>VXBV01000087.1:43183-59750 GCA_013400355.1 Certhia brachydactyla
AGGCCCGGTTCAGTCCCGGCTCAGCCCTGGTTCAGGCCCGGCTCAGCCCCGGTTCAGCAGGACTTGCCGGGTTTCTTTGTGTTTTAATTCTCTTTGTGTTCTGCACTCTCCATGTACCAATGAGGTTGGTTTTTCCCTGTGCAGCCTCTCACACTGTGCATTCAGGTTTGCTTTAAGTTGATGCATTTTTTGCTGGATCATGGCAGTATAAATAATGAGGGTTTTAACATCACCATTCCAATGACATCGCTTTATCCAGAGCAGGGTTTATAATATAACCCTCATTATTTATACTGCCATGATCCAGCAGACAGAACAAAAACACAGGGCTGCTCTAACCAGGACAGAAAAAGCTTTTTTTTTTTTTCCTCATGTCACCAGTGACAACTTCCCCACTTACAGAGTTTCAGGCAACATATACACAAAGTACAGCCAGGCTGTTAATGCTCCACACTAACAGAGGCAAGCTAATATGTAAACATGCTTGAATTTTAGATATTTGGTTTCTTTGTGTTTTAATTCTACTTGTGTTCTGCACTCTCCATGTACCAATGAGGTTGGTTTTTCCCTGTGCAGCCTCTCACACTGTGCATTCAGGTTTGCTTTAAGTTGATGCATTTTTTGCTGGTGAACACAACAGCAAACAACTTTTATACCTTTGGTTACAGCATTCTGTGTAAGATGGGCTTCACCAGCCCAGTTAGTAGGCAAATGGGTGTTCCAAGCATAAAATTGTATCAAAAGGGTCAACCAGAATGGTCACTATCTAAGCAGAGCATGAACTAAGTTAAGTCAATAATCAGAGTAATTAATAAGGCATTTGGGAAAAATACAAACAAAAAGAAAGAAATCTTTATCGTGATTGGACTCGATGAGCTTCGAGATCTTTTCCAACCTAAACAATTCTATGATCAGCTGCTTGCCAACACCCAGCAGGTTCCTCAGGCCTCCTTTAATCCTCCCCACCACACAGCCTGAGCAGAACTTTCCTGTAGTCCCCTGAGCAGTCTCCCTAGAGAGAGCAGAAAAAAGGAACACCATTAATTCTGCAGCTCCATGGAAAGCAGAATCCCTTCCAGCATAAACGACTTATTGTAGTGTTTGCATCCTCTTTGACAATTTAATAACCAAGAACACTCAGGAAAGTTTTCAGTACATAAAGTGTCCTCAATTCCACCTCCTCTAACCTCTCGAAGTTGTTGAGAGGGTGTCCTTGCAGGTGTGTGCAGGAGTGCAGCTTACCTTGATGAAGGAGTGCAGTGATTTGCCATACATGGCCAGGAACTCCCTCCTGATGTAGAGCATGTCCACCTCGGAGCGGGACACCATCACCCTGATCAGCGTGCTGTCATCTGTGCCCAGGCCCTGTGGGGACACGGTGACACTCCTGGGGAATCCCAGAACAGACCTCCAGGATCATCCAAAGTCCAAGCCAGCCCTAACAGCTCAACCTGGCACCTCCAGTCTGTTTTGAAACACATCCAGAGATGCTGAGTCCACCACAGAACATTCCAGTATTTTATTATCTGTGAAAACCTTTTTCCTGATAGCCAGCCTGGATTTCCCTGAGACCGTGTCCTCTGGTTCTGTCAGCTGCTGCCTGGTGAGAGACCAACCCCCTCCAACCACAGCCACCTTTCAGGAAGTTCCTGATTAAACTATTTTTGCATTAATGCAGGGATCCATTACCAGCTCTGAGCTTCCTGAAGGAAAAGAGATCCACAGAAAAGCTCAGACTTCTATTTTCCCCCCAATTGACACAGTTTCTTTTTCTCTAATTGCTGTCGTGCTATAGACTTAAGCAAGGAGAGGCAGGGGGGAAAACAGCAAAATCTCTTTACCTTCATGGATTTGTACAATCTTTCAGCAAAATAAGCAGGTTTATTCCTCAAGCACTTTACTGTAAGGGAGACAAGAACAAGAGAATTAAAACCAATAAACACTGAAGGTTAAAGTCTTCCAAACCCTTCCAGAACTTTCTCAGTGCAGACATTTATTCTGTAAAAATGCAACTCAACAAGCACACTGCAGACATCCAGAGTCAGTGACCTGCTGTCAATCGATGTCTCCACGCCCAGTGCACAGCAATAAAATATTTTTAAGGCTTTCAAGCTTCCCCACAGCAAATGTCATCTGCCAAAGCATCCCCTTGGCAAGGAAATAGAAAGCACAGAGCCTTCTTACCAAGTCTTTGCATCTGCAAAGATTAAAACACTGTGGCTTGTAAAACAGAGAAAAAGAATCTGCCTCCTGAAAGCTGTGCAAACAGTCAGGGCAAGAGACAGGATCTTTAATGATTTAATTAGTTTGTAGACAAAAAGCAGGGAACTCACCCACAGCTAACAAAGCATCCTCAAGGTCTCCTGACATCTCGGATTTAATGCTCTCTGTGATGTCCTTATTAGCAACCACTCTGTACACATCAAAAACTAGGAGGAAGAGTTGGATAAAAGAGCCAAGTGAGCTGCTTTCAGTGTGTAAACCCCTCAGGATCACTTTGCAAGATCAAGCTCCTCATACCCTGCACAAACACTGCACCATTACCGTGACATTGTAAGCTAAAGCAGGGCTGCCCCTCAGAAATAATTCATTTTAATTATCAGCTGGCTTGCTAATTAGCCTACCACTGCTGCTAGGATTTTCCACAACTGCTATTTAATGCAGACAGTTTCCATGCTCAGCTCTGTCCCACGAGAGTCACACTTCATTACTTCCAATTCACAGGCTAGAGGAAGTTGTATGGGTGTTTTTTCTCATTCTCCCATTTTGTTTCAGGAGGGAATAAAATGGTCTAAAAGAATTGAATCAACTGGCCCTGAGAATATCTGTTATCTCAGGAAGGGATCACAAGCAGTTGATGAAGAAGTACAAAGCTCCTACAAAAGGGAGAAAAGGCAGGGGAGCAGAGAGGTCCTACCTCTGAGCAGGTGGCACCTGTTGCGTGTGCAGAGGATGGACATGAACTGCACCTCATCTGTTCCCCATTTCTTCTCCCCAGCTTCATACAGGCACTGGAAGACATGAACAAAGGAAGGATAATTGAGAACACCAGGGGAATACAAGGAGATTTTTACTTCATAGAACCATTTGGGTTGGAAAGGCCCTCTGAGGACATTGAGTTCAACCCTTCCTCTGCACTATCTCATGTCCCCGAGTGCCACATTCACATGGCTGTTGAGTCCCCTCAGGGATGGGGACTCCACCCCTGCCCTGGGCAGCCTGTGCTAGAGCTGGACAAATCTTTTGGGAGAAAAATATTTCCTAATATCCAATCTATTCCCCACCTGGGGCACTGGTGACTAGCACAGCTTTGGGCTTACTCATCCACCTGGAGAAAAAGAGGTCTGGAAGCAGCAGGGATTCACCACACATCACACACACAAACCCAGACAGTTCTTGCAAGGAAGCAAATTGCTACACACCTGAGCATCTTGTTGAGCAAGGGCCTCATCCACGAATGTTCCCTCATCTCTGTTACCCTACGGAAATACAAGGATGAAAAACTCATTTCAACAGAGCAACTAATGGAAGTCCTGCAAATTCCCCATTCAAAACCAGTTACTGGAGATGTATAATGGGATTCTTAACATTGAGCAACTGGTTACAAACACAGCAAGACATGATTCAGATGTGAATTGTTCTTTCTTTTGAAGGAAGCAGCCATCCATTTGGATTTAAAAAGAGCACGTGGCACTAAGGCATGGCAGAGTGAGGCTGCTCTCCCTGCAGCAGCTGGTGTGCAGTGCTGGCAAGGTGAAATGCCAGAGAAGGGAAATAGCAGGCAGGCTGAGCAGCTCATCACTGAGTCCAGCAGCACAGTGACCCCCAGTACCGCCCCTGCCCTGGACTCACCGTGGCGAGGGACACGAGGACCCTGCGGAACATGGAGGAGGTGTCAGAGACAATGTCGTCCTCCAGGGTGGAGCCGTACTCTGCCAGAGCACACACACACACAGCAGATCTGTTACTGACACCTCACTGAATCACAGCATCTGCTGAGTGCAAAGGGACCCACAAGCACCACCAAATCCAACTCCCGGGCCTGCACAGAACCATCCCCAAGAGTCCCACCATGTGCCCAAGAACATTGTCCAAACACTCCTCGAGCTCTGTCAGGACTGGTGCTGTGACCACTTTCCTAGGGAGCCTGTTCCAGTGCCCAGCCATCCTCTGGATAATGAACCTTTTTCTAACATCCATCCTAAACTGTCCCCAGGATTCCAGCTGCCTTGGCAGTGCAGCACAGGGGGACAAGCATGTCCTGCTGGCCACACTGTGACTGGGACAAGCCAGGATGCCCTTGCCCTTCTTGGCTTTCATCACAGCAGTCCAGACATCATATTGAGTGGCACAGGGCAAAATTAAGCAGCACAACCAGTATGAAACTGGCAAAAGCTCCACCATGGATAGACATCCTGCTGATAAATCACCCTACCCCATTATATTTACACCAATTCAATTTCTGGGTGTAATTCTAGTCCTTGATGCTGACAGAACCTTCTCCTGCCTCTCCACACATCCCAGCACACACACAAGTGGTTCCTGAGGCAGGAGGAAATTGCAGGGTGTGCAACGTACGGAGTTTGTAATTCTCGTTGATGTGTCGGATCTCCGCGTTGGTGCGAGAAGCCAGGATTTCAATCAGGCAGCCTTCATCTGTCCCTGCTCCCTAGGGAGTCACAGGGACAAGAACCAAGGTTGTCACAACTGTTTTGAAGGGCAACCATGACCTTTTCTGCTTATTAGATATAGTTAGTAAGAAATTAATAATTAATATACAATGATGCCACTGCATACTGAATTGACTGTAAGCCATAAAGGAGGGTTTCCAAACCTTTAGAGCCCTCCTCAGTTCATGCACATCGTACATGATGGTAGGAGTCATCAAACCAACGATCACCCTTTCAAAATTCCCACTCAGCTCAGACTTCAAATCATCAATCAAATCCTGGAAGACAGAAAGAGAAGAAAGGAGAAAAAGACAAGACATTTGAGAAGATGAGTAACTCGTTCACCACTTTGCTTCAGGCTCCAACCCTCCCTGGATGAACAGTTCCTCTGAAGTGAGCAAGACCAAAAAAACTTGGCCAAGAAAAGCTTGTGCTCAGTGCCAATCATACTCTTGTGGAGACTGGGATGTTCTTCACAAGTCCATCATGTCCCAGTCACTGCTCTCTGAAGAGCACCTACCCTGCCAATAGTGCCTTTATAGGTGATCAGAACTTGCTGACGTTGGGAGACGTTCAGTTTGGTCAAGATGTCAATGATGGCATCTTCATCCGTGCCTGCAAGGAACCAAGGAAAACCAGTCAAGCTGCTTGTACCAAAACCAGAGGCCTGCTCTGGCCTTGCCCAGGGTGTGCCATTGGCCACACAGCCTTACACACATCCTTGCACAACCTGGGTCTGCTCTGTGCACCAGTGCCTCAGCACAGCAGCACCAAATCACAGGACAGAGAGAACAGGAGCCTGACTAAAGATGTTTTTATGGCCAAAACCTGGATTTTCAGTGGGGTTCAAGTCACCCAATTCCCTCCAGTGCCCTCACAGATGCAAATGGCTGAAATTCCCCTCCAGAAAACCACCAGTAAAATCCTTCCCAACTGCCAGAGCTAAAAAATGAAGGTTTAACAGTGGAGGGAGAGAACTTACCAAGACCCTTCATGGCTTTCCTTAGTGCATGTGCTTCTTGCTCAGGACTGAAAGTCGAGACACCCTTGACTGTTGCCTAAACCCACAGGAGAAGAGTTATGAAAAGTAGGCACAAAGTGAGACATTCACAGAGTAGAGCTGAATTTCAAAAAATAAGAATAATATGCCTAGGAAGTTTATCTGGAGAAATTAATGTTTTTTTGCATTAATATCTGATCTGGTTTTCCATTAACTCCCCAAATGCAAAAGCCTGTATGTGTGTGTCATTCTCCTCTACAATGAGGAAGCAGAGAGGAGATAAATTCCCCCCCTTGAAGGGACAGACAGTGACAGGGTTTTTCCTGCTGTGTCCTTATCTGAGCTCCACTCCCCACATTTATCAGGTCAGAGCAAAGGCTTGGCACAGCCTGGCACAGCAAACACACTCACCATCGTGCTCGGATCTGGTCAATCTGTTATTGTCTGCACCCAGGGCACTTAGAGAGCTGTAATAAAAAAAAACACAGGGAGTGTTCGTTTTCTAGCAAATAATTAATAGAATACACCTTCCCTTGAAGGTTAATGAGGCTGGTTAAATAACCATCTAATTCTTTGAGGACTAAAAGCAAGATTGAGCAGCCCAAGTGAAGGCTCAGGGCAGTTTCCCAGAGTGTCCAGCCCTGCACAGGACCAGGCTGGAAGGGATTTGGTGGACAGACAGGTGATTAGCACTGGGAATTTAATGATTCTCCTCTATTGCCTGCGTGACAGGCTACAAGGAGAAACAGAAAGATGCAGACACAGTGAGAGCAAGTCAAGTCCACCCACCAAATGAGTGGTTTTATTCCAGGGTTGAGCAAGTTCTCTCCTTGAAGCCCAGAAGCAGAGGTGCCAGCAGTGAATGACATCTCTCCCAAATTCTCCATGGCCATCCATGAGCCCAGACAGTTGTGCAAGGAGAGTGTTTGCTCCTGCAGACCTGGAAAGCCCAGGGCTGTTGAGGCCAGTTAACTCTGTGTGGCATTTGCCATGGATGTGTTTGTTACACACAGGCACTCCCGGGTGCACCTCCACCTTCCTACACCCCATGCCATCAATAATTGCAACATACAGCAATCATTAGTGTTGAGTTTGCTTTCTTTCCTTTGATCCTGAATTCCAGGAATCACAGTATGACCTAGACCTCAGGAAAGTCATCTTTGCTGTTCTCTAATCTTTTACAGAAGAGCCAATTTTATTTGCTTTAGTCAGACACTAAATGGAGGCTCCAGATTTCACTGATGTTTCTGTGATGCAGCTGGTTTGTACACAGAAGCAGGAATATCAGACAGGATGGCTTAGCAAGTCAATTAGAGGGCAAAATAAAGGTCAGTGTGAAGGGAAAGGGAAGCAGAGAAATTCTGAGTTCAAATGAGCTGGCAGAAGGAAACCAAACCATGAGGAGAGGCTGCACTCAGGGCTAATGCTCTCACAACATCCATTCACAGGAGAAATACCACACTGAATATTGATTGCAAGACTGATTTCTTCATCCTGGGAACACCACAGGGAATTGAAAGAGCAGAGCACTGAAAAGGCAGCAGTGCAAATCCACTGCTCAATCTGCAAGTGCTGGTTTGTTCCTGGTGCATTTCTGTGTGAGAATGAGCCACTGAGGTTACAGGTGGGACAGCAGTGGCCCCTGTAACCCTTTCACAGCTGAAGGGGTCTGCAGGAACTGCTCATGGTGGGGCTTTAGATGAATGAAACTCTCCTAAGCCAGCCCTTGGCAAGAGAGAAGGGAATTGCTCAGCAGATTTGCCAGTGCTCAGCAGCTTAACACAATTCCTGGCCTGCAGCTCAATCAGGAAAAAACAACTTCAGGACAGGAACAATACTTTGCTCTGTGTTTTGAAGAATTAAACTATGCATGCAAGAGTCAGCCAGCCAGTGCTGTGGTCCTGATGTTACTTGCTTAACCCCAGAATAAAGGCCTGGTACAATAAACCTGGCTCAGAACAAGCTCAAATTACTGTGCCCAGGTGACAGAGGACAAGTGTAGGAGGCATCCCTCCCATCACTCATGTTTTTTTCCATGGATGATCTTTTCTTGGCAGGCTTTATCATCTAAACACCCAGTTTTAAGTCCAGATCAACAACATCCTCTAAAAGTTGAATCCAGAATAAACTCAATTTATCAGAAAGGTGCTGACACTATCACGTGTGTGTTGGCCAGTTCAAGTTTAGGCTTGCACACAACCAGGTTTTCCTGACAGTGCTCAGAGCACACACACAGGAACCACCAAGGAAAGCTTCCAGCAGTTTAGGAGGATACAAACACAGGGCTTTTCCCCCCGACTCTGAGCTCCCAGCTCTGCCAGTCCTACACCTCAGACCTGGATGGAAACCCACCGCTTTGTGCCCCTTCTCCTTGCGAGGCAAACACTGGACTTGTCAGACGAGTTCCTCCTTCATTCGGTGCACGTTTAGCCAAACACAACCCACACCCAGCGCCGGATCAGCTTTTCCACAGCTCCGTCACCGCCAGCCGGAGCCGGGGTGCGGGGTGCTGGGTGCGGGGTGCAGGGTGCCCCGGCTGGGTCCCTGACTGCAGCTCAGGGGAAAGGATCCCCCGTCTGCCACGAACCCCGAGCCGACTGAAATCCCCCAGAGCCTCCCACACGATGACCTTTATCTGGCCACTGCCCCCAGAAGGAATGAAAATACGATTCTTACAAAATACAGCCGTGTACGCCTCATTCAGCCCGTGCACCCACCCCGAGCAGGGTCACGCCAGCCTGGGCACGGCATAAATAAGGAACCAAAACCCGCACCCCCCGTGTCCGGGAAAGGTCAGCCCTTCCTCCGTCCTTGCTGAGCCCAGGTCGGAGCCCCCGGGCTGTCCCGGTGCCGTGGTGGCATCGCTGGCATGGCCCAGCCCGGCGCTGTCACTCCCGCAGTGCCGTCCCTGTGCGCTGGAGAGCGGGGACAGCGCTTGGAACCTTCCCAGGCACCTGCAGCCCCACAGCCCCAGGCCAAGGGGGATCCCCCGTTCCTTTGGCACTCACCTGCGGTCCCGAGAGGGTCCCAGGCACTGATGGGGAGAGCTTTGGTGGCTGTCCTGGGTGGCAAAGTCCCCGCCCTGGAGACACGCGGCAGTGACGTGAGGGAGCTCCAGCCCTACCCTGGCCGTCCCTGAACAGATCCTGGGTGGGATCCAGGGCAGGGAGGGAGCTCCAGCCCTGCCCTGGCCGTCCCTGAACAGATCCTGGGTGGGATCCAGGGCAGGGAGGAGTTCCCCGGGAGCCTCTCTGCTGCTGCACGTTTGGGATGTAACCCCAGACTGCGCTTCTGGGATTACACGGAGGGCTGGCAGGTCGGGACGGCTTCCAGGCTCGCCGGCATTCCCGGTAAAAGTCCCTGGGAGCAGAGGAGCTGTGGCTGCAGGCTCTGGTGTCTCAGTCCTGCCTGCAGCAGGGCACAGCCGAGGGGGGAGCGATGGGGATGGAGCACACAGGCAGCAACACCCCCTGGCAAAATGTTCTGTTCCTGGTGGTGTTTGCGGGGGTTTCTTATCTGCAGAGTCCCTCCCGTGCTCCCACAGCACCTCTCTGGGTCTCCAGCATCCTCGCTAACTAATTAACCCTTGTCTAACTCTGCATTGCTAACAGGCACGATTTCAGTAAGGATGGCTCTTTGCATAGCCATAATTCCTTTTGCTCCGATAAACGGCAGTGCCCTCAAACCAAAACCCTTCGGGCAAAGGGACTTCAGTTTTTACCCTGATGTGACCCAGCCATGGACAGGATCACAAATCTGACAGAGGGAAATCAGCCTTGCAATAGACGTATCTTGTCTTCCAGGACCTTTGGTGTCCTCTGATGCCAAAAGTGCTGTTACTATCACGGGTAAACCAACCCTCTCAGCTTTTTCCAGCTCACAGGACAGCTCTGTCTCAGCCCTGTGCCTCTCTGCACATGCTCGATTGCTGGAAGGGACCTAAATTTAGCAGCCTGGATGCGGGCAGGCTGGGTGGGTTATTTATTACAGCTCCTGCTGCAGCTCCACCTCCCCAAAACAGCTCCACAGAGCCCAGCACCTACTGCTGGTGCAGGGGACACGGACCAGGGGAACAAAAAAATCAGGTTCCAGCCCCAAGCCCTCTCCTTTGGCACTGCAGAACCTCTTTCCTTGCAGCCCCTGGCCAGGATTCAGTGGAGAAACTCTTCTCTTTCCTGCATCTGTGAAAGTTTCCATTCTCATCCCTTCTCACGTCAGCAGTCCCTGCTCTGGGCCCATTTTAAGCCACCAGCAGAACTGCTGTGTTGCTCCATTTTATGTTGCCAGTGATTTTTATTTTTTTAGCTTGTGTATTTTCATCCTCCTGTTTGCTTCCCAGTCTGTTCAGCCCTCAGGACTGGAAGGCTCTGTCACTGCAGTCATTGGTATGTGCAACAGTAATTACTTAAGACCATGAGTTATTAATATCTTTACAAATTAATTAAACATTGCACCAATCCTGCCATTCATTATTTTCATAATTTAACCTTTTCTTTCCCCCTAGGAGAGGCACGGAGTAGGAGGAATACTTGAAGATACAAAGTGTTTGTGTGGCTGTTTTTGGCCACCTGGAAGTGTAGCCCATTCCTCAGCCAGATCCTGACACATCACACAGCCAAGTTCCCTGTAATCTTGGCTGGTTGTGGGTAAGGGCTCCATCTGATTCAGTCACGATTATTTGGACCAGAAAGAAAAAAAAAAAAAAAGGGACAAAAGCTTCTGAGCGTGCTGAGAGTTGGCTGAGCTTCTCTGGAAGGTGGATAGGATGACAGGGGGTTTAAGGAACCCTTGCCACAGGAGCTGCTGCCTTCAGGAAGGCGAAGGGTTGTTGCTGTATTTTCCAAGACAAGGTTCAGGTGACAAAGCTTTGTCTCTCCAGGAGTCCTTTGTGCAGGGTCTGCTCAGTTTTCAGCTTTGTCTTCCTCTCTGAAAGGATGGAAAGGTTATGCTTATCCTCCAGTATCTCCAGCTGAAGGATATCACTGGCTGGCATAGCTTTGCTGTCCTTACTTCAAAAGAGGGACAGCAAGGGACAAGCCCACAGTCCCTCTCAGTGCAGTGACAGAGCACATTGCTCTTCTGTTCACAGATACTTCATTTGTCCTGTCAATTATTTTAACTACCCTTGTTCTAAAGCTCTCAACCCCCCGGACTTAGTTACACACATGCTTTTTATTCCCATTCCTTCCTGCTGTTCTCCCATCTACAAAAGGCCTAATAAAAATGAAAGGTCACAGAAAAACAGGGAGGGCAGTGTGCATTAAATAAATAACTTGGGCTCAAGCAGCAGCCCTTTAGGAAGGGGGTATTTATTCAAAGTCCCACAATGAGAACAGAGCTGAACCTCTAGAAAATGGCAGCATTTGTTTTTGCCTGAAGGATCTGACCTTTCAAATTTGCACCTCAGAGAGCAAAGGAGCCTTGTGCTAGGAGGAGAGATTTTCAGAGTGTCCTACTGAAAATTAGCATGTACCTGCCTTTAGCTCTAGAGGAACAGCCTCACTGAGCTCCAAATGCTGACACTAATGAAGTCATTCACCAGGTGAGGGTCAGAATTTGGGCCTTTGGGGATTAAGCTGGTGTTTTTTTGAGGTTTATTTATACCTGAGCACCGGCAGTTTGCAAGCAGCAGCCCCTGAAAATGGGGTTATTTAAGGCTTGCACAAGTGCTGTGGGAGTGTGTTGGATGCTGTAGCTCAGTCAGTGTTGTCTCCATAGCAGCAGTACCCGAAGGTAGGGTGGAGGCTGAAAACCAGCCCTTGCTTTTGTAAAGCACCGAGTTCTGTGTGCTTGTAAAAGGGTAAAGAATTCTCTCATTCTGTGTATTAATATCACAATGGTCCCAAAGTGAACTGCAGTTGTTTGATCCAGGGGCACTTGTGACCCTTAGAGCAAGGGTGTGTCCCTCACCTGCTGTTCAGCACCGTGAAAGGTGAAACTCCACTTCCACAGGCCAGAGGTGTTTTGGGAAGTGTTTTGGGGAAGACCCGAGGAAGAGGCAGCCTGGAGCTGTTGATCTATGATTGGAATAGAGCCCTTTTAACACAAAGAGAGGAAGGAAGATGAAACACTCCCAGACCTAGGTAAGCAGTGGCTATTAGAGGTGGGAAAATGGAACTATTCCAATTCACATAAGAAATTGGAGTGTTCTTAACTCTTCATAACCATTGAAACACTGCTTCTGCACTCAGTGTTATCAGGGGAATGTGCAGCACTCTCCCTTTTAGCAATCCAGGCAGGATTTAGAACCCTGAGCACAGCATACCAGCATTGCTATGTGAGTCAAAGGCTCTCTGGGTAGATTACATAAACATAAATGTCACACCAGGCCAAGAAGGATCTGGGGAGCAGAAGTGATTTGAGAAAATTCCTGTAACCCAAGATGACTTTAAAACAAGAGCCCACTTGGACACAGGAGCCCACACACCTCAGACAATAAGCTGTAAGGGGAGACAGCGATGAGCACTGCAAGGATGAGACAGCTGGGAGTTGAATTCCCTTTCAAGAGTGCTTCAATCACCAGGTTCTCAAGGTGGGGATGCTCTTGTGTTCTGCAGGCAGGCACACAGGAGGGGATCCCAGCTGCTCTCCCAGTTCCTCACGCTGACAGCTCTCCCAGAATCTCAGCTGTGGAGCAGGGGGGCTCTCCACACTGCTGTCCCTCAGCATATGCTGTGCTGACACTGCCTCCGAGATGCCCACACACTCTGCCTTTCTCCCACAGAGAAGCTGAAGGCTGCACTTGGCCACGGGCCCAGTTTGCTGTTTTTCTTTTATTCACTACAGCTATAAACAGCAGGGAATGCAAACAGTCCGGGCCATCGGGGTTCTGAGGGCTTCACAGGCTGCCTGTGGCCGTGAATCCATCCAAAAGGGAACAGCAAACACCTCCAGGGTGGGAGGGGGCTTAATGACTGATTACTTTAATTAGCATACATGTAGTTCGGGAGAGGAAATGAGTAGCTTTCACTTTTTTCTTCTTAATCTTAGCTGCTCTGTAATTTGGCCATACCCCAGCTCTCGGGGATGGAAACAGAGCTGTGACTGCCCAGCTCTGGACGGCTCTTCCTGACCCCGCGTTTAAACAGAAGGGAGCAAAGAGCCAGGTGAGGTGGCTTGGGGCAGGAGGAGCCCTAAGAGGATCCTGCTTTGAAACAAAGCTGATAAATCCCTTCTCAGGGAGAACCCAACCCGCAAATTTCCCTCCGTGTAACAGCAGCTGCTGTAAGGGGCAGTGTGGAGCTGTGGTGCAAAGTGCTGCTCCTTGACAAACACCCAGAAAAGTGGGAATGATGCAGACAGGGTCAGTCCATCCCACTGTGTGATCCTACAGAGCTCAACCAGCTCCACTATCTCTGTGAGTGCCACCACTGTGGATGGAGGGTTGGCTGCCAGCCACAGGAAGCATTGCTGGAGCCACTGAGGATGTCCTGCAAGGGCAAACAGGAGCACCAAGGAGGTGGAAACTTCCAGTTTTTAACCGTGTAAAATACAGAATTAGAAAACCTGAGTTCTGGAGACTTTTTGTTTCTCTGCACAACTCTGAACCTGGTAAAGCCCAGGTCCCTGACAGTATGCTTTGAGAACTCACCTTTTCTTGGGGGTGATGAAGATCAGTGATGGTTTTTCTGGTCATATTAATAGTGCTTGGGGGCCACTACTATGCACTTGGAAAGAAATCCTTGAAATCCAGAAAATTACAGAGGGATGGATAGAAGAGCAGCTCTATTCTTTAGCTGGTGAGAAGCTTAACAGAATTTTTTGCAGTAAAAGTATGTTTAAAGAGACAAAGAATTGTGGAATGCATTGGGTTGGGAAGGACCTTAGAGTTCATCTTGTTCCAACCTCCATGAGCAGATTTTCCACAGTCCCAGGCTGCTCCAAGTCCTGTCCAACCTGGCCTTGGCCACTTCCAGGGATCCAGGGGCAGCCACAGCTCCTCTGTGCACCCTTCACCTCATCCCCCTCACAGGGAAGAATTCCTTTCTAATATTTAATCTGATTATCTCCTCCCTTACTTTGAAACAGTTACCCCTAGCACTGTGTGAACAGCGGCTCTCCCAACATCCTTATCAAGATAAACTTAACCCTGTGATTAAGATTTAATTGTTACGCGGTGAATTCAGGAAAATGTGGCCATGGCTTTGTTTCCCCTGGCCAGTTAAGTGACAGCAAGCACAGGAAGTTCTGTTCCCCGTCGCTGCTGCTCCTTGAGCTCTCCAGAAGGGGCCAGTGTGCCCTCGCCTTTCGGAGGCCGCAGAAAACCTGGCCAGGCTTGTGTTTTTATTTAGAAAATGCTGAGCTGTCTGGAAAGTTTGATGAAGAGGGACGCATCTGTATTAATGCGCTTCTTCCTGGGGATTTGAAAGCATTTTCTGAGCGGTGCAGGAGGAGCGGGGATCAGGGAGACAATGTGCAGGGCAGCAGATCTGCTGACAGCATTTGAAACCTCGCGTCCCGGGATTTTAACAGCTCAAAATTTGGTGTTTAGGAGTGGTACCAGCCAGGCTGGACAAGCCTGGGAGCACTCTGGAGTGTCTCTGACACGGGAGAAACACCAGGCCACGTCTGTGCTGTGGCCACTGATCGGGTTTTTCCCTTGGAGCTTTCAGGCTCAGTTCCCTCTGATCCCTGTGAAGGTCACTGGGATTGCAGCAGAGCAGCCAAGCCTTGAGCCTTCTGGAATAAAGAATATCCTCAGCATCCGCAGCCGGGGATGGCTCCGGCTGTGCTTTCTGCTCCCCAAAATGGTCATGGGTGGGGTTTGTGTGGACTCCTGCTGTGCTTTTTGCTCCCCAAAATGGTCATGGGTGGGGTTTGCGTGGCCGTGGGCTGAACACCAGAGCCCCCAGCCGAGCCTGGGTCTGCCACTCCCTGCATTGCACTGCAGGTACGGGTAAAAAAAAGCCCTCTCAGAGCCAGGCAGGAGGCTCAGCAGTGCATCTGCAGCTCTCTCTGCATGCAGTGGCTTTTATCTTCTTTCCTTGGAAATGAGTCATTTCCCTGTACTGTACAGAGATGCCCAATTTCCTTGGAAATTGTTCAGTTCTGCAGAGTCCTCAGAAATCCCCAGTGATGGGACCCAATTTTTGCACTGGGGGTTTTTACCTGTCTTGAGAGATGCCTGGGGATTTTCGCAGTTTAGAGAAATTAAAGAAATAATTTAAAACAATGGCTAGAAGCAACTGAGACTTTACTCACTTCCTACTTATTCCAAAGAGCACGTGAACCTTCTGCATTGACCACTGGCAGTTAATTCATCACAGAGCCCCAAAGCACAGCCAAGCTTTTTTCAATTCATGCAGATTTAAGGCTGCAAATGAAAAAAAGGAATGTTTTCACACGTGTGTTGGCTGCCTGGCTGGAATGACTGCAGCTCCAGCTGCGTGGACTTGGGAATGAGGTGCAGTCAGGAGCCACCCTAGCAATTATGGGGGACTGAAGGGGGTGAAAAAAGGATTTTGGGGTCTGCAGGGTGGGCTTGTGGGCCCATGCCTTTAAGACCTGCTGAGGATGAGGATGGTGGAAGAGGTGTAGCATTATCCACTGTGAAGAGGCACAGTGGCTCAGCAGAAAAAACAACTGTAGAGCCGTGCTGTCAGATCTGTGTAATCCTAAATGTTACTGCCAGCAATTTTCCCTGCCTGCTCTGAGAGTCACGTGCATCTTAAAAGTCTTCCAACACCTTGAGGAAAAACCCAATTAAACCCATTTACAACACGCTGATCCGATCTCACTGGCATCGCTGGAAGCCTGTGACCAAAGCGAGGCAGGATGAAGAAAAGTGCTGTGTGAAGAGTCAACATTTTTGTCATCCCAAAGCAACCAGGCCTGGCCTATCCGCTGGGGACGGGGGTTGGCAGCTGGCTGGCTGTAGTTATTTATTACCATAATACAGGAAATAATAGTCATTGGGAAAATGGGACCGTGCTTTGGTTTCCTCTCCCATCCCAGTCAGAGGGGAGGAAGGACAGTGGTGCTGGCACGGAGGTATTCATTTGGCAGCCACGCATGGCTTTTGGATTCTGGGGCTTCATTGTGGAAAAAAACCCGATTTTTTTTTCCATTTTAACATTTCCCTCTGCTGTTTGATGTCCCGGCTCTGGCCTTCGATAGTGCATGAGGAGAAGAGTTAGCTGCTGGGAAAATCTCCTGATTTCTGAGGAAAAAGTGCTGAAAGGAACCCCAAGTGCATTCAAAGTAAGTTTCCCAAGATCTGAGCTAAACTAAAGCTTTCCAAAGCCTGACCCAATGGCTTTGGGCTCTGAAGGAGCTGCAGTGATGAGAATCTTGCCAATACTCGGGCAGGAAGGAATTTCTGTAATGTAACAGCAAATCCAAGGCACAGGTTTTACAAAACCAGTGTTTAGTGTGAAACACTAAAGACGTTTTAAGGGCTTGGGATATCTCTGCTTTTAGGATTTTTTTCTTAGGCTCTCAAAGCAGGCGCAAGCAGGGGCCTGTGTGAAGATAAGCCTCGTGCTTCAGGTCAATTCCAAGACGTCACAGCAGCGGCCTTTTATTATTATATCACAAAAACATCAGAGTTTAGCGCATTATTTCGAAGATAGACGTAAATACCCGTCACCATGCAAAGCCCTAATGCGGGCCGTGGTTCCTCACGGACGGGATTTCTGCACTCATCCCTCGCGGCGAGGAGGACGCAGAGCCCCCGAGCCCCGGGCGCTGTCCCTGGGGCGCTCTCCGCTCCTGACCGGTCTGAGGGGCGACCCCGGCCCGGCCGCTCCGCCACAGCCCCCTCACGGCCCCGCCGGCACAGCGCCCCCTGCCGGCCGGAGCCGCGCGGCATGCCGGGATTTGTAGTCCCCACCGCCATAGGGCTCCCACTCCGCTGGCAACGGCGAACTACCGCTCCCAGCGTGCCGCGCGCGGCTCC
>VXBV01000087.1:59794-106258 GCA_013400355.1 Certhia brachydactyla
CCCCCCCCCCCCGCCGCCGCCTCACCGTGAGGCGGGGGGCGCTCCGAGGGCTGAGGGACCGGACATTCCGGGACGCGACATCCCGGGACGGGTCGCAGCGAGACGGCAGAGCCCGGCGGGGCAAAGCCCGGGGCGGCGGAGCCGGGCCCTGCCGCTGGCGGAGGCGCGGGGGCGGTGCTCCCGACGGCAGCCGGGACTTCCTGTGACGGCCCGTTTCCTGGTCGGATGGGGCCGGCGGNCTGACACCGGCATCGCGCCCGTCACCGGCACCTGCCGCCTCCGCAGACATGAAGAAGTTCTTCGACTCTCGCCGGGAGCAGGGCGGCTCCGGGCCCGGCTCGGGCACCAGCGGCGGCGGCGGCGGCAGCAGCGGCCCGGGCAGCGGCTACATCGGCCGGGGCTTCAGCATCGGCCGGCACCAGGTGACTGTGGATGAGGTGCTGGCGGAAGGTAAGGTCCCGGTGCCTTTCGGAGCGCTCCACTTGTGCTGCTTTTCCCTCTTTTCAAGCTGAAAAGGAGGCCTTGAGCTGTCCTCCTCCTTGACCCCCAGATTCCTGAGTATTTCATTGTCCTTGACGGAATTGCAGTCCAGTGGTGTCTGTAAGCTGACGGGTCTGGTCTTCCCGTCTGTAAATCCACTGTAGGGTTTGCTGGATTTGGCTTTTTTTATTTATTTTTTAAAATGCTTTAAAAATTAGGGGATTTTCGGAAGTTAATTGTTTCCCACTGCTCATAAACTGGGAGTTAAAAATCCCCGAAAGAACCACCCAAACCAAAATTATCAAGTATTTTGGTGCAGATCAAGGTGCTGTAAATAAAGGAAGCAGTGTCTTTCACTCTTAAACTTTCTTCAGCTGTTACCTCCTTTCCTTCCTCGAGCAGAGAGGATTAAAACATGGGAGTAAATTCCTTGTAGGCTGAGCAGGACTGGCTGTGACCTGTGATGAGAGATTTCTCTGTGTGTGGGGTATCCCAATTGCCTTTTAAAATTTTTTTTTCCCCCCAAATAAACCAGTTAAGAGACCTAAAAATGAATCTTAGGGTTTGTAGAACTTAGGAGGTGTGCAGGCCTTGCAGCGAGCTGCTGGTGGGATTTGTTTAATTGTAACCAGCTCTGCTGCTTGAACTATCATTTTACATTTCATTTGTTGAGGCTGGAAGGAGCCTCCTGAATTTTATTTCATTACCAGCTCTGGCTGGTAACCTTAGCCTCGACCTTCAGGGGGGATGTTGGCCTCCTTAGACCTGCTCCTGGTCCCTCCTGCGCAGCATCCTGGGCAAATTTAGTCAAAACTGTTTTTTGTTTTGATGGTGAAGGAGAGGGGAGCTGCTGGGAGACAGCTGAGTGGGAGGACCTGTGTTGGCTTTTACAGAAGGAGCCTTAAAATGGAAAAGGGACTCTGTGTACATTGCCTGCGTTCAGGTTTGTAAGAATTCACCACAGTGTACAAGAAAATAGGTCTCTGTCTGTTTTTTAGGCTTTGTTTCTGATATGTTCTGCCAAGAGGAGCACTGAAACCAGGCTGTTAACTAACAACTACAGTGGGGTTTTTTTCCTAGAAATTTGCAATGTAGGTTTGCCTGCATTGATATTCCCAAGGCCCTTTTGGCCCTGGAAGCTCAGGACCTGCATGAGCTAAACTTGAGAAGCTGTCAGGTCTGTTTTTTAATGCAGGCTGGCCTCATCCTGGTGCCATGGGAAGGCAGAGGCTGTTTTTGCTGATGAGTAATGTGCTGGCAGGTTCTGCCCCGGGAAGCAGAGCCGTGTGTCAGCGGGCTCTCCTGCTCAGCAGGGCTCAGAGCTGCAGCAGAGGTGGAGGTGGGAGCACAGATTGCCTGGCAGGGAAGAGCCTCCCTTCCCTGCCTCTCCATCCTGGGGGGGAGCTGCTGCTTTTGGGGGGCTTTTCCCTGCAGCTGCTGGTGGGATGGAGCAGGGCCTGCTGCTGGCCCCCAGGCTGAGCACACCTGTGAGACAGGTGTGCTGTGTTCTGTTCCTGTGGAACAGAGGGAGTGCTGGTGAGATTTGCTGCCTCTCACAGTGAGACTCTGCTGTGGGCAGTCCGAAATCCTTCTGTCCGAGGGCACAAGAACATGGTTCTGTGTTGGTTTGCAGGTTGTCACTTTTTGTTGGGAGCAGTGAAAATGCCCTTTCCTCTGACCCGGTGTGGGTCAGAAGTGCTGCAGCTCTGCATGTTCCTGACTCAGCTGGGGAGCTCGTGGGCAGCCCGGTCCCTGCGCTCCTGAGGTCTGAAACCTCGGCTGGAAAACCTCTCTGTATCTGCAGTGGTGTTTCAGCAGTGCTGAAAAGGCAACTCCTGGCTATTTCTGCTAAAAGGAAAAGTCCCCAGGGAAAGCACTTTGTAGGAGGAGTATCCTGTCTGGGAAGGAAGGACCTGTCATCATTCCCTTTGCTTTAGGAGGGGGTGGAGAGGCCTGGGTTTAGGTGTAGCATGGGGAAAAAAAAAAAACAAACCAAAAAAAGAGATGTAACAGTGGCTTAAAAGAGAGAATCCATGAAGTGATGAATGGTGTGGAGGAGACTTGAGTTGAAGCAGAACTTTTGAAGTGTTGGGATTTGCCTCTGGCTGTCAGAGCTGTGCCTGGTCACCCTGAATTCTGCTGAGCAACCCTGCTGCTGAGGAGTGTGCAGCGCTGCCTGTGCCAGGTGGCAAATGGTTCCTGTGCCTCTGGGCTCTTGTGTGGATCCCCCAAAATGCCTGCTGTGGTTGGGTGCACCCCCCACCCCTGGAAAGTCTGCATATTTGCCTTCCTGGGCAGGGAGGAACATCCCTTCCTTTTGGAAGGAACGGGATGGGAATAATGCAGAAGGAATTTGAAGGGCTGGTTGTGGTGTTGTGATCCTGGTGAATCAGTGGCTTTTTTTACAAACAGGATGTTGCAATAGGTGATTCCTAGTTGGATCTTCGTAGCTGTCCTGCTCTAATCCACATAATAGCACAAATGACCTCTTGAAAAACGCCCCTCCGAGTTTGCACAAGGATTCTCTGTGGTGGGAGGGCAGTGCTGCTGGCCCTGGGGGGCACACAGTGCCCCCAGGATGGGCTCAGGGCTGTTGTGACTGGCTTTGGGCTGCGGGGTGTTTCACAGAGCTGAAGGGAATACCCAGGAAGCTCTTGCAGTGTGGGGCTGAGTCAGGCTGCTGTCCTGCTGTTTTCTTTCTGACAGGAGACCCAAACACTGTTGGACCTGATCAGATTTGTGTAGGGGAAAAACCAAAACAACAAAACCCCACCCCAGAGCTGGAGATCCAGGGAGCTTGGTGTCCCTCTGATGGGGATCAAAGCAGCAGAAACATTGAGAAGGATGTTGGCATAAGCCAGGAATTTGCTGAGGAGTTTGAGAGATGTGTGGCAAAGGACCACAAGGCACTGGTACTCCTCAGAGCTAAACCAGGTTGGGGGTTGCCCCAGTGTCCCATTTTTGAGGGCCTCAGTGTTTTGTCTGTACTCTGAATGCTGTGAGAGAGTGCTGAGCTGACCCGAGGTGTGTAAACATTGACTGGGCACGTGTTTGAGCAGCGTTTTGTTTGTCTTGCTCTGCTTCTAGCAAAAGGCACAGGTCTGGGAAAAGTTACTTTTAAAAATTAGTTGTACTTTTTTGAAGTTCTTTTCCCCTTCAAGTGTGTAAGTCAGGGATTCAGATTTAATAATTGTTGGATATCTCAGTGAAGTTTTTCAAGTTCCTGCCTGTGTGCTGGTAGCTCAAGTGTTACTTGAAAACATTTAAATTGATGTTACAAAGCAGTGCAAAGGGCCCCTGCCCTGCTCACTCTTGGCACCTCCTTTCCCTGCAGCACCATAACCTGAAGGCACTGAAAATACCCATCAGCTTCTTCTGAAATAATTTCACTTTAAAGCAAACCCCATCTGAGGTACATTTTGCAGATTGTTATGATCCTCAATCCAATTCTGGTGTGGTTGGGCTCAAGACATTGCTTTGAAGTGTATTTTGTGAGTTACTGCTTTCTAGCTTCAGCCGAGGGCCAGCTGCTGATCAGCTGACCAGTGACATTTGGATTAGGAATTAAACTGTTACTCCTCTTGGCATGGGACATGTGATTTTTAGGTTTTTTTCATTTTTTTCCCTGTTACTTTTTCTGTGTTTCTTGTGGAGCAGAACGTGTACTCTGCACTCTGCTCTGCAAAGGTAGGATGTTTGATTCCGTGTTCCAGCAGTCTGTTTTTTTTCTGAGAGTTAAGAGCCAGGAGAGCTTGTGAGGAATCCCAAGGGAGTTATTTGGTAAATGCTGAGGTATCCCAAGTGTTTTTGGTACTTTTAGCTGCACAGTTTTTGCTGGGACAGCGTGTGCTGTGTCCTGAGATGTAATCAGGGGGGAAAAGCAGGTGTTAATGGATTTCAGTGTGGAAGAATAAGTTGTGGAGGCCAGAGATGGGGCTGGCCTGGCTTGTGTGCTCTGTGCAGCCTGTCCCCGAGAGGCTCTGGGTTGTCCCCAGGGGGGACGGGTTCCTTTTGGAGCAGCTGTGGTAGCTGAGAGCTGGTTTAAAGGCACTCATCATCCCAGGATGTCATTAACATCTGCCATGTTAAACCAGCAGAGTTTCTGTTTCAAGCAGTCCTGCTGGGAGGTTGTCAGTGTAAGAAAGCCTATTTTTGGGGTTCTGGCTGGGGGTGATTCGTGGTTTAACTCTCTCCAGAAGTGTTCTGGAGCTCTGGTTGCATTCACTCCCATCATGTTTGTGTTGTGCCGTGGACCTTCCCCCCTTTGTGCAGGAGTTTGTCAGCAGCCTGAGGAGAGTAGGTGGAAAGTTATAAATGTTCTGAAGACAAGCTGGAATCCCCTCTGGATTTAGCACTCCTGGCCTTCCAAGCTCACCCACCTGCATTAATCATGGCTGATGAGGGGTCAGGACTGGCTAGGTGTGCTGCACTTGGGGTTGGGAGCTGCTTCTCTTGAAGGTGACTTTTTTATTTTCAGTGTAAAATGTTCTGGGCAGGCTGAGGCTGTGCCCATTGGGAAGGCAGAGTGCCAGCTGCAGGGCTGGTGCTGCTTCTCTGGAAAGTCCCAAGCAATTTGCCTTCACTTGTTCTGAGTGTTTACTTGTGTTCTGTGTCTGGAAGGAGACAGGAAGTCTCTGAGGAGAACACGCCATAAGCAAAGTTGGTTTATGGAGGAGTTATCTTCTGATAACAAGAGGTAACTGAGTTTCCCAGGAAGGGGTGCTGGCTTCCTTGGGATGGGGGAAGCACAGGATGTCCTTGTCCTTGGATCAGAAAGTGGCTGCTGTACTTCTGGAGAGTAGGAACAATACTGACAGTGATTTACAAGCACGAGGAAGAGACTTGGAAAGGCTTAAGTGAGGCACTGCAAGGTAATTGTCATTTGTGGCTTTTTGTCATTATGGAAACTTTCTCGTTTTGTAGGAGGTCCAGGAATTGTCACTAAATGAAATGAAGGTTATTGTGAGCTGCCCACAGTGTGATGCAGCAGAGTGAAACAGAGGGGAGCTGCTGCAGCTCCTCTAATGTGAGCAGCTCTCACTACCCAGAGTATCTGAGCCCTGGCACAGGCTGTGAATGTGTCCTTCCACCCCTTCTAGAGCTGCTGGGAACTCAGATAGGGAGGTGAAGCGATGCAGAGCGTGTGTGGCCAAGTCAGGAATTGATCTCTGCCCTTCCAGATTGGATGCTTTAATTGCAGTCTGTGTTTCCTGTCAAGTGCTGCCTCTCTGTGATTTCAGCAGACTTGGCACACGTGTGGTTTGGGTGTAAATTCACACTTGCTCTGTGGCAGAACCCCTGCTGACACCAGGACCTCGGGCCATGTGTTGCAGGATTGGATTAAAGACATTTTTGGAACAAGATGCTCATAGCATCTGGTTTGCTTCATGATTTTGCAGAAATAAATTACGTACCAGTGACGGGTGATCTCATAGATTAAAAATAAAAAAAGCCAGCAGCAGCTGAGTTCCCTGAGCAGGGATTTGCGTGTGCATCCCCCCAGAGCTGAGCTGGAAGCTGGCTGATGCTGTGATGAGGGCAGGTAGAGCTGATCTTTGTTCACTTTTAGTCACACACCACTTTCCTTTCCCGTTTAGTGATCACAGGCCTGTGTTTGGGGCTCCCAAAATGTTCCTGTGTGAACTTCCAAAGCAATCTGCCAAGCTGTTCTCGAGGGTGTGAGAGCCAAATGCAATTTCTTCTGAGGCTCACTAATTGCACAGCTGTTGTTCAGATATCATCTGAGAGTGTCTCTCCTTCTGTAAGCAAAACGATGCTTGCAGGATTGATGTGTGCTTCTGCTGCACAAATGGCAGCAGTAAAATAAACTCAGGTTTGTCTCTGATGTGCCTGGTTCCTGTGGCTGGCACTGAACATCAGGCTCTGTCCAAGGCACCAGGGTAAGCAGGAGGAGCCCTTGGTTTGGTGTGTTTTACATGGTTTTGGGGATTCACTAATCCCAGGTTCTATAGGGATGCTGTTCAGGTTGATGAGATGAGAGTGGTGCAAAATTTGAACTTTCAAAATGGTTTGAAATACTTACAAGGAGCGCAAGAAATCAGTGCTGATGTGAGAAGCACAGGGATGGAGATTTTTGCCTTCTGTGCCTTCTCTGCATGACCTGCCTGCTAATTCAGTGTTCCTTCAGTTACCTGTTGTGACCCTCTGAAGGATTAATGGCTTCTGACTTGGGAAGTGCTTCAGCCATAAAGATCTCTGTGGCATTGAGCTGCTGCTTGGGAGGAGGGAGCTGGATCGATGAGAAATCCTCACTCATGGCTGCAGTGTGGCCACATGAAGGTTATTTGTGGCTGCTGCTGGCCCAGACCTCTGCTCTAATGACTCTCACGATGACCTTTGGCAAGAAGTGGTTAATATTAGGGGTATGCAGGTGGCTGGTGGCGTGAATCCCTGAGATTGTTAAAGAAAACAACTCTCTGGAGTTGGAAGGATCTGTGAAAACACCTGTGTGTGTGCTGCCACATTTGCCTTTCCACCCAGCTGATGAGATCCTGCTGGTTCTCATGTTCGTGGCATTTATTGGTTATGTTTGTAAGGAAATAAAGAAATGCATCCCAGAGCCCTGGGGTGGCAAAGGAGGGAGAAGGGGCAGATCCCACTGTCCTGTGAACCTTGGGCACGTTATTTCTGGGCAGAACAAACCTGCTGAATGTCAGAACCTTTCTTTGGCCTTTACCTGTTGCTTTTGAGTCAGCAGATGTACTTGTGAATGTGAATATGAATTTATCCTTTATGCCTTAGCAGCTGTAGTTTGAGCTGCTGAGCTGTGTCTGCTCTCTGGAGCACACAAGTGAGTGTGAGGTGTCACCCAACCTGTGGGCCTGTCCCCTCTCTGCAGAGCAGACAAACAGATGGTGGCAGGGAGGCTTATCAAATTATTTTACAAATGAGAAGCTGAAGCCCGTGAAGATGAAGCCATTTGATAAGGGCTGTGTAGGAGAACAGGGACAGTCTTGTATTAAATGCAAATATAACTCCTTGCTGGGTGTTTTAATCACAGGGTCATTAATATTCATGTCACCATAGTACCCAGGAACTTTTATCATGGACCAGGGCCCTGTGTCACATAATGCAAATGCAGAACAAAGCCTGTCCCTGCTCCTTGGAGATTCCTGGCCCTTCCCTGTGCCTGCTGATCCCAGAGTACACTCGTGTGCTGCCTTAGGAGGCTTTTTCAGAGAGGGTGTGATGGTCCAGCTCATCATGGGATGAGAGTTGACGTCTTGTGGAGATCTGGAACTGTTCACAAACCACAGGAAACACACAAACTCAGCCTGGCTCACCCAGCTTTCAGCAGAACACGACAGCATGAAATGTATTGGATTTTAAAAAAAAAATTTAAATGATGCTGTTTCTGAAGGGAGACAGATGGTAGTTCTCTGCCTTTTGTTTTAAACTTAATGTAAGAAACCCTTACACTGTACCTTTGAAAGTTTTTTTCTGCAACTGATGCATTTAGTGGTATATTTATTATTTAAGTTGGGATAGAAATAAATAAAGCAATTATTTAAGATCATTTGAACTGATGAATTCAATCCCCAGTGGTTCCAGTCTTGGTGAGTAACAGGTTCTGGACCCTTGGAACTGGTTCCTGTTCCTTCCTACCTCTCCCACTTCACCTGTGTACCTGTGGATATCTCCAAGCCCTGTTTCATGTAGAGCTGGTATTTTTTTCCCATTAAATGCTGAACGATGGATATTTTGTGCTCCTGGGGGTTTAAATTCCCTGAGGCCTGCCTGCTGGGATAGCAGACACCTCAGGAGTTGAAATGAACTCATTGCTGTCTTCAGGGCTGGATTAACATCTGCCCTGCAGAGGAGTGGGATGTGTCCTTAAATTGTGTTTTCGTGTTCCTCAGGAGGGGACACTTCAGTGGCCAGAGGGTTCCTGTGACCTGTCCTTACACAGGCACCTGTCACCCCTCGATGTCTGGCATTCCTGGAAAGGTTGGACCCTGGATTCCAGGGTTTCAGGAGGGAGAGCTGGTTGGAGAGAAGCCTCCAGACAATGCTGGGAGCTCGGGCTCTTCCTGGAATGTGTGTGGTGCAGTTCTCTGCTGCTGCTGTGCTGGGGAGCCCTGTCTGAGTGCTGCCCTAGGAATCAAAATTCCCAAATGCCTGACGGAGCTGTCCTGGCTCCTTGCATAACTGCTTCCCAAATGGATTGTGCTGTTACCATGACACTTCTCCATGGCCTGCTCTGCCTGCCCAGCTAGGAACCAGTCCCAACCCCAGCCTTCCTCTTCCTTTCTCCCTCCTCTACACCTCCAGTACAACCTGCTCTCTGCTCTCTTGCTTTTTTCTCTCCTCTCCTGCCCTCGTGATTCCCGGCTTCCTTGCCTTTCCAGGGAAGCTTTTCAGCTGCCTGCAGTTGCTGCAGCTTCTTGCTGGCTTTGCAGTTCCAGTCGTGTTCACTCAGAGCCCGTCATGCTCCGCAGCATGTTGATGCCAGTGCTAATTTCACTTGGAGATGAACAAGGGCTCAGATGCTATTAGCAGCTGCTGGGAATAATAGCAGCTGAAAAGTGCTTTTTAAAGGGCTGACTGATAACTAAACAAATGATTCTTTTAAATTTTTTTTTTTAAGCCGCGAGTTATTCATGACCCATTAATTTGTATTTTTTTTTTTTTTTCAGGCTTACAGTGGAAGTTCAAGGACTAAAATTGTTACAATAGAGCAGGACTGGGTCTGCCTTGCCAAGTAATCTATTTGGAGGCAGCGTGTCTTGCTGCATAGTAATAAAACCCTGTTGTATCAGCTCTGCTTTTCCAAGTCTGCCTGTCAGGGAGCAATGGAGTGGATGCACAGGGCTGTGCAGCAGAGCACATGCCCAACAAATCTCCCCACGTGAACACCTAAACGTGCTTCCTGCTGTGACAGCCAGCACAGTTCCCTCGCCTCCAGCGAGCTGCTGTTTGTTAGGAAACTGCTGGCACAAATCCTGGGAGACTTTCATCCCCCTGAATCGGGGTGCCAAGCTACTGCCACCCTTGGACTGGAGCTTCTGACAGGAGTGTGGGTTTAATGCACAGCCTGGATCTTGCCCACTGATTATTGGAGGCTTCTAAAAAGCTGTTGCACGGCAGAGATTAATTTCCTTCCCCTCCTTTCTCTGCTGTGTTGTGATTTCCAGCTTCCTCTTTTATCCTTCTCCGTGGAACTGGCTGGTTGTTGCAGGGGGATTGTGTGGGGAGTCAGGTCTGTAATGAGATGGGCTCCTGAAACATTCAAGGAAATGAAGCTGAATGGTTTTAAATCAAAATAGACCCCCAGAGAAGTGACAAGAGGCAGTTATGCATTTCTCGTGTTGTCCATGCAGTGAAAATGCCTCTAACTATGTAATTATTTTGGGTCTGTTTGCTGTTGTCAGCATCACAGCTGACATCACATAAACTGAATGTTCCCTCCCCAAACTGCCACAATGCCAGTGCAGGTAAAGGAGAGGTAAAGGCTGTGCTGGTGGTGTGTGTTGGATGAGGTTCCTGGCTGTGTAATTTTGCACACTTCAGGCACTCGTGGCTGGGGCTGGCACACCAACATTAACGCTGGTGACGTCCTGCCTGTTTAAAAGGAGAGGGTGGAGCTTGTAAATCTAAATCTGTCTTGTCATGGCCTAGATATTGCAGCAGTGACACTAAGCAAGGGCCCTGTAATTATGTTGGTAATATTGGATAATCACATTAGGATTCTCAGCTGTGGTAAATCTGTGCAGGGCTGACTCTGGCCCTGCTTTCCCCTGGCTGGGAGTCTGACCTGTGAACTCTGGGTAAGCTTCAGCCTTTGTTTTACCTGGGGGAGAAGTGCTTTGCTCAGATGTGCTGGATGTTCTGTTAAAGTTTTCCTGGTGGTATTTAAAGCTTAAACAGTGCTAGAGCTGGAAGAGCTGCTGCTTTCTGGAGTTGGGAGTGAGAAGGGTTTGTGACAAGCAGGGCTTTTTGCCTGGGCTGTTCTGCTCTCTTGGAAGCACCCTGGGTTTGCAGGGTGGGGATCCAGGCTTGGGACATCCCTTGAGCTTTGTTGAGAGCTGTAGAGGAACAGCAGTGGCACATGGAGAGCTTTTCCCTGGTGTGCTTGCAGAGCTCTGCTGAGCTTGGCTGTAGTCTGAACTAATTGCAGATTATTGTATTGCTTAACTTGGGCCAAACTCTTTTCCTTGTTTTTTTTTTTTCCCTTTTGGTGACCCCACTTTTTAAGTGACTCCAGAGCTTTGCCCTGATGATGGGTGTTGTCTGATGAACTCTGGAGGTATCTTTGAAGCTGGTTTGTTTAGTTTTTTTCCCCTTTTCCATGCTGCCTCCCACTGAATCCCCAGTTGAGTGTTGTGTGGGCACCAGCTGACTCAGATGCTGGGCTCTGTGTGCCTGCAGAGCTCACCCTGAGGCTGAGCCTGAGGGATTTCTGCTGGCCAGCCCTGGGGGCTCCTCTGCTTGCTCCTTTCATGTGTCAACTGTTGCTTGCGTGCAGATCAAATTCTTGCCGTGTGGAGAATTTCTGGCTGCTTTAAGTGGTTATTGTAGGCAGGACAGTGCCTGATTTTGGGAGCTGTGGAGATCCAGGGCTGCTCGTGCATTTCTCTGCTATGGACTGTGTGAAGCAGATTTGTTACTGCCCTGCTCAGAGCTGCTGCTGTTGTGTGAGTATGAACCAGGTGAGCACAGAATCCACTTCAGTTTGCCAGCACTGCTTTCCCCTGGCAGTGGGATGAAGCTTGGGAAACCCCAGCATTTGTTAGGAGGAACCAAACTGTGCAGGGAGGGAAGGGGAGCTGGTGATTTGCCCAGCAAAACTTCAAGTGTATCCTTCAGGAGTTTTTCCTATGCCAGGAGGATTCTGTCCTTGGCTGGCTTGACACACAGCCTGTATCTGTGTCCCTTGTGTAGTTTCTTCAACTAAATTATCACTAGAAATACAAAATAGCTGCATTTCCTGTGCCTTCTCTTCAGCTCTGAGCTCTCCTGCCTTTTTGCAGTTGTAGCTGTTGCAATCTTCTTTTGAGTTTGTTCACCATTAAATTCCTGATCTGGTTGCAAAAATATCTTCTTAGCTAATTTTCCATCTGGGCAGATGTGGGATTCAGCTGATTCTCCTGATACCATGCACGTTTCAGGTTTCCTGTCATGAAACACTGGATGTTCTCTATGCTTTATCTAGGTGCTGTCTACTTTCCCTGCAGTTCTGGAGCTGTGATTGCCTCCTAAAACCACTTAAAATGGTCAGATGAGGGTTGAAATCTGAGTTACTGTGACCATTGCTCCTTACACAGACTCTTTCAGTTGGAGTTAGTGCTGTGCCCTTTCTTTTTCGCCCTCAAGACAAAACTTAAAATGTTCAGACTGTTTAATTGGCAGTTGATGTTTCAAGATCTGATTTGATAAGTTTCCCAGAGCATTTCTAGCTCCACTCCAGGCTGAAACCTTTTAAAATGCTGTTTGGGGGCAGTGGAAACAGCCCAAAGGAAGAGACAAAGCCTCAGCTGAAAGCTCAGTGAAGCACCCAGAATGTGCTGTGATTTTTGTGTGGTTTTAGTGTGTTTGACTCCTTGCACAGGTGAGGTCAGGCACTGAGAGCTGCCTCTCTCCTCTTGGGAACGGGCACGAGGAGCTGCCCAGGAATGGAAGGAAGTGTGATGCAGTGTGTTTTGTGCAGTCTATTTGCTTTTTGGAGCTTTCAGGCCTGTGAGGATTTGTGTGTTGGTGTTTCAGAGCCCTGAGCTGGAGGAGAGCAGCACTGCCCAGATCCTGCCCTGCAGAGATCAGTGGTTTTGTGTTCCTGGGGTGCAGAGCTCCTTGCAATAGCTTGCTCCAGATCCTGCTCTGGGAGATGCCTTTAGATTGAAGCAGTCCCTTAAACTTGGCACTGTTATGCTTTAGATAAGACAAGGAACATTAAAAAAAATACAACAAAAATCAACGAAGAAAAGCTTATTATTTCCTTTGAGGTAGAAAATCTGGGCTGAGAGAGGCTCTGTTTAGTTCAGTGTTATTATCTGCTCTTCTCAGCTGGGGGAAGCTGTTGGCAGGGGATGAGGGTTTGTTTTGTCCTTGTTCAGAGCTGGACTCTGGTTTATAACACACATGTACACAAACACATGCACTGTTTACAGATATTTGGGTATAGTAAGAGCAGCAGATGCACACTGAGGCCCTCCTGGAGCAGAACCTGCTGTTGTTGTTGTGTTTGGTGTGTCCTGAGTGTCACCTCTGTCCCCACTGCCACCTTCAGCCAGTTGTTCAGGTACCACTTACACCTGTGGGTGTGAGTGTGAGCCTGTGGCTGAGCATGACTTTGTGCTGACTGTTGGCACAGTTTAGCCCAGGTACAGAAAATCCTGGTTTTTTTTTAGCCTGGGTTATGGGGGACACACACTGGTTTGTTGGTTTTTTTTGTCCATGCACTGCTGAGAGGTGGTGCAGGCCTGTGCCGTGGGACAGACTGGGTGTTTTCTGTGCCTGTAACTTGAGGGTGAATAATCATCACTTCTCTGGCTATAAAATGGCATGTAAATACCCTGCTGTAACCAGAGGATTACGGATTTGGGTGGGAGAGTGAGTCACAGGCACTAATTAAATCCCAAACCCCAAGTGTCGTGTCTCTCCAACATGTAGTAAAAAAACCAACAAGATGCAAACACAAAGGAGAACATCAGTACAACCACCACTGCTCTGAGTCCTCCTGGAAGAAGGGACTGTGGATAACATCCTTCCAGCTCCCCAGGAGGCTGTGGAGAAAAGATGGCTTGTAACTACACTTACCTGTAGGGGAAGAGCTTGGGGGTTGAAATCCAGGAGAGATTTTGGTGCTCCTTCCTGGTGGGGACAGGGTGACAACACCCTGGAGTAAATTGCTGCAGAGCACGTGGGGAAAGAACAAATTGGAAGATGTGCTGGGAGGGACTGGGATGTGTCAGTCCTGCCAGAGAGAGAGGCTGAGCAGGGTGAAATCCTTTGTGGCAGTGCAGGGAAACTTCTCAAAATGTTTCCTCAAAATGTTGGGAGCGTGTTCTGCCACTGCCAAAGCGTCAGGAGAGGGTGACCCTTCAGTCCCATCCTGTTGGGATGATTTGTTGTCATCTCTTTCTAAGAGATGCTGTGGTTTGAGGGGTTCAAAGGTCAAGTTCCAGCCCAAATTTGCTTTCTGGGGCCAGGCTGCAGAGCTCCTGTGTGAGAGGAGGCCTCAGGGCTGTGAGCTGGGTCAGCAGGGCCTGTGCCTCACCCTGTTGGCAAACTGACCCAGACATTCTCTGGTCAAGTTCAAGTGTTTTGTCCTTTTTTTGTTAATTTTTCCACCCCAGTAAGATCCTTTTTGACTTGAAGAAGAGGGAAATCACTTGCAAATTGCTTGTGTTTCTGACTGTCTCCATCCAAAGGAAGGGTGAGCAGAGATAATGTTCCAGGTTGAACTCAGTAAATCGTGGATTGTACCAATGTTGTCTTTAATTCCTTTGGCATTTTCATGATTTTGGATATTACAGCAAAGCCTGCCTCGTTACTGTGCCTTCTGAATTACGCCTCAAATGACTTTAAAACCAAAAAGAGGGAGTTGTATTTTTCTGTAGAGATGTTAATGCTGACACACTGTGACTTGAAAGGTGTTGCAGATGCTTCATAAAGCAGAAAAAGCAATGTGCAGTGATCCTGTCCATTCCAACCTCGTGTTTTGTATCACAGCAGAACACTTCCCAATGCTGCCTCTGGTTTGTGGGCACGTTTGGTAATAACGAGGAATAACACTGGAACAGAAAGCTTAATTTGGAGTGAAATATCCTGTCTTGGAAACAAAGAGCTCAGAAGTGATGCAGGAGAGGCATAAAAAAGGAGAAAATGGGATTTGAAATGGTGTGTTTCCAGCAGGTATGTGCAGCAATACCCTCCTGCTGGGCACTGGAGAGTGGAAGAAAGGCAGCAGAAAGAATACATTGGTGCAGATTAATAGCCACAAAAATAGCACTGTAATCCTAATGCAAATCATGGGGAGCTATTATTGAAATAAAAAGCCCGTAGTAAAATAAGCCAGCAAATATTTACTTGTGTGGAGGGTCAGGGCAGATGGTGGCACGAGGCAGGAGCAGTGGGATTGCTTTCCTTGGCTCTGCTCCCCATCCCTGCTGGGTTTGTGGGGCAGGGTGATGTTCCCTGCAGGCTCTGTGGTGCCAGGGGCACTTCCAGCAGTCACAGGAAGGGATTTTGGAGGGTCCAGCATCCCAGGGCACCTCTTGTGCCTGTCCTACAGATGAGTCACTGGTCCCCATCTCCGTCCTGGGTTTGCAGGGTGGGGATCCAGGCTTGGGACATCCCTTGAGCTTTGTTGAGAGCTGTAGAGGAACAGCAGTGGCACATGGAGAGCTTTTCCCTGGTGTGCTTGCAGAGCTCTGCTGAGCTTGGCTGTAGTCTGAACTAATTGCAGATTATTGTATTGCTTAACTTGGGCCAAACTCTTTTCCTTGCTTTTGTTTTTTCTTTGTGGTGACCTCACTTTTTAAGCAACTCCAGAGCTGAAGTTTGCTGGAGCCATCCGTGTCTCTGGAAAAGATGCTCAAAAACATTGGTGCTTTAGGATCAAGAATCACATCATAGAATAGTTTGGGTTGAAAGGAGTGTCTGTTGTATGTACACAACTTGGGGAAAAGCTCTTTTTTTAATTATATATATTTTTTTTAATGACTCTGTGTTGCTCCAGTTAGAGGAGCCAGAGGTGTACAGGATATTTCCCTCAGGACAACAGCAGAGAGAAAATGGTTCTGGTGTTGCCAGGTGGTGCTGTGCAGTGATGGGTAATGTGCAATGTCTGTGTGACAGCTGCTTGTGGCTGTGACTGGGGGAGAAAAAAACACATTACTGTGTTTTAGTCAAGCTTTGGGAATGGAGAGCTGGAAACACCCCATGCAAGGGAGTCACTGTGGTTTTCCTGGAGCTGGACCACAGCATCCTGACTGAGGGGAAAAAAAAACAAAACCTGAGGGAGCCTGCCCTTGTACTTAGGAAGGTAAGTGCTAAGGAAGTTCTTCTGGCTGGTGAGATAAGGCAAAATATGACATAATTCTTGATGGATAAGGATCAGTGAGTATTGGAATTGTGCAAATGGAGTGGCTTTGTGCCTGGTTCAGCAGAGCACTTAATTTTAAGTGCCTGCTGGTACAGCTGGAGCTTAAAATGCCTGCCTGGCTGTCCCTGGAGGCTGAATGTTCCTGGGGCAGTTTTGGGGACATCTGAGCAGCACTTGGCTGCAGTGCTGAAGCACAGTGGGCTGTCTGCATGCAGAGCATTGAGGGGGATGAGATGGAGCTAAATACAGCAAGATGGGAATGGAATGGGTTTTCCATTTCAATGGAAAACCATGTCTTGTTTGTCTGTCTCAGAAAAGAATTTCACCACTGAGGAATAAAAGTTTTTAGCGGCATCCACAACGTTTGTCAGGAGCTATGGTAATTCCAGGTATTGTTAGTTTGTTTGTGGAAGGGTGATGGAGAAAACCCAGGACGAAAGAGTGATTTTTAAATTTCTTTTTGAAAGTGGGAATTGGTGACTTGGCAGTTTCAAGCCCGATGATTTGAGCGCCTCAGCTGAAAAGGGGAGCGATTCCTCCTCAACCCCAACACAGGATGTTTTTGGAGGAGAAACCTTGCCAGTGTTTGCAGAGGGAGGACACATCCATGGAGTTGTTTTTGTAGCTGCTCAGATTGGAGCCGTGTGTCTCCTTCCCTCCTGGGCGAGCAGCACTCGTGTCTCTGGGAGGGACGCTGAGCAGGATTTTAGGGGGAGGTTCTGCCTGCTTGTGTTTGGATGAGGCTGTTGCTGTTTTATCAGTGTAGCTGCTGTCTGTGGCAGAGGCTGTTGGATCGTGGTTGGGCAGCACAGAAGTGCAGTGTGTTTTGGGAACACTCAGGGCTCCTGGAAGAGCCTTTGGTCCTGCAGAGCCCATGAAATCCAACCTGCTTTTCTCACAGGGCAGAGTCCAGCCCTGCTCCTGGAGTATGATTAGCTCAGGTGAGCTGTCTGTATGATTAGCTCAGGTGAGCTGTCTGTTCAGCTGGGGTTTCAAACACTGCCTGGCTGCAGCTGATCTTGTTTTATTTTGGCCTGGCATGGACAAAGCGTGGTGGGATTCTTGGGCTGTGCTGTGCAGGGCTGGATTTGGGTGATCCTTGTGGGTGTTTCCACTCCAGGATATGCTGTGATCTGTGAAAACAGGCTTCCCTGGGTGTTGTCTGCAGGCACAGCACCTGCCCGTGGACCTGCACCTGCCTTGTTTTCCTCTCTGCTGTTCCAGGGGAAGGTGTGGAGCAGGGCTGAGGAGGTGATGAGGTGTGATGGTACAGGGGACATTTGGGGTGGTGGTGCCATCCCAGAAGGACCAGGTGTGTCTGTGGAGGGTGAGGGGGGTGTGCAGAGCTGGGCTGTGTGACCCCAGTGAAAAGCAGCTCTGGGAGTGCTCCTCACTCTGTGCTCTCTGTGGTTCTCTCTCACCGTGACATCAATTGGTGCCAATTCTGTGCAGCAGCAGTGCTGGGTTTGGTTGCAGGTTGGCATTGCTGCCTGCAGCTGGCTGCAGGAGGATTGATTCCAGGCTTGCAATCCAGGTGAGTCCCTTCAACTCAGCACAGCACTTATCTCCTTACCTTGGAGGAGCTGAGAAGGGATCACCTGCAGCTCTGGGCAGCTGCTCTTACCCAGTTCAGAAGTGCTTGCCTGGCTCTGAGGGGTTCTGCATCCTGCTGAAATTACAGAAGGGCTGAAAACACAACCACCAGAGCTGGCAGCTGGCCAGTGCCCTGACACAAACCTGCATGGAAAATGGCTTTGGCATCTGCATTGACTGGGGATAATTGGAACTTCCCAGTGTTTTTTCAGCTTAGCCTAAAACGTTTTAGCAAGAACAACAGTCAGGCAGCAGTGTGGAGCATGATAACCGTGTTTCCATGCTGTTGAGGCAGGCCTAAAGTGCCAAAGAGACACAAAAAAAAGTTTCCCCAGAGAAAGCCCTGTAGCTGGTGGTGGCTCTAAGCTGACAGTGATCCCAGTGCTGGCTGTGTGCTGCCTGCTCAACAATATTAATATATCTTAAGGGTGAACACAGAAATAACTTTTCACATTTTAAAATGGTATTTTAGCTTTTGCTGGCCGGTGTGGGAAGAGAGTTGAATTTCCTTCAGAACCTTAAATCACATGTGCAAGGGAAAACTGTCCTCTGAGGTGTCTCTCTCAGGCTTAGCTCTTGCTTTTGTCCCTTCTGGCGTTTTCAAGTCTCTGGATTTATTTATTTGAAACCTGCACCGGTCTCGTGCCTTTTGCTTTCCACACGTGTACTGGAAAAGAAGCTTTACCAGCAGAGATGTGGGGATGTTCCTGGTGCCTGGAAGGAATACTTTGCCTCTAAGCTGTGCCTGTGTGTGACCCACCCTCCCTGGCCACGTGTAGCACAGGCTCCTGAGCTGACCTGGGAGCTGCTCAGATCCTGGGATGATCATCTTTGTCTTGGAGCTGGCACTGCCTGCCTGGTGTCTTGCTGTTCCCTGAGAGTAGAAGTAAATGGTCTTGTAATGTGCATCTGGCAGGGCTTCATCATAATCGCTTGTAAATTTGTCTTTGATCTGCTTCCTTTCAACTTTACCCAGATTTAGCCAAGTTGGGGGTTGGACTGGAATAATGAGGGGGAAATTGGTTGTGGTCTGGAGCTCTGGAAGCTGAAAGCCCTTGAGGCTGAGGAGGTGCTGGTGTGCAGAGGGCAAGGAGGAAGGGTGAAACAGCTGTCAGCAGTTCAAAGACGAGGTGAGTGTTTGATTTTCAGCGAGGTGCTGAGTGTGAAAAGCAGAATTCAGGTGGGTGACAGATGTGGGCTGTGGGCAGTGAGCACTGCAGCCAGCCTCACCTGTGGGTGACACCTTCTGCAAGTGCTGGGTGAAGGGGAGCTCTGAAACCCATCAGGAGCTCCTGGATAAGCAGTGCTGGCTGCAGCCCAGGTGCTGGATGGCTCAATCCCTCCCTCCTTGGGCTGCTGTGGGCTGGCTGCTGCTGCCAAGGGACAGCCCGGCCATCTGGTGTGTCCTGCTGTCCCTCTGCTGGCACACCTGAGCTGGGTTTGCTCCACAAACAGTGCTGCTCCTGAGGGGCGCAGCTCCTTCTGAGCTGCTTTATTTTTTTTGGTGTGAATTTGGTGGCCACAATTGCCAAGAAAAAGGGTTTATAAGAGGGGGAAGAAAAATCAGTGCAGCGCTGTGTTATTCTTTTCCAGAGCCACCCTTTGGGCTCAAGATTCACAGCGGGATGTGCTGATTTGTTCTCCAAAAAAGAGACAAATGTGGCTGGGGAGAACAATGAGGCTACTGCTGTGGATTCAGAAGCTCTTAAAAAGTACTTGTAATTTGAGATCCTTAACTTGCAGCAGCTTCAGGGAGAGAGTCAGGGTTATTTTGGGGCCTGAATGGAGCACTGTGCACAGAGGCCCCTCCAGAGCTGCGAGGGGGTTTGAGCAGCTGGGATGTGCTGCATCCCAGGGCCATGTCCCACTTTTCTGAATTTCAGTGTCCAGTTTGCAGCCTGGGTATGGTTTTCAAGACCTTTAATTGAAGTCTTGATACTTATTTTTTTTTGGTGGGGGAGGGAACGGAGGGAGAGTGGTTGTTTTGTTTTGTTTTGTTTCTTCTTTTTGTTGCATCTTTCTGCTGCATCTCTGAGGCTGCTTCTCAAAGTCAGTGGAGCTTCCCTGGAAACCCTTTTCTAGTTCCTGTGGCAAACTGTGCTGTGTAAAACGGAGGGGTTTGCCTGCCAGGAGAGATTCCTGTGAGCAGTTCCTGTGCTGGCAGGTGTGTTACCTGTGTAACTCCTGTGTCGAGGTGGAAGAGGAGCTGTAATGTCATAAAAGCCACTGAAAACAAGCAGGGAGAGTTGTGCATTAAACACAGCAGTGTTGTCTGGTTATTTTCTCTTTTTCTTTCTTCTCTGATCAGTAAATTTTACTCTTTGTCACACGATGGGGGCAACCTGTGCTGGATAACCATGAGGCACAGACGTGTGTGCTGGGATTCACTCCAGAGCTCAGACTTGGAAAAGGGGAATTCTTTGGGATGTGACCCGAGTTCTGTGGTGTGTAACTGCTGCTCCCCTCGTAGTGGGACTTCTGGAGACACGTCAGTCACTCGTGAGCTGGGCATTTACGAGTCCTTGAGCATAAAAGAAATGTGTGTGCAGTGTAAGGAGAGCAGATGAGGTTCTGCTCACTGGGCTCTGTGCCTCCCTTGTCACCAGTGTGCAGCATTTCTGCCTGCTTGCATCTGTGCCACTCTGCCCAAATTCATTCCCATCTCTGGAGCCAGGTGGGAAACTTTTGATGCCTCTACCCCTCCATCCTCCATCCTCTTCCTGTTTCTGCCAGCACTGCGAATGTAAACCTGTGTATTGGGATGGAGAGCTGACAGAGATGAAAGGCTTTCATCTGAAACAAGTCAATTTATCCTGGGAGGCCTGACTTTACTAATAGCAATGACCACAGAATGAATTGTGGATTTTTCCCTTGTTCTTCTGTCCTGATTTAAAAGCATTAACATCAAAACCGCATTGTGGGAGATGTTTCTTCTGCTCCTTGCACAAATCAGCTTTGTAATGTAACTTAGATGCTTCAAAGTTGCAGAGCCTTTTAAGTGTAGGCCTTTGGTGGTTCAGTGGGTGATGTGTAGCTCTGATTTTTGTCCAAGGCAGCGTTGCTGTCCTTCAGCTTTCTTCTTCATAATGGGAATGAATGGAACAATGAGGGCCTGTCTGGCAGGACCAGGAGCTGGTGTAATTGCTTGTTTTTATAGAGATGTTAAATGTTGACTTCGTTGCCATTAATTGAAGATTACCCCCTTGGTTCCCTGTTAGATTCTAGGGATAACTGTCCAGGCAGAGCTGGGAGCTCTGGAGATGGGCACTGAAGGAGAATTCCCAGCATGGAGCTGCTCAGTGTCCCCCCTCTGCTGTGTCCTGGCAGGGACAGGGCTGGGAGCAAAGGCCAGGAGGTTTCTTGTTGATGAGCAAAGTGATTTTGTGTGTCCCAAAGGTGGCTTTGCAATCGTGTTCCTGGTGAGGACGAGCAATGGCGTGAAGTGTGCCCTGAAGAGGATGTACGTCAATAACGAGTACGACCTGCAGGTCTGCAAGAGAGAGATCCAGATCATGGTGAGTCCCTGCCCTGGGCTGCAGGGGGGTGGGAGCCTGGACACCTTCTGCTTCTGGAGCAGGTCACAAACTGTGCCTTTTGCTAGTAAAAATGGCTTTTTTTGTGTGGAAAAACCTGACCTCCGGAGTTGTGTGATAGTCTAGAACTGAACCGTTCCAAAAGTTCCTGTCCAGTGGACAAGGAGAACCTGGTACCTGAAAAAAAACAACCCAGGGAATTCCAGGAAAATGAAGGGAGGACTGCATGGCTTAATGGGAAAAAGAAGGGCTGAAGGTGGTGTGAGCATGGCTGGGGGTGTTGGAATTCAGAATCTCACAATCTTCAGTTGAGATCTCAAGTCTTCAACCTCTTAAACCTGATGAGGAAAGGCTGATGATTCTGATATCTCTGAACTGAAATCAGTGCAGGAATGGCAGATCTCCATCCTGAGGTAAATCTGTATCACAACAGTTTCTAATCCTTTGCTTTGGGATGAAGGTTATCTCTGCATCGGGGAGGTTGGGAGATTAAAACAGTATTTGTGGGGTAGTTGCTGCCAGGGCTTTTGAAATGTAAGGTATTTGTAATAAGCTCTGGGATGTTCCTCTAGATTATTGGACACAAGGATTTATATGATGGGATAGTTATTTTTAATAGCTGTTTTAAACTTAGCTTCTCTAAACAAAGACAAAATGGAGCTGCTCCAAATCGATTTGCCTAATCTTGTTTGCAGCATGGTAAACATGGGAAGTGCCATTTTTGAATTTGTATTCAAAGATCCTGATGAGCATTTAGAGCAGCAGCCAGGTGGGGAAGGAAATGTAAAATCCTCATTTTGTGAATTTACCACACGAGCTACAGGTTTGGGGTAGATGATCTTCAGATCAGAAACTCCTACCTGTAGCAATTCTGTGGGTGATTTCTGAAGTAGCTTTTAATTAATTAAAGGTTTAATACTTTTTAAGTGCACTGCTGTAGTTTGTGATAGTGCAGGGCAGCTTTGGGCTCAGTTTCCCAGTGGCTGTGTGGGAACAGGTGAGATTAGAGCTCACATCAAAGGTTTAGCTGTGCTCACAAAGCTTGGTTGCTTGGGTTTCACCTGCTGTTGCTGCTTTCTCTTGCCTCCATGCCTCCAGGGGCTGAGTTAGGCCGGGCTGTAAGGGGCTGAGTTAGGCTGAACCATGGGCTGAGTTAGGCTGGGCTGCGAGGTGAATTTATCCAGGCCATGGGGTGAATTTGACTGGTGCATGGGGTGAGTTAGGCCGGGCTGTGGGGGCTGAGTTAGGCTGGGCCGTGGGGTGAATTTGGCTGGTCCATGGGGTGAGTTAGGCTGGCCCACGATGTGAATTTGTCTGTCTGTCTTGCAGAGGGATCTGTCTGGCCACAAGAACATCGTGGGCTACATCGACTCCAGCATCAACTCTGTCAGCAGTGGGGACGTGTGGGAGGTGCTGATCCTCATGGATTTCTGCAGGGGTGAGTGCTGCTCACGGGTGGCTTTGTCCTCCTGTGCTTCCAGGGAGCTTGCACAACATCCTCCTGTTGAAAAAGGAGCTGTCCCTAAGCTGAGCTGTCCCAGGAAGCTGAGCTGAGCTGAGCTAAGCCAGGACTAGGGCTGGAGAAGTGAGGCTGTGTTCACTCTGCAGATGGGGTTGGTTCCATCGTTGCTGCTGCTCAGGGTGCTCCTGGGACCCCTCTGTTGTGAAGCAGAACCCTTAAATACATCTTGTTATTGTCTTTAGAATGGTGGCTCCTCTAAAAGCTGCCAGGAATGTAATTTTTCTTCACTTGATTCTCATTCCGAGCTTTGTTCCACATCAGCCTGGCTTAGGATTGTTCTGGAAGAAGCATGAAATGGATAATGGGAAGCCAAGAAGCATTCCTCTTACCTCTGACCTTTTTGCTTGGCTGTCTGGAGCCAGACAGGCTCTTCCAGCTGTCCCAAAGCTTTGATCTTTGTGGCTGGGATGTGATGTTTGGAACATGATGTGTGTGCTGGGCTCAAATGCTTCTCGAAGGAAGAGTGTTCAGCAAAAAGAATGTTTTGGCCAGGTGACTTCAGGAGCTGCTTTGGATGGTGGCAGCTGATGGAAATCAGTATTTTTGGGCCTGTCTGGCTTTGAACTCAGACTCATTGTAGCAAGGACACGTGGATGTGTGCAAACACTCCCAGCTCAGGTTTCTCTTCTCTCCTCTTTGCTGCAGGAATCCTGACTTTTGCACTGTGTTGTTTGCTGGTGAGGGGAGGAACTTGGTGTGCAGTTTTGCTGAAGGAATCTCTCCATAAACTCTCTTTAAGCTTCAGCCTAAACACGACAAGAGATTTTGTGAGCACGGGGCCTGGCAGTGCTGGCAGAGCCCGTGTGGAGGGAGAGACAAACCTGAGCTGCTCAGATTCACCCTCCACCCCAGCTGCAGCACCCAGATTTTGGGCTGATGAAGTCAAATCCATCTTTCCAAGGAGTTTCCTTCCTCCTGAAAAGAGAAAGAGCTGCAGGGTGGCATTTCTCACATGGCATTTCTTGCCAGATGCTGTGCTGAGCACACGCCCGGCCGCTGTCTGCAGCCTTCCTGCTGCAATGCTTGTTCCACGCTGATTTTTCCCTTGTTCCTTTCCTTTTGTGGCCGAGTTTCCAAACCAAATCAGCGTCTTTGTGTGCAGAGCTGCATTCATTTTGAGTGTAAAACGTTCACAGCTGTGGCGTTCATTAAACTGAGCTTTTCTTTCCGACCACAAAAGTTTTCCAACGCTTGTGGTGTGCAGTGATACAGTGCTGCTTCTCCAGAGCTTCAGAAAGGAGTTTTTCTCTGCCTAGGGTGTTTAGAGGAGGGAAAAAAAAAACCCCTGGCTTGTTTTGGAAAGGCCTCGACAGCAAACAAAACCCCAAAGCTGAGACAAATTCAGGACTCGTGAAAACTTGCGTTTGTTTGTGCAGAGTTTCCTTTGTTACAGATAGATTGTAAAAAATCCTCCAGGGGAGGTTTGGTGTGAATTTAATTTGAAACTTCCTGTGCTGACTGGAGCCCCAGTTTGAGGAGCAGCCCAGGACCAGGGATGTTGGGGGGAACTGGGTTTGGGGTGGCCAGAGCTTGTTGTGTGCCCCATGATGTGGTGTGGGGAGGAGAGAGCTCACTGTGTCCCTGCTGGGATTTGGGGACAGAGCTCACTGTGTCCCTGCTGGGATTTGGGGACAGAGCTCACTCTCCCTGTGGGGTTTTGGGGCCCAGGGCTGACTGTCCCTGTGGGGTTTTGGGGCCCAGGGCTGACTGTCCCTGTGGGGTTTTGGGGCCCAGGGCTGACTGTCCCTGTGGGGTTTTGGGGCCCAGGGCTGACTGTCCCTGTGGGGTTTTGGGGCCCAGGGCTGACTGTCCCTGTGGGGTTTTGGGGCCCAGGGCTGACTGTCCCTGTGGGGTTTTGGGGCCCAGGGCTGACTGTCCCTGTGGGGTTTTGGGGCCCAGGGCTGACTGTCCCTGTGGGGTTTTGGGGCCCAGGGCTGACTGTCCCTGTGGGGTTTTGGGGCCCAGGGCTGACTGTCCCTGTGGGGTTTTGGGGCCCAGGGCTGACTGTCCCTGTGGGGTTTTGGGGCCCAGGGCTGACTGTCCCTGTGGGGTTTTGGGGCCCAGGGCTGACTGTCCCTGTGGGGTTTTGGGGCCCAGGGCTGACTGTCCCTGTGGGGTTTTGGGGCCCAGGGCTGACTGTCCCTGTGGGGTTTTGGGGCCCAGGGCTGACTGTCCCTGTGGGGTTTTGGGGCCCAGGGCTGACTGTCCCTGTGGGGTTTTGGGGCCCAGGGCTGACTGTCCCTGTGGGGTTTTGGGGCCCAGGGCTGACTGTCCCTGTGGGGTTTTGGGGCCCAGGGCTGACTGTCCCTGTGGGGTTTTGGGGCCCAGGGCTGACTGTCCCTGTGGGGTTTTGGGGCCCAGGGCTGACTGTCCCTGTGGTTCCTGTCCCAGGGGGGCAGGTGGTGAACCTGATGAACCAACGCCTGCAGACCGGCTTCACCGAGAGCGAGGTGCTGCAGATCTTCTGTGACACCTGCGAGGCCGTGGCCAGGCTGCACCAGTGCAAGACCCCCATCATCCACAGGGACCTGAAGGTGAGCTGTGGCTCCAGGGGGACAGCAGGGAGGGGACATCCTGCTGGCCCTGTCTGCCACCTGCCCACGCTGTGCTTCTCGTGGGAAGTGGGCATGAACACACCTCTGTGCTGGAGGATAAAAAAAGGAACGAGCCTCTCAGTGCTGCATGTTTGCCATCTATAGATCTACTTAAACACAAATGTTTGTGAATAATTCTGGCTCGCACTCCAGCCAGAATGTACCTGATGAATTATTCACAGTGACCCGAAACGCTGCTTTTTTCAAGGTAGCTCACAAAAGGTGTGCTGTGACGTTGTTTCCTGGATCCAGATTAAAAGGAGCACTCCAGAAGTGTTGGCCTTGGGGCAGGACTCCTTAGGAGCTTTTGAAAGTGGTCTTTAGAGCTCTGAGCATGGAAGTGTGTTGTAAAACTCTGTGTGCTTAGCTGGGAACAGGGCTGGGCCAGCTAGGGAAAAATCCCAGACCTGTAATCCAGCAAAAAAGAAAAAATTATGTTCCCTTTGCTCTCAAGGAGCTCATAAAATGCCAGAATGAAATCCTCGGAGCTGCTGTGTGCATTTGGAATTCAGATGTGCTTTGTGGGGCAGGTTCTATTTTCAGAGCCCCTCACAGATGTTGGTTTGTGCCACTGGCCATTGTTTTACATGAGCCACGTGTACCAAAGGAGAGCCAGGTAGAGCAGGGGAAAAAATCCTCAGGGTTTGGTGTGCTCTGGCATGTTTGAAATGACAGTGATGGCCCTGCTCAGTCAGTTTGGATGTAGAAACAGCTCCTGTGTCTCTTCCCAGGGGGGAAACAGGTGATCTCTTCCCAATCTGAGTTTAAATCTGGATTTAAAGCTGTGGCCAGCTTGCAGGAGTTTGTGTAGGTCAGGAAAACAGGGTGAGAGGATGAGGAGCAGGAGCCTCCCCAGCTGGCATTAACCCTTGCCCTTAACTTTTTGGTGAGTCCCTCAGGGGGGGGTTTTGATAAAGAACAAACCCTGTGTGTTGCAGGGGAAGAAATCTGGGACATCTGTGGTGGGTTAGTGAGTTCTCTGGGTTAGTGAACACTCTCTGGAGTGTTCCTTTCTGCCCTGAGTTCCAGCTGAAATGGGCTGTGGGGCTGCTGTCCAGCCCTGCCTAGCTCAGGGCTGAGTTTTGCAAGGCCTGACTCTTGGTAAGCTGTGCCCAGAGTCAGAGTTGGCTCTTCTCTGCTTGGAGACACGTTTGCTGCTTGAGTGGTGTCTTGTTTCTGTCATGGTGCCATCAAACACTGCATCAGCTTCCACAGGCAAATAGTGAGCAGTGCCAGGGGAGAAAGGGAAGTGGAAACATCTCTGAGGAGACCTGACAGTGCTGCAGGGCAGCCAGAAGTGTGCCCTGGTCATGCACCCCTCCCAGATCAGTGCCTGAGCTCAGGAATACTGAAAATATTCAGTATTTCAGCAATACTGAAAATATTCAGTATTTCAGCAATCCTGAAAGTATTCAGTATTTCAGCAATACTGAAAGTGTTGCTCTCAGGAGAGGGTCACAGGTGTTAATCTAAAGAAAACCTGTCCTCATCCCTCCCCAGCACGTCTGTGCAGTGGTTTTTATTACTCTGGTTCTGTTCTAGCAAAGAAACTTTTCTTTTGGAAAGACTGAAGCTGGCTACCAGCAAAACTCAAGACAACTGATCATCTCCTTTCAAGGCTTTTATTTGGGGTCTGAATCTGACTGTGCTGGGTGTGTCAAAGCTGCAGCCAGAGTTAGCAGTGCTGGAAGCTGGAGTGCAGCTCTCTGAGTGCTTGAACACTTTCACACTCCTTCTAAAGACACTTTTCTCTGGCCTGGCAGTGGGGAGCAGTAATTTCTATTGCTGTGTTTATTTTTAAATTCTCCTGGCATGTGCTGATCCAACCTGGTTTCTGGAGAGTCCCGTGCTGATGTTTAACAAACCTTCCAGGGTGTTGGAGTGAAAAACCACCTCAGATTTCTCAGCCAGCTGCAGTGGGAGGATTCTTGGGGCAATGTTGGAGGAGTATTTGCAGGGAGCAGGGAATGAGGCTGCCAGTGTTGATGTGCTGGGGAGAACATCTGTGTGCAGTGCTTTATTCCGAGCAGATGGATGGCACAGGGGGAAGGGGCGTGCTTAACCCTTGGTTTCAAGCCAGCCTTCTCCCCCTCAGCTGCTCTCATTTGGCTGCATTTTCTGATGCTTAAAATGCTGACTCCTTCTTTTTTTTTGCCTTCTTGTAAAGCTCATCCTTGATGGGGAGCTCTGCTTCCAAGGGGTTTTGTTAACACACGCTTGTGTGGTGATCTCTTTTATTTTTTTTAATTTGGAACTGTATGAGCAGTACGTTTTATCTCGTTGTATCTGAGCGTTTGACACTGATGGAAGATAAAGACATGAAAAATGGTGTGTTCCCTGGAGAGAACATGCTGTTAATGCTGCTGCACAGATGAGGAGCTGGAACACAGGGGTGTTCCAAAGATCTGAACGCAGGGTTTCACACGTTTTTAAGTCAGTGTTGATAGAGGCAATTTTCTTAGGTGAATGCAAGGTGGAGTTTTGTTAACGCACAGTTGGGAGTATTGAGGAGAAGGTTTCTGCTGATTTGATTTGTTTCTGTTGCCTGATTCAAGGTGCCAAATAATATTTGAAAGAGGTGAGGGTCTCCTCAGCAGTCTGGGGGAGCCTCTGCTGCTGCAGGCACTGTGGGGCACCCAGCAGACTCTGAGAACAAGCAAATAAACGTGAGCATGAGCTGAGGTTTGTCTTGAACAGGACCCTCAGGGACAGGTAAAAATGCAGGCAAAGACCTGGAGATGTGTCTTAATTTGTTAATTTGACAATTATTGTTACTTGTTATAACAATAATTGTTATTTGTTTGCCTCCCCCCTGCCCCAGAGGCAGTGAGGAGCCCTTTGTAAAGCTGGCACTGCTTTGGATTTCCTGGTCCCCATTCAAACCAGTAACTCAGGAACCTTGAGCTCCACGGGCACTGGGACACTGAAGTCCTATAAGAGGCAAAGAAATGTGCTTGCAGGAGGAGAAGGGAGGGGTGGCAGGATGGAAGGCAGCGTTACAACTGTGCTTCCATGATTTGAATTCTATTTTAGGAGATGTGACAGAATTTTGATGCCTGTTTTCTTTGCTGTCACAGTCAGCTTTAGTGTCAGAGGTGTCTGATATGTCTTCAGGCACTTAAAACCTTGACTCATCCAGGAAAAAAAAACCCCAAATCCTGAATGTTTTTTTTTTTTTTGTCTGAGTGATTCTGTGTCTGTCTGTGATGCTCCCAGGTTGAAAACATCCTGCTGCATGACCGTGGCCACTACGTCCTGTGTGACTTTGGGAGTGCTACCAACAAATTCCAGAACCCTCAGACAGAAGGGGTGAATGCAGTCGAGGAGGAGATCAAGAAGTAAGTGTGCTTTGCCTTTTCAGTTTGTGTTTGAAGGATCATTTTTTTTCCTTGTGCTGGGATTCATTTTGCTCAGCCTGTTGCAGCAGATTGGCTGTGCTGCATGGCAGTGTCTGCTGCAGGTGAATGAGTGCCCGGGGGAAGGTGAAACAATAAATTGAGCTTGATGTAATTGCTTTGGACCTGGAAGACTGAGATTAATGCAGAGAAGCAGCCCCAGCTCAGCGAGGCAGTGTCCTGTTCTGCCCTGTGCAGGGTCAGCCTGTCTCTGTCCTTCATCTGTCTTGGCTCCTCTGAGCTCCACACAGGGGTGACACAATCCCATCCTCACTGAACTCCCCTCCCCACAGAGCCAGGCACTGATCCCAGCTCTGCAAAGGCACTGCCACCTCACACAGGGGTGACACAATCCCATCCTCACTGAACTCCCCTCCCCACAGAGCCAGGCACTGATCCCAGCTCTGCAAAGGCACTGCCAGCTCTTGGAGGGGTTCAGTCCAGCTCCTCCTCCTGCCCCACACACTGCCAGCTGTCCTGGCAGCATCTCTGGTGCCCCTTGGTGCTTTTTAAAAAGGGGGGTTCACCTGCAGCTCAGTGAGCCCTGCATCAGGGCTGGAGCACACTCCAGGTCCTTGGCACTGCTTTAATTTAACAACATCCCTGCTGCAGACCTGTCACTCCTGTTAGTGCAGCTCTCTGCCTAACGTGGAGTGGGTACAGAGGTCTCTTTTTTGTTGGGGTTCAGGAACCCCTGCCTGGATTTCCTAGATTTGTCTGACTGGAGTTTTCAGAGTGCTCCTAATCTGGCGTTGCAGTCCCTGTTTGTACACTTAAGCCTGCAAAACCTTTGCCTTTGGCAATGCTTTCCTGTGATCAGGGTAAGCAGCAGGCAGAAATGACAGCCCTGCTGGTAGGAAGTCTTATCAGAAGAGCCTGATAGAATCTGTGGAGCAGTTTCCAGCTTTTCTGTTTGCTGTGATCTGGTAAGATGAGGTGGATTCTCACTGTGGTTTCAGGTACACAGTGACCCATCCCTTGCTGCAGTGGCTCTGAGCTGGACTCCTGCTGTGGAAATCTCCTTTTTAGGAGCCACATATCCAGTTACAATCTCTGTCATACAGTTGGCCACAACCTTGCAGTGAGGGCATTGCAGAGGACATGTGATTACTGATCCTGTTAATGCTTTGAATCCTTGAATGTTTCAAATGACTGCACGGTTTTGTGGTGAGTTCTGTGTTTCAGAAAGGATTGTGGTTACTTTTTTGGCTTCCCAGGGCAGTTTGAGGGGTGTTTTAGTGTTTGAAGTGGGTTGCAGGTGATGCTGTTAGAAGATTTTCCTCATATATATCTTTAGCATCCCTTTCCTTAAAATGAATAGGGTAGGAGTGAATTTTGAATTATTTGGGAATATGACCTCCCTGACAAAAGCCTTTGGAACTCCCTGCAGGTACACGACGTTATCCTACAGAGCCCCAGAGATGGTGAACCTGTACAGTGGCAAACTCATCACTACAAAAGCAGACATCTGGGTAGGTATTGCATCCATTCCAGCCATGGCCACAGCAGGGAAATGGGGCTGGCCTCGTGTTCAGAGAGCCTGCACAGTTTTTGATGTGTGTGATGAGTTCCTGCTGAGCAGGGAGGCTGGGGGAGCAGGCAGGAGGTGTGTACTCCTCCTGGGTGGCTTAAATTTTAAAATGGATAAAACTCCAGGGTTGAATAAGGCACACATGATCTCATACCTTAAGGGTTAAAGCAGGGAATTCTTTGGGCCTGGGCGGGGTTGTTGGGATGTGAAATCAAAGTTCTGGTGTGAATTGAGTGAAAAACCTGAGAAATTCATCAGCAGTTGCTGATCCTGTGTAACACAGGGCTGAGTTGTCAAACTGGCCAAGCTTCTGCAGTTTCTGATGGTCAGGGCAATCCTGCCGTGCTCTTTCTTCGTGCTGAGAACAAAATTCCTGTGGTGCAATCCATTCCTGGCTATCCTGCTCACAGGGATAGGTCAGGAAAACCTTTGGGTGGGACAGAGGTGAGGAAGTGTCTGTGCTGCAGCACATGTGTTCAAAAGTGTTTTGGGAGCATATTTTGTGGGTTTTTTAGAGTCCTGAGCTGGGAAGTAACATGGTAAAGCAGAAAAAGAGAGTTTTGATGTATATTCAGTAGTTGTGTATCTCCAAGAGGGGGAATTGCTGGTGTGGCATCTGCTGAAAGTGCCCTCAGAGAGTTTGGGGAGGCAGCAGCTCCTGTGGGAGCAGATTTAACCATCCTGTGGGATCAGCCCTGCCCTGAGCAGGGTCACTGGCCTGCAGTGAGTGCAGAGGGGAGGCCCCAGCTGTGACAGCAGAGAAGGACAGGGCCTCAGAGGCAGCCAGAGGAGAGAACCAGGGTTTGCACTCCTTCCTGTGATAGTGTGGGAAGGGGGAGAGATCCAAAGGCTCAGCCAGAGTGCAGTTTCATTGGGAAATGCTGGGACAGAAGAGATGAGCTGATGAGGAGTTTCTTAGCATTAGGAAATGTTTCCTGCTCCCCCCCCTCTGAGATGGGCAGGAGTGTTTCATAATTGGCCCTTTGTGCAAAAAACTGTTTTCCGTTGCAATAGGTGGTGGTTGTTGCTGCCCAAAGCAGCGTGGCACTGGAGGGAAGGGTGGTAGAACCTGGCAGCCTGCAGAGTGAGCTGTACTTCCCTGGCATTTATTTATAGCACTTGAAAGGTTGTTTGAACTTCATCTTGGGAACAGTCTGGGTTTCTCTTTGTCAGAATGGACGTTTTAATGATGATGCTTGCCATTTATTTGTGCTGTTTCTTTGCTCTTTCCTCCCAGTGTGTGGCAGAAAGGCTTTTCCTGTTCAGTGACACGAGGGGTCCCCCTCTGCAGAGCTGTGGGGAGTGTGGTGCTGGGCACTCCCCCACATCAGTGCCTCACTAGGGACAGCTCTGCATGTGTCCATCTTCCCTGCAGCTGTGGGACCTCTCAGGATGCCTCAGCAGGACCCCCCTGCTCCCTGCTGGGCTCAGTTTGGTGAATCCTTCCCCTCCTCTCTGTCTCTCTCTCTCTGCAGGCCCTGGGCTGTTTGCTGTACAAGCTGTGCTACTTCACCTTGCCCTTTGGGGAGAGCCAGGTGGCCATTTGTGATGGCAACTTCACCATTCCAGACAATTCCAGGCACTCGCAGGACATGCACTGCCTCATCCGTGAGTCTGACAGCAGCACGGGGGCTTTGCTCTCCCAGCCCCTGCCCCTACAGCTTTCCTCTCCTTTGCAGAGGCCTGATTGCACACAGAGCTGGTTAAAGTCATCTCTGACTGCTTTAGCAGACCACTCTTGGAGAGACAGTGATGACAAAGAGGTTTCTGTCTGGCCAGGCTGGAGTGAGCTCTGTGGAAAGGCAGGAACACAGACAGCAGTTTGGTTTCAGTCCTACAGAAACTTGCACAATCAGCCTATTTATGCAGAAACGTATTTCTGCAGTAATAAATCTGTTTGGATAAGGAACTGAAAAGACCACAGTGACTTAGGCTAGTGATAAGAATTCATCTTCTGTGAACTGGGAAACAGAACTGAAATGATTTATAAATATCCCACTGACTAGAGTGAATGTGTAATTAAGTGTACAATGCACCACTCTTGGCAAAGCTGGGGCAGCTCTCTTGTTTCCAGCACAGCCTTTGATATTTTTTTTTTTTTTTCTTCCCTTTCCCTAGCCACAGCCTTGACTCACACAGAGTTGGATGTGTTTGCAGAGCAGGCTGGTATTTCCCTTGCTGCTCTGGGGGTATCTGCAGTGGTGCCTGTGGCTGCCCTGTCTCCCTGCCCTGCTGGGTCAAGCCCTTTTCCTGTGGGTTCATTTGGAAGTGCCCAGTCCCACCCAGTGCTGTTCCCTGGCCAGGCAGCACGTCCCCTCCTTGCCCCAGAAGCTTCAGTGGCAGCTGCAGGTCCCAGCTCTGTTGGAAGAGCTGTCCTGGTCCCTCCTGACTGTCCTGCCTGTTCCCAGCTCAGCCCTGCTGGGCCTGCACTGACCCTTGAAGGAACCAGAACACCCTGGCAGCACCTGGTTGTACCAAATGTGGAATTGCTTGGGTTGGGAGGGATCTTAAATCCCACCCAGAGCCACCCCTGCCATGCCAGGAACTCCTCACACTGTGCCAGGCTGTTCCAAGACCCATCCAGCCTGGCCTGGGCACTGCCAGGGATCCAGGGGCAGCCCCAGCTGCTCTGGGCACCCTGTGCCACCCTTCCCAAAATCCAGTTTAATCCTTCCATGTCCCTAAAATACAATTCCAGGGATCCAGGGGCACCCCCAGCTTCTCTGGGCACCCCCTGGCACCCTTCCCAAAATCCAATTTAATCCTTCCATGCCCCTAAAATGCTTCCAGGGATCCAGGGGTACCCCCAGCTGCTCTGGGCACGCCCTGCCACCCTCCACAATATCCAATTTAAACCTTCCATGCCCCTAAAAAACAATTCCAGCTGCTCTGAGCACCCTGTGCCACCCTTCCCAATACCCAATTTAAACCTTCCATATCCCTAAAATACAATTCCAGGGATCCAGGGGTAGCCCCAGCTGCTCTGGGCACCCTGTGCCAGGCCCTGCCCACCCTCAGCACAAAGAGAATCCTTGGTTGTGTCCAGGCTGATGTGCTGCCCTGCATCTGTGTGTCCTGTTGCTCTGATTTCAGTATCTCTGTCTCTTCAAGGGTACATGCTTGAGCCAGATCCTGATAAGAGACCTGACATTTATCAGGTCTCCTACTTTGCATTCAAACTGGCCAAGAAGGACTGCCCGGTGCAGAACGTGCAGGTGAGCAGGGGAATGGCCTGGGAGGGGCTGGGGAGGCAGCTGCTCAACACTGACCATTTGGGCCTGGTCTGTTGGGTTTTCCCCCAGTTCTGTCATTACCAGGCTCGTGTTTGGTTTGTAACAGCTCAGCTTGGTTTGGATTATTTTTTTTTTTTTGGCTCAGAAATCAAGGTTTCTCGTGTTCCTTATCTCTGTTTGTCCCTGATTTACCTCCTCACCCAGTCACCAGCGTGAGGCCAACCAAGAAATTTTGTGCATGTGAACATGGAAAATTCAGCCATGCTTGGGAAACCAATTTGATTTCCAGGCAGTCTCATCATAGCATGTGTAATTTGGCCTGCACTTGGGTTTGAACACAGCACTTCTGGCTCTGTTGGCTGGGACTTAGCATTTGAACTGCATCAGACCTTCCACAACCATCTGCCCCTTCTTAGTCTGTCTTCAGAGACTTCAGCTGAAAAATGGAGCTGACAATTATTTTCTTACGTTGTTATGGACACCCGTGACAGACATTTTGTTTTGTTGTTTCTACATGAAGAGAAACTTAGGGGTTTTTCCCCATATTCAGGTGCTTGTTTATGGTCTTTATGAATAAGAGGGAGTCTGGATTCTGTTGTGCCTGGGGTTTTATAGCAGCATTAACAGATTTTGTCACTGCTGTCCCCTGGTTGTCTGTTAAAAACGCCCAGGTTGTGCTGTGGAGCTTTGTGCTCATATTCCATGTTCAGTGGTCAAAAAGCTGAGCCCTCTCCCTTTCTAAAGACTCTCCCAAACTCCCCATGACTTGAACCTTGTGGTGTTTACCTGTCCAGCATGAGGAGTAATGCTTTGGGAATGCCCAGATCTCCCTGTTTTATTGTGATGTTTTTGCACATTATTTCTGACTCTGTTTTCTGCCCTCACAATACCAAATTGGGTGTTTTTGGGATCTGCAGAACTCTCCAATCCCAGCTAAACTCCCAGATCCAGTTAAAGCAAGTGAAGCTGCTGCAAAGAAGAGTCAACCAAAGGCCAGGTAACCCCACCTGCTTTTTACTCCCTCTTTTCTTGCTTCTTGTCTCTGCTGTTTATTAGCAAAGGTGTGTTTAGCTGCTTCCTTGGGGATTTCAGTTGCCAAGGGGTGACTGAGCACAGTTATCCTCCTGTGTGTGTCAGCTCTCAGAAACAATCTGATATCAGGTTCCTCAGTTATCAGGAACGATTTGGTGTCTGCAAACCCCAGTGTTCACAGAAGGCTGCTCCTCTCTCCTGCTCTTTTACACTTTTGGAGCTCAGTAAACACTGAGCAGAGATCAGATGAGCTGATTCTGGGGTGGATGTACCAAAGTTAAAGTACATCCAAAGATGGCACTTTAGACAACTCTGCCCAACGGTACCAGCTGCTCATGAGCTCGTTTGTGTCCTTTGTGTGCTCGTTCAGAAATCTGAGTGGTTTCAAGCAATATGTTGTAGGAAATAGTTGGATGTAAATTGAGTGGTTTTGACAAGTCCCAGCTGCCCACCAGGAGAAAATGCCACAGTTGGCAGAGAAGTCAGAAGGGATAGTGCTGGATTAATTGTTGTGAATGCACCCAGGAGGTTTTCCTGTGCTTGCTGTGTCTGTGTTCCCCTGATTGTTTCACCTTTGTCAGTCACACCCAGCTGAAGCCTGGGTGAGTGTTTAACCCTGCTGTGTGTTCTGGGCTGCCCAACTCCCAGGCTCTGCTCACTGCCCTTCCTCCTCTCCTTCCTTAACAGGCTCACAGACCCCATCCCTACCACAGAAACATCCATAGCACCTCGGCAGAGACCTAAAGCAGGACAGACCCAGCCCAACCCTGGCATTCTGCCCATCCAGCCAGCCCTGACACCCAGGAAGAGAGCCACAGCCCAGGCAGCCATCCAGCCACAAGGTGAGTGACTGTCCCTGTGCTCCCTGCACCCCCTGTGCCTCAGGGCAGTGCCCTAAAGCTGCCTTTGGCTTCTTTGCAGGCCCTGCTGCCCTGGGCAGTGCTCAGCCCTCGCTCCCTGCCAGCACCCCCCAGCCCAAAGCAGCCCCCCAGCAGCCTCCAGCCCAGCCCCAGGCCAAGGCAGCAGCACCCCAGGCACAGCCCCAGGTGCCCTCGACACAGCCCCAGGCCACCCCTCAGCATCAGCAGCAGCTCTTCCTGAAGCAGCAGCTCCTGCAGCAGCAGCAGCAGCAGCAGGCTGCCTACTTCCAGCAGCAGCAGCAGGTGGGTGCATGCACCGTGTCCATCACACCTGTGTTTGCAGGAGCTGTGAGTTTGTGGCAGGTTTCCTGTTCTTTTGAGGGGGTGGGTGCAGCTTTTAGACATTTTCCAGTGTGTCCCCAGTCCTTTAGCAAGATCTGCTCTAGGCCCACCACAGCCCAAAGCTCTCAACCAGCATTGTTTCTCAGTTCCCAGTGATGCAGCAAGGAGCACCCGCGCAGCAGCAGCTGATGCAGAACTACTACCAGCAGCAGCAGCAGCAGCAGCAGCAGCTGATGGCCCAGCAGGCAGCCGTGCAGCAGAAGAGCACAGCAGCAGCAGCAGCAGCTCAGCAGAAGCAGCAGCCTCAGGCCCAGCCCAGCCCAGCCCCAGCAGCTCAGGAGCAGGGGGTGAGACCTTGGGGAAAGGAATGGGGCACTGCAGATGCTCCTCTGCCAGCTCCTGTGTGCTGGGGACACCTCAGCTGGCCTCACAGACCCACAGAGCCCACATCTCAGATCCCAGGGGAGGTTTGGGTTGGGTATTAGGAAAGTTTCTTCACCCAAAGGGGTGTCCCCATTCCTGGGGGATTTAACAGATACCTGGGTGTGGCACTTGGGGACATGAAGAGTGGTGGCCTTAGATCTGGAGAAATGCTGGGACTTGCTGACCTTAGAGGCTTTTTCCAAGCCAGGCAATTCCATGGTTCTGGGGCCTGATTAGTAATAACTCAGTTATTAACGAGTCCCAGGTGTCAGTGCTGACCTTGCTGCCTCAGAGATGTGCAGTTGTTTGGATTTCTCATTCCAGAATTGTACTCTGGGTCCATAGAAAGGAGATGAGTAATGGATGAGTAGAAAGCAGATGAGAAACTCTAAGCAGCAGCTTAATGCAGCTTCTCTCCATCCCCTGTCACGTGTCCATAGAAGACATGTGAGAAACTCTCTGAAACATTATTTGTACTGAACACCCCAGGGTGGGCACCAGAACTACTTTATGTTGCTGCTTGCTTGGAAAACTTTTGCCTGATGCTCAGAGGAAGGCACAAACAACTTCCTGGCTGTCCCTAGCACTGGTTTTTAATAAATGTAGTGGGAAGGAGACTTTTCAAAGGAGACTTTTGAAAGCACCGTATCTAAAAATAAATAAATCAATCATCCACTTTACTAATCATCTGGATGTGCACCTAAAATAAATGCTCTTTGCTTGATGGAAAATACGTCCAAGTGCAGAGGGACAGGGAGCTGTGCCAGGGGGCCAGAACACTCTGCAGGGCTGTGGGGAGGAAGCTGTGCCTCTTTGCTTCCATGGCTGGGCAGTCCTGTCTGCTCTTCCCTGGTTTTGGGAGCTCAGAGGGGTGTCCCTAACTCTGGTTGTGTGCTGGATAATCCTGGGCACCAGGCAGGAGGAGGCTGCCAGTGCAGCACAGCCCTGGGGGTGTTCATGGCCAGGCTGGATGGGGTGGGTGGCACAGGGTGGGACTAGGTGACCTTTAAGATCCCTTGCACCCCAAATCATTCCATAATTTCAGAGGTACACAACTGTTTGAGTCCAGGCTAAGGGTCACTTTCGTTGTGAGCTGCCAGTTAATCCCCCTCTCCTTGTTTCCTTGGAAGTGCCATCAGGAGTTCATCTGAGTGATAAACTCCATAATCCATGAGCTGAGCAGTGCTGGGGCAGGTTTTTTGCTCTCTCAGGGCTCTGCCATCTCCCTTTGCTCTTGGATTTCCAGCCCTGGTTTGGGTGGGGACACACTCAGAGCTGTTTTGTTCCTGTTCTGGTGCATGACCTGGGGCAGGTCAGTTTGGTGAAGCTGGTGGGAGATTTTTCAGTATGTGCAGACAGGTTTTGAGTGCTGCCCATTATCACCCTGTTCCTTTTAGGGCAGAAAAGCCTCAAATGGAGCATTGAATCCAAAGCTTTGCTGGGATTTGCTAGCACAAGAACAGTCTTAATTTTATTAAATCAGCTAGCTTGAAAATTAGCCTTATTCCCCTGGTAGGCTGATCAGAATGGACACATCTGGACTCTCTTCTGCTCCTGCAGCAGTCAGGAGAGAAAAACTCATTTAAAAAATGGCAGTGAAGCCTGGTCTCTGCAGAGCAGAATCTCTGAGCAGAAGACACCTCATCAGGACCTGTCAAAACCTTTTCACTTTGGGAGATTCCAGCTTAACGAAGCCCTGCCTTCATTTCTGTGGTGGTTTTGGCACTGCCCTTTTATCTCTCAGCACCAAATGTCCTGTTCTGCAGTGACCTACATAGGCAGGTGGGTGCATGGGGAGCAGGCAGGGCTGTGCAGTGAGTGCCAGAGGAAAAGCAGGACAGCTCCCACTGTTTGCCTTCTGCCCCCAGGGTTCAGCACCACGCTGGGCACCTCTCTCCTGTTGCCCTCCTCGGTTTTTCCAAGCCCTTCCTGGTGGCTGGAAAAGGCCCTGGCAGCAGGGAGGCAGTGCCCAGGCAGGGGAGGTGACATGCACAGCTTGCTGCTCTTTGTATTCCACTTTTCCTGATTTAAATCCAGCAGTGCTATCTCCCTGACAGACAGATTGTGAAAAATCACACAGTCGCAAGTGGTGCTGTTGTTTATCACTACAAAACCTTATTTCAAGTATTTATGGGTTTGTGAGTGTAGCACAAGACGAAGGCAATGGAAAAATAAAATCAGTGTGAGGGAAACCTTTGCAGTTTCCACAGCGTTTGTAGCTGGGCTGTCTTGGCTCACACCTAAACCAAATGTGCCTGGTTTTCTCCTCCAAATTTTAATGACAAATGTTGCTCCTGTGCTCCTTGCTTGCTTTTTTTATTTCCCTTCCCCTAAGAGAAAGTTTTTTGCACAAGATTTCTGCTCAAGACCTCCACCCCTTTAGGCATTTGACTCCAGTCACAGGTTATGTGCTGGAGGAGGTGCTGCCCTTCACTGTTGTCCCTGTGTCCCTGTGACAAGACTCCTGTGCACTGGGATTTGAGTTCTTCCCCCTCTGTCTGCACCTCAGCCTCTCTGCCCTTGAGCAGCTTTGAGCCCAGCCAGCTTTGCCAAGTCCTAATGGAGGTTTTACCTCCAGAGCTGCACCACAGGGAGGGGAGAGACTCTGCCTGTGCAGTAATCCTGAAATACTGCAGAGCAGCAACATCCCCACACACACAGAGATCCTTTCTTTGGCTGGCTTTTCCCCTCCAGACCCTTCCCAGTCCATAACTGTGATGCTGTGTGTCCCAGTAGGAGCTGTTCTCTCCCCAGTCCATAACTGGGATGCTGGGTGTTCAGCAGGAGCTGTTCTCTCCCCGTGGCCACTGCTCTCACCGAGTGCTCTGTGCTTTTCTCCCGTGGCAGGCTCAAGCTCAGGCTCGACAGCAGCAGCAGCAGCAGCCCCAGGACACAGCCCCAGTGCAGGGACAGGGACAGGGACAGAAGCTGGGCTCACTCACGCCACCATCCTCGCCCAAGGCTCAGCGTGCAGGGCACCGCCGAATCCTCAGCGATGTCACCCACAGCGCCGTCTTCGGTGTCCCTGCCAGCAAATCCACCCAGCTGCTGCAGGCTGCAGCTGCAGAGGCCAGCCTCAACAAATCCAAGTGAGTGCCCAGGGCATGGGGAGCTCAGCCTCAACAATTCCCAGTGGCCCTCAACAATTCCCAGTGGCCCCCATGTGGGTTGTGGAATGAGGGTTGGGTCAGGCTCTGAATGGGAGGTGGAAGTTCTGAATGGAGGTAGGCACAAAACTCTGAGTGAGTTTTTGCCTTCAGGGCCTCAGGAAGTGCTGGAAAATTTGCCCCAAAATCCTCATGAGCTGTCTGAGCTCCCAAAAATGCTTTGGGTGACCAGGGCCTTTTCTGGCTCACAAAAGGCAGTGTCATTTCAGCCACCACAGCCCTGGTGTGCACTTCATTCTCACTGCTTGACACCAGCACTTCCTGAAGGTTGGACTTGATGGTCTTGGAGATCTTAACGGAGCTCTGATTCCCTGGGATTATTTGCTAGGTCACTTTTACAGTGTCTGCAGGCAAGAATCCTTCCTGTGGGCACTGCTGTTCCCAGTGGGATGCTGGGTTTAACCCCTGAGATGTGTCTGCTCAGCCCAGGCTTCCCAGCATGGGACTGCAGTAACTTACACTGGATATTTTAGCTGGCAAATCCTTAGAGTGTGGTCAGAGGATGTCAGGTGAGAGGTTAATGACTCTTGTTTGGGATGATCCCATCCAGATCTGCTTCCACCACACCCTCGGGCTCGCCGAGGACCTCACAGCAGAACGTCTACAACCCTCCTGACGTGTCCACGTGGAACCCCTTTGATGATGACAACTTCTCCAAGCTGACAGCTGAGGAGCTGCTGAACAAGGACTTTGCAAAGCTGGGGGATGGTAGGTCCAGGGGGTGCTTTAACACCTGCCTGCTCTGGAGGGAGGATGCTGAGGGTTGGGGATGATTTTGGGCAGGGCCTGATAGTGTTCCCCATGTTCTTACAGTCTTCTGGCTAAATCCTTCCAGTTTTTTTCTGTTTGTAGTTCAGAGGTGCCTCAAAGGTGCCAGCTGCTTTGACATTGCCCCTGCTCAGGTGGGAGCTGCAGTTTCAACTCTGCTTCATCTGCAGGTTGGGATTTGCAGGAAGGGACTTCAGTCACTTAGTGGAACAGTGTCCTAAAAATACAGATCAGCAGCCTACTTTGAGAATAGAAGATTCTCCCCTAACTCTGGCTCTGCATTCCAGGGAAAGCTCCAGAGAAGGCTGGCAGTTCCACAGAGAACCTGATGCCAGGTTTCCAGGCAGCAGCCCCAGCAGATGCCTTCGGGGGCTCCTCCTTCCCTGCTGGGCCAGGTGAGCCTGTGAACAGGAGCAGCATGGAATGGCAGCTCCTGTCAGAGCCTCTCTGAAAGGGAGGAAAACACACAGACCAAGCTGGGCCTTGGCACTGAGAGCTGCAGGCTCCCCTTGAGGAGGGCAGGGAATGACCAAAGGGAGGAATGCCCACTGTGGAGGCAGAGATGGGGCTTGTGGTGGGGGAAGAAACTGAGCCCAAGTTCCCAAGGAAGCTTCCTAATGTGTGAAAGTTCCCTGGAGCTGGTAACAAAGAGTAAAACCTGTCATGTGCAGTGAGGGAGCTGGCCTGGGGGGTTGGTCAGAGCTGCTGCTCTGTTTGGAGGAGCAGGGACAGCAGGGAAAGTCCTCAGAGGAGAGCACAGTCTCTAATTGACATGTTGAGTGATGAAAGCAGTAATTCCTGCTCTGGCTGGCTGGGCTGTGTGGCTCCAGAGCCCTTGGTTGGGTCTGAGTTCCTCTGCAGAAGCCTCTCTGCCTGTGGGACCTTGTCTGGTGTCTCCTTTGGTCCTTGTGGTCCAAGGTTTTGCTGTGAGCAGCCCCCTCTGTGCCAGAAACCCTTGGTGAGTGCTGCTGCTGATTTCTAATCCTTCAGCATCAGCTCTCACTGAGGGCAGCTCAGCCCTGCCGAGCTCTCACAGGGGTGAAAGGAATCCTGCAGCTGAGTGATGCCTCCCCACAGAAACAAAACAACTCTGGGTCAGAGGAGTCCGGGAAGAGGCTGAAGAATCCTTTTGTGGGGCAAAGAGTAACAAATCCATTTATTTCTGTTTATAAAAGGAGATTTAGGGGAGCTTGTAACTGAGCTTGGTATGTTGGTCCTTACTGGAGAATGAAGGAGTTGGAAGTCCCTGGCACAGGAGTGCTCCTGGGGAGTTGCTCTCTGAGTTTGTCCAGCTGTGAGCAGTTCATGGTGTTCCATCAGCCTCTGTGGGTGATGCTGAGCTGTAAAGCACCTTCTGCAAAGCCTGAGGAGCAGCTGTGTGCCCTGGGGCTCTGTGTTCTCTACCATGGCCAGTTCTTGCAGTGTCTGTCTTTAAAATGTGCCCCTTGGCTTTGATATCTTGGCAATCTTGGGGCTGGGCTGGGCTGGGCACTTGCAGCCCTTCTCTTTGTTTCCTCAGAGACAGGAGCCTGTTGCAGCCTGGCTGGGGCAAGGAGCTGCAGCTTTTATTGCACACACAGCCCCACATGGGCTCTGTGTCCTTTGTGAGGCCCTTTCACCTTCTGTGCTGCTGTGAAGGCAAGAGAACAGTTCTTCCCTGCCAGGGTTGAATTTAACCCTGTGGGTTAAATTGTGGTGGAGAACTACATGATACCAGCAGTTCTGTTGGTTTTTTTTATTGTTTTTCGTGGTGCACTTGGTCAGAGTGTGCCTGTGTGTGTGTGTCAGAGCTGGGGCTTTGCTCTGTGCTATCTCCTTTCTTCTTCTCTTCACTCTGCCTTTTCTTTTCCTTCCCTCTTCTCTACCAGCTGAAAAAACGAAAGACATTCTGAATTTGGACTCTAGCCCTCCTCTTCTGACTGTGCCTGATCCTTTCACTCCTCTCCCGTTATCCGACACACCAGGTAACCAGAGCTGAGGGATGGAGGGGGGTGGGGGCAAAGGCTTGGGCTTTGTTTTGTCCTCTTAATCTTCTGTTCTGTTTGTAGGCTCACCTGAACTCCTGGGCACTGCCAGGCTTTGCACTGGGATTGGTTTCCATGGCAGAGCCTGGGGTTATCTCATTGTTCCCAGTGCCAGAAATGGGGGTGTCTGCAGAGGCTCAGCATTCCAAGCCAAAAGTGTTTGGGGGGCTGGAGCACCTCTCCTAGGGAGGGGAAAGCTGAGAGAGTTGGAGTTCTTCAATCTGGAGCACAGGAGGCTCCAGGGAGACCTCAGAGCCCCTTCCAGTGCCTAAAGGGACTTCAAGAGAGCTGGGGACAATGGCCTGGAGGGACAGGACACAGGGAATGGCTGCTCAGAGGGCAGGGCTGGGNTCCCTTCCAACCCAAACCATTCCAAGATTCCCTGAGAAATAATCCCCAGGTAATTAATTACCTGTTCTGATTTAAGCTGTTTTCAAATTGTCTCCAGCGTTGGAATTGTAGGTTTTATTACTGTTAATCTTCCTTTCCTGTCAGAGTCAGTGTTTCTTTGGCTTCCAAAGCCTGTTGCAGTTCTGAGCATCTTGTGAAGCACAAGTTACATGTGACCTTTTCTGATTTGGCAAGATTTTCCAGCGCAGTTGGTGCTATTTCATTTACTTTGCAGTGCTGCCTCTAAGCCTTCTCCTCTGTGCACAATCCTGACTGCAGCAGCCAACACTTTCTAGCACAAAATTATGTAAGTGCTTAGGAGCTTATTTGCAAATCAGTGGGATTTGGAATAGGGGAATGTTTTTATCTTAGAGCCTCTCTTTTATTTTGGTGAGGGTGTTTGGTCAGTGAGCCCCAGGGCACAAGTGCAGCTCCCACCTTTGTCCCTGGCCCAGGCTCTGGGTGGTTTGGAGAACCCAAGCTTCAAAATGGGTTGTGAAGGTGGCACTTCATGGAAAATCAAGCAGTTCAGGACAAAAATAAACCTTTTCTCCATAACTCTGTGGAACTTGCTTCCTTCTGATGGATGCTCAAAGAGCAGAACTGTGGCTTGATCCAAAAGAGATTTTACCCATAAATGCAGTTTGAGAGTAGGAGCAGAACTTGGAATCTTTGTTCCCTGTGAGAGCTGCCCTGCCCAGCTCTCCCTGAAAACAACCCACAGAAGGCACCTGACTGCACATTTTCCTTCTTCCTTCCCCCCCAAAACGCTGCTGGAGGTGTTGGTTGTCCTGCCTGAAGCCACCCAGGCTATTTATTTCCCCACCAGCTCCCAGCTGGTGTTTGCCCTGCTGCAGAGCAGGGCCAGGAGGAGCAGCAGCAGCTGTGGGAGCTCTGGAATTCCTGCTGCCAGAGAAATCCTTGTGCAGGGATTTGAGCCCTGCCCTGCAGAGCTCTGTGGTGCCAGGCTGCTCCTCTTGCTGCTGGAGCTGTGCAGGCTGGTGCTGCTCTCCCTGCTGCTTGGGTTTCTGTTCAGTGCAAGGGGCCAGGACACTCAGGAGACCTGGCTTTGCTGATCCTGAGGCTTCCTGCCAAGACATTTTCATTTTTTTTGTTCTTTTTAAAGTCAAACCTGAGGCCAGGAGCTTGTGAATATTTTCATGGATTAGGGCTACACACCAATCCTTAGTTTAGAAACCGAGAGTCTGCTTGTAAATTCAGCAGAAAAGATCAAACCTCTGGATTTGAGCTCAGGTTTTCAGGCTGTGTGGGACATCCAGCAGTGTTGTTTTTGTTCTTCTGTGCCAGTTTAACCTGTGAGGAGCATCCCCAGCACACAGGGCTTGGCCAGGGCCGTGCTGCAGCAGCTCAGGTGTCAGCAGGGCTGGGGGTGAGACACTCCACACCTTGCAGCTGCCTCGGTTCTGTGAAGATTTCCTGTCCTTCAGGAATATTTTTATACCTGAGAAAGCTTTTGGTAGTGAATCTCCTTGCTTTGAAATCATTTTCCCTCTGTCTTTATCAGCTGGGAGGGCACACAGCCCTTTCAGAAGTGTCAGCCTGAGCCTGCAGGGCAGTGTTTGTGGAATCCATGGCTGAGTTTCTGATTTTCTGGCTGCAGAGCCAGTCCTGGGGGCCCTGCCCTCTAACCCTGCAGGCCTTCCTAAAGCTCAGCTGCTTTTCCTGCTTATTCCACAAACCTCCTGCCCTTGCTCTTGGAGGTGGCTTCACCTGAGAGCTGCTCAGAGACCTTGGTCTCTCCCACCTTGCAGGACTGGTGGCTTTCAGTGTCCCCTGCTCCTCCCCTGGGCTGCAGTTCTTAGTGCAATTGTAACTAGTATGAAGAGCTGGCAAAAAGGAATGTAAAAATATGGTAAAACATCTGTTAAAATAAAGGAGAATTAAATATTCATGCTGAAAACATATTTCCTTGTGGATGTGCAGGAAAATGAGCCAAGTTGTTGTTAATGAGCTTATTTCAGGCTTCACCACTGACTGATCCTGGGCTGTGGGTCAGGGGAACTCTGTGGGGTCACTCTGATTGATGTACGAGGGTATTTTGGTTTTTTTTTGGGGAACAAAATACTCGATGAGATGTTTTTAATCACCATAACTCTACTCCAGGCCCGTAAATTCTGAGAATTAACTGGGTGCCCAGCTATGCCTGAGTGTGTTTGGATCAACTGCAATAAACAGCTGTGTTTCTGCTGAGAATTCATCCATTTATTTGGGATAAAGTAATGACAAATGCACAATTAGGCAGGCACAGCAACTGTGGGTGTGCACTGATGGTCTGGGTTCACATCTGGAGTTGGGAAGGTGCAAAAGGGCAGCTGCTCCTGCAGGACCTTGATGGATTTATTGCTGTATTTACTGAGAGGACAAGGTGCTGCTGTGATGATCTAAAGTAACAAAGCCAGCAAGAATCCCAAGAAAAATGAGTGTAAAGAGCATCCAGAGTTCTTCTGTCTGGGCTTTGTGTTTGACCTTAGTGGGGGGAGAATTTATTATTTCACAAATAGTTGAGATCTTGAACATGACACTAAAACTGCTTGATTTAGATATTTTGATTTCCCACTGTTGAGTGCTGTCCTGTTCCCCTCGTGGTGTTTCCAGAGCCCTGTGCATTCCAAATATTCCATTTGCCTTTTTTTCCCTTCCCTTCCTTTTCCCAACCCCATTTCACAGCAGCTCCCTGAGGAGGATGGAGGTGCCTTTTCCCTGGACCAGGCCAAGCACTCTGGATGCAAATCCAGCCTTTAAAATGGATATTCCTACAAGAATACAAGAGTTCCTCTCCATTAGGGCTGCTGCCTCCATCACATTTTGCCTTTCAGTTGAGCTTTTTCAGGCCTGTAATGATATAACAGGTACCTCTGGGGCTGATTTTTAGGTTTCCTTTCCCTCCTGCTTGCTTCAGTTGTTGGCTTTGTCATGGGGAGTAGAATTTGTCCTGCTTTGAATAGGCAGTTCCAAAGCCATTAGAGTATTTTATTATTTATACTGGGCAGTAAAAAAGGAGGGATATTATTCCCACACGTGTAGCTTGAGCTTTTCTTTGGTGTTCTCAGCAGGATTCCTGGTTTTGTGCACTTGTGAGCAGGGTTTCTTTGGGTAAGAAATAATAACAACCAATCTGGGGGACTCAAAAATTAAAATATAGGTTTAATAGTTTAGCAACGTTCTAATGTTAGATTATAAATGGAGTCATTTCAACGAGTGGAAATGGCCAGTTTTGTCCACGTGGAGCAAATTTTATCAGAGCTGTTCTGCTGCAGGTGGTTACTTCTAGTAAATCCTGAAATTGTTCTTTACCTTCTTGTTCTGGGAAGCAACCCTCGTGAAAGCTTAAATAATTCATCTCATTTCTGCAAACCTGGTTAGTGATTGGGAAATGACTCATCCACCAGAGGAATCATTGAGATTAACTTTTTGCCCAGGCTGTCTGTGAGGGATGATGGGGATCTCAGGAGCTGACAGTGACACATGTGTGGTTAGAATTGATTGCTTGGTTACCTGGGCAGGTGTGTGAGCCCAGGGCAGGGTCCCAGTGCCTGTCTCTGCTCCAACTCCTCAGCCTGAGCTGGCCCAGGGCTCTCAGCTCTTCTCTTCCTTCCTGACACAAACTCTGATAAAGAATTGCCAGCACAAGGAGGGCAGGATTATTTCTTAAATGTAGGGTTCAGCATGTTGAGCATCTGGGTTTAATAAATAAACTTTTGGGTGGCAGTGCCAGAGCTGTGGGGCTGTTCTGCAGTGGGGACAGGAGCCCAAGGGGGCTGAGGATCTCTGAGTGACACTGGGGGACAAACCTCAGAGCAGGGCCTTGTGCCAGCACGAGGGATGATGGAGTGAAACTGAAAGGGGCTGGGTTTTACATTACAGACAGAGAATCTTTTTACAGTGAAGCTGGGGAGGCCCTGGCACAGCAGCTGGGGCTGCTCCTGGATCCCTGGAAATGTCCAANCTCCTTTTCCTGCTTGCCCCAGAAAAACTGATTGAGGGACTCAAATCTCCTGAGCCTGCTCTCCTGCTCCCCGAGCTCCTGCCTCTGGCTGACCCCTTCGGCAGCACGTCAGACGCTGTCAATGGTAAAGTCCCCCTCCTGTCCCCCTCCTGTCCCCTCCTGTCCCCCTCCTGTCCCCTCCTGCCACCCTGCCTGCTCCCCCTGGCTCCCAGGAAGGGGTACCTGGTGCTGAGCCAGAGCTGCCTTTTCCCAGTGAGGGTTTGATGTCTGGCAGTGACGTGGCACAGCCTGGGCTGTTCTCNGTCCCTGCCCATGGAAGGTGTCCCTGTCCCTGGAAGGTGTCCCTGCCCATGGCAGGGTCTGGCTGATCTCTGGAAGGTCCTTTGCAGCCCAAGCCACCCCAGGTTCTGTGCTGGATCCATTTGCACACCCCGTGGCTCAGGATGCTCCTCTGGGGCTCACCCAGCCACCCATGAACTCAGCACCTCATTAATGTTGTCTTTTTCTTTCTTTGCCTCTTTCTTCTCCTACCTTCTTCTTCTCAAA
>VXBV01000087.1:106270-117826 GCA_013400355.1 Certhia brachydactyla
TTCCTCCTTTTCCTGCTTGCCCCAGAAAAACTGATTGAGGGACTCAAATCTCCTGAGCCTGCTCTCCTGCTCCCCGAGCTCCTGCCTCTGGCTGACCCCTTCGGCAGCACGTCAGACGCTGTCAATGGTAAAGTCCCCCTCCTGTCCCCCTCCTGTCCCCTCCTGTCCCCCTCCTGTCCCCTCCTGCCACCCTGCCTGCTCCCCCTGGCTCCCAGGAAGGGGTACCTGGTGCTGAGCCAGAGCTGCCTTTTCCCAGTGAGGGTTTGATGTCTGGCAGTGACGTGGCACAGCCTGGGCTGTTCTCTTGCTGGAAGAAAAGTTAACTGCTGATTGAAGAAGAAGGTGGCAAAAAAAAACCCCAAAACCCCATTTATTTCTGGTCAAGATTTTGTGTGTAAGCACGGCCCAGGCACTGAGCTGTCTGTGTGCATGGACCCTCAGCAGGATGAGGAGGAAGGAGGGAGGAAGGACAGCATTCCCTGGAGCTGAGGAGTGCTGGGGATAAACACGCTGAGCTGCTGTGGGCCTGGGTGCAGCAGGCTCCAGGCAGGGTCAGGATTTTGGAGTGCAGAATTGTGGTTTTAGCCACTTGCCAGGTGCACTGAAGAGAAGCTGCAGGTTGTGGCCATCAGCTGCTCCTGTGGGTTGGGGTCCCAGCTGGGTGTCACCTGTGGCCCTGATAGAAAGGAAGGACATTACTCCCTGCAGCAGTAAAACTTCTGCTATTCTGGCAGTTCCTGGCAGTTGTCTGAATTTTAATGATCAGGTACTCTGAATGCAAGGGGACTCCAGTGGTTTTCCTGTTGCTGGACAAGGATCTTGTGGGTATTTTCTTCAGTTCAGCTACAGGGCAGGTGTTAGAAACCTGCTGTTCCACTCTCTGGGTACTTCCAATTGGGTTTGTACAAATTAAAATCAGTAAAATGAAATAAAAGCTGAAGCTAGGATTTGAAACCAAACAACCCCTTGAGCTGACACATACTTCAGGGTCACTAAAGGATTCAGACAACTCCTCCCTCAGTTCCTCCTTCTGCTTTTCCTTGCAAACTAACCTCTGGCTTCTCCTGTGCTGCTGTGCCCCTGTGGAAAGGCAAAGCTGACGTGGCTGTGGAGAGCCTGATCCCAGGGCTGGAGGCACCACTGCCCCAGCGCCTCGTGTCCCAGAGCGAGTCGGTGGCGTCCCCCAGGACAGGTTGGTGAGCTCAGCACCAGGGACTGGGGGGGCTCTGGGGAGCAGAGAGCCCTGGCTGCTCCCACAGGGGCTGCTCGTGCCACTGCTGTCACCTGGACCTGCCTGGGGCCATGCTCAGGGGGTGCTCCCTCATCTCCTGGGGAGGGGTACGGAGGGTTCTGCCCCCCCGAGGGTGCACAGCACTGCCAGGGCTGGACAGGGGGGATTTGGGGGGGCTGTGCAGGGCTCCCAGTGTTGGAATTTGGGGTGTCTGTGCAGGGTCCTAGGGGAGGAATTTGGGGTGTCTGTGCAGGGCTCCCAGTGTTGGAATTTGGGGTGTCTGTGCAGGGCTCCCAGTGTTAGAATTTGGGGTGTCTGTGCAGGGTCCTAGGGCAGGAATTTGGGGTGTCTGTGCAGAGCCAGGAGCTGGGCTCTGGTCCCTGTGGGTCCCTTCCCACTCAGCAGATTCTGTGATTCCCTGGCACAATGTTCCTTGAGGCCACCATCACAGACCTGGGGGCACCATGGCTGCAGGGCTCCCCTGAAGTGGTTTAGAACCCAGGAGCAGTCCCTGATTTGTCCCAGGGGGGACAAGAAGCAGCTCCTGGCCCTTCTTCATTGTTCAGCTTTGACTGGGCCACTCTCCACAGCAGAGACACCTGAGCTCTTGTCAGAGGTGGGAGTGCCCTGGGTTTGAAGCTCCTCTCTCTGCACAGCTCCCACTTTAACCTGGCTCTGTGGGATTCCTTTGTTCAGCTTCAGAGACACAGGAGGCTCAGCTGGAGGGGCTCTGCCCTCCCTGAGAGCTCTGGGATCTCTTCCCTCACAAGCACAGGCAGAATTTGTGCTTTTTTTGCACCAAAACCGTGGTGTGGCTGAAGGGGGGAGTGTGGGAACGTGAGCTTAACTCTCTGTGTCCTGTTCAATGCCACCTTGGGATGCTCACCTGGATCCAGATTCTCTCACTGGGGAAGACTCTCTGCTTGACTGTTCTCTGCTCTCTAACCCTGCTGCTGACCTCCTGGATGAGTTTGCTCCCGTAGCTTTCGCAGCTCAGCCTCACAAAGGTAAACTGACCCTCTGCTCTCAGCCCTGCTGCCCCTCCATGACCTGGGGCTCACCTGGAGCTGCTCCTGGCTCACAGGAACAGGTGCTCTGTCCTGCTCTGCTGTTTTATTATCCCCAAGTCACTGCTTTGTTTCCTCCCCAAGCTGCTCAAACCTGGAATGTGCACTGAAGTCCTAAGGGAGGGGGGGGAAAAGATCAGTTCTTCAGCTTGACTGTAAAGACAGAGTTTTGTCAGGGATGGTGTTGTGTTCTGTGGAGTGGGGGTCCAGCAGAAGGGTGGGCTCTGAGTGCAGACCTTCCTCAGTGAATGCATTCTGGGCTTGCTTTTTCCACCTGGGATTTGAGACCTGTGGAGTTTTCTGCACTGTTAATTCCAGAAGGGAGCCTGATAATCACCTGTCCCAGGTTTTTGGAACAAAAGCAATTTTTTTTTTTGGTTTGTTGGAGTTAGCATCCTGGGCAGATGAGCTCTTCCAGCCCTAGAGAGCATTGTCCTTCTCAGGAGGAGCTCTTGAGTCCAGCTGTCGTGTCACAGCAAACATGAATGAGCTCCTGAGGGGGAGGACCAGGACTCCTGGGCTATTTATTGCCTTGAAAGAGAGCCCCAGAGCATCAGTGCTGGTTCTGGGTGCCCCTCAGAGCTGGGGTGTGCTTTGCTCACTTGGTGAGCATCCCTGTGGCAACAGAAATGCTCTGACCTCGGAGCAGCTGCTGCAAAAACAATCAGTAAAATAAAAAAAAAAAAATCAATTTTTACACCTGATGGCACTTCAGAATGAGTTTGTGCTTCCCACAGAGCTTTTGGGTTAAACAAGCAGTGTTTCTAATTGCTCAGGGCTGTAATTCACTTTGTGCACTGCAGTGTGTGTGGAGCAGTGTGCTGTGATCCATCCTGGGACACAGCAAACCCAGATGTGGCTTAAGGAGAAAAGGAATTTCCTGCAGGGCTCTCCCAGGGCTGTCCCCTCTGGGATGGGAAAGGCTCAGGTGTGATGAGGAAAGGGAGGCTGTGTTAGCAGGGGCTGGGGGAAAAGGATTCAAATCTTCCAGAACTCAGCCCCTCAATTTTAGCTCTGGGTGTGGTTATTAACTGAATATCAGTCTCACTCTTTAGTTTTTGCTGAGTTTATCCAGTCCTGGTGCTGGTGATGATACAAAACACCCCTGGGACAGGTGCTGCTGTCCCTGGGTGTCATCAGACTGTGGAGCTCCTGGCACCAGTGAGACCAGGAGGGCTGGAAAAGCAGCCCTGGTGTGATCCTGTTATCAGTGGGATCATGGAAAAGCAGCCTTGGTGTGATCCTTTATCAGTGGGATCATGGAAAAGCAGACTTGGTGTGATCCTTTATCAGTGGGATCAGGGAAAAACAGCCTTGGTGTGATCCTTTATCAGTGGGATCATGGAAAAGCAGCCTTGGTGTGATCCTTTATCAGTGGGATCATGGAAAAGCAGCCCTGTTCTTACCCTTTTATCAGTGGGGTGTGGCTCTGAGCAGGCTGATCCTTCAGCCTGGCCACTGCAGCCTTTCCTTGTCCTTCCCTGGAGTTGGTGCTGAGCCCTCAGGGTCCCTGGAGCTGAATTCCCCTGCAGCTCAGGGTGTGAGGCAGGCTGGTCCTGCTCGGGGTGGCACAGGTCACCCAGCTGGGTTCCAGGGCTTTGGAGGGGCTGGGGCCAGCCTGTCCCTGTGCTGGGCAGTGCTCCTGCAGCTGTGACAGCAGTGCCAGGCATCCTTGCAGGGTAGAGACACAAATCAATAACTCTGGGGCCAGAGAGGTCACGGTGCCAGTTCCTGCTCAGCTCAACCTTGGTGTGGTTGACACTTTGGGGTTTGTTTTCCCTGGCTCTGGTCCCCCAGAGAGTTCCCTCTGTCCCTAAAGCTGGTAAACCTGGGTCAGCTTTAGGCAGAAATCCCTCACTGCCAGCAGGAGGCAGACAGGAACATTCCTGTTGACAAAAGCTGCCAGGTTTGATGTGTCCTGGCTGGATTTTCAGAAATCCTTCCTGCAGGAGGTGAGGAGCACATCTGGGAGGGGACCTGAGGTGTCTGAAGGGACAGGGGGTGGGAGATGCTCTGGAGAGACATCAGTGCCTGAGGAGGTGGATAAATCATCTCACCTCTGCAGATGGTTGTGAGTGGCCTCTCCCCAAGTGTTGAAATCAGTGGAATTATCTCCCAGAACTGCCCCAGGGGCCTCCAGAAAATCCCTCCCAGCATCTGGGTACTCTCCAGGCTGACAAACTCCTTGGAGATCTGACTTCACCTTGCCCTTCTTGTCCTGTTGCTGCAGGTGAAAGCTCAGGGTTTTGTCTCATGTAGATGACTGGAATTTCTCCTGTGGTTTGGTTTTTTTTTATTATTTTTTTCCCCAGCCCTTTTCCTCTCCCTGTACATGAGAGCTGGGAGCCAGAGAGGCAGGCTGAGCTCTCACACCATGCTCATGCCAAAGAACACCTTCAGTCCTTGGCAGTTCACCCCAGGCCACTGCCACAGCTTCCAGCTGAGCCTTCACTCTGCTCAGGTTTTGTTCTGGGTCTTGGCACTTGGCTTGCTTCGTTTGGTTTGATCCCCTCCACTTCTGCATTTCACTGCCTCTCTTCTTTCCTACCCAGACTTACCAGCTTTATTTCACCTTTTCAATAAAACTCCTGCTTCTAAATGCTGTCTTCTGAAAACATTAAGATGTTCTAACACTTCCTGGCAATTCTAACCAGCCTCTCTGCTGTCTTTGCTTCTTTACCCTTATTTCTCTTCTATGCTGCAGAAGATACTAACCTGATATCAGGCTTTGATGCTCCTGAGGGCTCTGAAAAAGTGACAGAAGATGAGTTTGACCCAATTCCAGTCTTGATATCCAAAAATTCACAAGGTAAGCCAGGATGTGGGAGTGAAAAAGGGAAGGAAAAAAAGGCAAACAGTGAATCTATAAATTAGTTTTGGGGGCAGTGTTGCTGCAGCACACGAGACAGTTCAAATCCTGAGCTGTGGAATGCTGTCAGTGGGGTGTTGAGTGAGATACCTTGGCCCTGAAGTTTCTGTAGATTCTCTGCTTGGCAGATTTCCATCTCCAAAAGCAGATGTGCAGTTTTTTGAGTTCCCCTGGGGTAATTTCTCCCCAGCCTGCCAGGAGGGCACAGAGCTGTCCCCTCCTCCCTTACTGCCCGAGCCTTTGGGCTTTGAACTGAGCTTGGCATGAGGCACAGGAAAGGAGATTAATGCTGAGAATCCTTTCTAGCCTCAAAACCCCTGCTGGAATTGAAGTTTTTTTTTTCACTTCTGGTTGGTTTTTCTCAGGTGGGAACCGAGTGTGAGAGGCCTGGTCCATGTCCCAGCTCCCAGAGGAGCTCTGAGCAGGCAGAGGTAGGGCAGGGAGTGGGCAGCTGGTTTTTCACCTCCCTTAAGGAGATCTTTGCCAGCAAAAAATTCTCTGAGAAAAAAATTCTCAGCCCCTTGAGGGCTCAACAGGAGCCAGCAGCACTGGGGGTTTAGCAGCAGCAGTTGTGCTCAGGTTTTCAGCTCTTCAGGGACAGCAGCAGGCAGGGTTTCACACCTGGCCAGTGAAGGATCAGTCAGCTGGGTCCCCTCTCTGCAGTCACTGAAAGGATTTTTTGATTACAGCCTTTGATGGACTTGTGGAGGTTTAGAGATAAATCCAGGGCTTTTTTTATTGGGGTTTTTTTTAAGGCTTTTTTGCTTTGGTTTTTTTTTTTTTTTTCAGTTTGGTCACAGAACCTTTTGGCTTCCCCAGCTCCAGTTTTTGGTGGCAGCAGGAATGTGCTGAACCCCTGCTCTGCTCTGGGCTTGGCTTTCAAGGGCTGACACTCATTTAGAAACAGCTCAGACATCACAAACTCTGCCCCTGCTGCAAGCCAGAGGTTTCTGCCAAGGCTGGGCCAAGATTGGGCACCTTGGGTGCATCCAGGGAGTTTTTAAAGTCTTTAAGGCCCCTTCCACCCCACACAAGCCTCTGGTTCTCTCCTTCAGCATCCAAGGCCCAGTTACAGAAGGTCCCACAATAGCCCAGAGATGCTCCTTAAAACACCAACTAGATTTCAAGATTTAAAACTTTGACCTGTCCTTTCTGTGGGCTGTGGGAATCCTTGAATTGTTTTAGAGATCCCTTAGTAAGGACAGGGCTCTTTCTTAGTGGAAAGAGTGGGTTTGTAGGGATTTATTGGCTGCTGTGCTGGTTTGGTTTTGGGGGGAGAGGGTGGGAGAGCGAGCAGGGGCTTCTTTGCTGTGCTGATACAAAACAAACCCGAGAAGAGCTTGAGCAAATTTTCTGTTTTGCTTTGACACTTTTTTCTTTCTTTCTCGATCTTGAACTTCTGAAACTGTCGCGTGTGTGTGTGTGCGTGTCCTGTTCAATACTGAATTCCTATCTCTCACACTTTCAGGTGGGCATTCTAGAAACAACAGTGGAAGCTCTGAGTCCAGTCTTCCCAACATAGCCAGGTCTTTGCTGCTGGTGGATCAGCTCATAGACCTGTAGCAGTGACACAGTAGCAGCTGCAGTTTCTGTAACGTACCCAAACTCCGGTTTCCTTGCCAGAAGAGTTTCCTTCCCTTGTGCTTCTTTGGGGCTTTGCTCTTTTTATTTTATTTATTTTTTGTTTGGTTGTTGGGTTTTTTTTTTTGTTTTTTTTTTTTAATTTTATTTTTCTCCTTTAATTAAGAGAAAAAATCTGCCACCAGGAGACTGTCACCCACCTCTCTCCCTGTCTTCCCGTGCCCTGGGGAAGATTGTGGCTCAGTTTTCCAGGTAGCCTGTTGTCTCTAAAGCCCTGTGGGGCTGTGTGCAGAGCCCTCCTGACCCTGCCCAGGGAGCTGGGGCTGCTCTGCTTCCCTGCCTCAGCCTCCTCTCCCCGTGAGCACCACGTCCCAGTCTTTGCTTTGTGCTTTTGGTTGTGTTTCCCCCATGGCTGGGCAGGAGCAGGGGACAGGGGACAATGGCAGGGACATCCCTCAGCTGCAGGACACGGGGCAGGAGAGCTGAGGGCTCTGAATTGCTCCAGAGGAGGAGGAGGAGAAAGCCCTGAGCTCTCCCCTGGCCATTCTCTGGTGATGGTGCCCGTGAAGAGTTTTCCAGCTGCCCCCAGCTCGTTTTTTGCTGTTTGACAATCCTGCTGGGAACAAACTGCACTTCCTGGGGCAGGGAAAACCAGAGGAAAGGAAAAAAAAGGAAAAAAAAAAAAGCCAGGTTGTTAAAGCTGCAGAAATGAGCCTAAGTGAAGCGAAACAAGGTTTTGAACCAAATCCATGTGAGTATGGCTGTGACCAGTGTTCCACTGACCTTGTTTTGGGTGAAAAGGGTGCTGTGGCAGCAGCAGATGTATTTTCTGTGACTTCTTTTCTGTGTTTGACTGGAAAAAAAAAAAAAAAATCCCCCTCAACCTACTGTAAATTGTGTATGAAACAAATTGTCCTACGGCTGTTTGTCTCTTTTTAATCCTGGTTTTAGTCAAGCATCTGGTATCTGTTCTGGGTTCTCCATTTTCTCTCGTAACTGCTCTAGTGCCCCCCCAGTTCAGTATGGAGCCCTTGTTTCAGTAGACAAAGATTCCTGTGGGCCTTTCTGCACCCCAGTCTCTGTGAACACGCATGCCCTCGGTTCAGGTGGTTTGAAATCAGTGCTGCTACAACTCGATGGGGTCTCCCTCCCTCCTCCCTTCCCTTCCCTTCCCTTCCCCTCCACCCTCTCTCCGTCTGTCCATAGCTGGACTCGCTCAGCTCCTTTTCCTTGGCTCACCACGAAGCCCGGAGCTCCTGGGTGGTGTTTGAAAAGCCCTGTGTGAGCAGGAGGACTCTCCCCTCTTCACTCTTTGGTGGAAGTGCCCCCAGCTTCCCTGCTCCCTGTGTTTGTGTTTGTAGCTGTATTTTAGTACCAGTGCAGTTCCCCCGTGCGAAAGTGTGAGCGACTGAAACCTTGAGGTGTCCGTGCCCACCTCGCTGAGAAGGGCACAACCCCGAGTTTGTGACTCCTCCTTTTCCTCTCTCCATCTCTCCCCTCCCACCCCGACACTTAGAATTTAACAAATTCTGTACATAGAGCTCCCATCGGTTGTGTCTCTACATTACTCTTCTTTTAAAACCTACACTTATTAATAAAAGTATTGCTTAAGTGTGTTGTATCATTACATGTGTATACTGCACTTTCCAAGAGAAGCTTTACATGAGAACTATGGAAATGACCTTAGTAAAATTGTGGATAGAACTTTATTATTTTTTTGTTTTATATTCCTAAAGCACAGGCAAGCTGGACTGGAAAACACGAAGACGCTATAGATAGAAAGTTATTGTATAGTCAGATACTGAGATTATATGAAAAGAGAATGGATTTTAAAAAGTAACCATCTACTGTATATTAGAAACAAAGATTTCTGTGAATTAAAGTACTTTTAAAGAATGTTTAAGATTTTAAATCTAATGGCGCTTGTTCAAGGGTTCTGGAAAAAAATGACAAATGCACTGGGTTGTTAATAATGCTATTAAATAAGCAGATGTGAATGTTTATTTTATTGCTTTTTCAAGTAGCTGTTCATGGGTGTGGGTGGAAATACAATATTTTAGAGATGTCTGTTCTTAGACCTCCTCCATCAGAAAATATTCACCCTGTGTTTGCAGAGCGAATGGAAGTGAGAGATGAGTGGAGACTGGGGATTCATTTGAAACTCTCCAGAAACTGTGAGTGTCCCACGGGCTCTGGGGTAGTGCTGGTGCTGCTGCCAGCCCAGGAGTTTGTGTCAGGGCACAAACTGAACTTCAGGGCACGTTTGGTGCCTGGCATTCCCCCCCGAGGGGCTCAGAATCGGGGCTGGAGCCAGGGGAGGTGTTCTGGCCCCTCAGAAGGGCTGTGGGGTCAGGGGGTGCTCAGTGGAACCCCAGCAGGGCTGTTGTGCTCGGTGTTGGGGTGGCATTGCCTGTGCTGGTGGTTCTCCTGGCAGGGAACAGACACAGCCACAGCACGTGGGGCAATTTTCCTTCACCTCAGGGATGTGCTCTGGGCGCAGAAACAATCTGAACAAAGCTTCAAAGGGGACAGCTGGGGTTTTGGTGGTTGGATCTTGTTCATCTTGGACCAGATGAGCACAAGTGCAGTCAGACACCGTGTTCCTGTCACCTGTCCCAGAGCAGAAAGGTCTTCTCAGGATCCCTTGGGACTCCTGCTGGGACAGTGGGTGTTGGGAGCATCTTGGCTTTGTGGCAGATCTGCGTCCTCCTCCAGCCCACTCGAGCCAGGCTGTGTGGAGCAAAATTGTTTTCTGAGGGAATTCCTTGTGAAGGAACAGTAATGGTGTTGTTTGGCCTAAAAGCTTGCAGGGTATTGCCTCTGGTGGCAGGTCCCACCTGATTTAAAAATTCATTCACTGTGCTGTCCCTGGGGAGTGAGGAGGGGCTGGGATTGTTTTGGGGACAGCCCTGCTGTGGGGCTGGGATTGTTTTGGGGACAGCCCTGCTGTGGGGCTGGGTTTGTTTTGGGGACAGCCCTGCTGTGGGGCTGGGTTTGTTTTGGGGACAGCCCTGCTGTGGGGCTGGGTTTGTTTTGGGGACAGCCCTGCTGTGGGGCTGCTGCTCCTGCCCAGCACAGGAGTGGAGCCACCCCGTGGAGCTGCCCTGGTGTTTTTTTTCCCTTGTCCAGGACTGGTGTCACCTCTGGCTGGGGCACAGCACAGCTGAGGGGAGCTGGAGGATGTTTCTGGGGTGCAGGGGTGTTCCTGGGCTGTGGGCTGTGGGTTGGGGTGATTAACTCCTGCCTGGTGCAGGTGTGGCTGTCCAAGGGTGCCAGAACTCTACAGCATTCCATCGAATCCATCCAGATTCCTCTGGATCTGCCTCCAGGTCTCCTACTGCGAGTGGCTTTGAGCAGAAACACTTAATCCTGCAAATTGTCCAGTGCCACAGGTGTCACTGACCTTTGGTGCTGTGTGGGGGTAGTTCTGTATTGTTGTTTAATGAGCTTGCTTCTAGAAATTCCAATAGTTTACTTCTAGGAAGTGGAATACAAGGAAAATCTCCACAGTGCAGGAATGAAGGAGTGCTAAATCCTTTGACCCCTTTTAGAATTGCAAACTAGTAATTCTGCACACTGGGAACTGTGCTGATCTTTAGTTGCCTGTTCTGGATGTTGAGTCCTGCCTGACTTTGGCTTGATGAAATCAGGAGAGTTTCCTGGTGAAAGAGGAACTTTAGGCTCCAGGAATTTCTGTCTCTGGCCTTTTTTAGGGGGGCTCTGCTCCAGAAATGAGATCCCCACCATTGTGGTGCTCTGCCTCTGGTAATAGGGAAATCTTTCCTGGTTTTGCTCTTGATTATTTCAGTCCTCTGCCACTTCAGGGCACTGTTTTCCTTGGAAACTGGGGAGTCTCCAGGTGCCAGGGTTGTCACCTGGGATAAAGCTCTTTCAGGTTGCTGTCTGAATACCTGCAGAGTGTGTTCCTGGGGTACTGAGTGATTAGAGATTATTTTTTAAGGTTCTCCCTCTCAAAAAAAGAGCCTGAATGTAGTTTGGAATCTTTTTTAGTACGTATATCTGACCCTGAAATCGAGTATTTACACACCAGTGTTGTGCAGGGGTGGTGGGGAGAATCCTCATCTCCAGCTTCTTGTAAAGATTTCTGCTGTAAAGCTCATGGTTGTTAGCAGTGGGCATTCCTTAACCCTGAGCACTCTGGAAAACCCCAGGGTGCTTCCCCAGGGAGTAACACCCAGCTCCTGGGAGTCTGGAGGACAGGCAGATGTTGGGAAGTGCTCCCTCTGCCAAAGGGGCTTCTCTGCAGAGGGCTCGTGGGGTTTTGTTGTGTCAATCCAAGCAAATCCTTGCCTGGATCTCAGAATCTCTGAGGGGAGCTCCCCCAGAGCCCTGCTGCTCCTGGAACCCCAGAGTGGCACTGAGGGAAAACCAGTGTGGGCAGCACCCAGGAGAGAGACAGAGAGAGAGAGAGAAAGGGGATTCTTGTAGAGAAAATGTCACATCCTGAGCTGTCTGTGTTCAGCAGTACCCAGGTGAAGAGTTCCCCAATAAATTCTGGTTTGGATGCCTACACACGGCTGCTGTGTCTTTTCTTGTGAGCAGTGGAAAGTTCTTGAGTTCTTCTTTAGAGAAGGGGGTGATTTGTTTATCCGTGCAGCAGTGCCTGAGGGCTCTGATGGGTGTGTAAATGTGAACAATTTTCCCTGGGCAGGGTTTTCCCTGGGTGAGGTTCTGTCACTGCAGTGTTGGTTGGTGCCTTGCTGACCCTGGGTACCAAGCAGCCTCAGCCTCCTCCTCAGCCTCCTCCTCCTCAGCCAAAGAGGGAAAAGGGGGAAAAAGAGGGAAAA
>VXBV01000087.1:135408-150708 GCA_013400355.1 Certhia brachydactyla
TGGGAATTACCGGGAAGGGTCTGGGAATGAGGATAGCCCCCGGTCTGGGATTGGGAATTACCGGGAAGAGTCTGGGAATGGTGATAATACCCCTCGGGTGTGGGGCTGGGAATTCCCGGGAATGATCTGGGAACGGGGATAATACCGCCCCCGGAGTGGGGTTGGGAATTACCGGGAATGGTCTGGGAACGGGGATATCCCCCGGGTGTGGGGTTTGGAATTACCGGGAAGGGAACTGAACTGGCATCCCCCAGTCTGAGGGCTGGGAATTCCCGGGAATGATNGAGAGGAGGCCCGGCCCCGTTATCGCCGAGAACGCGGGGAGGCGGCTCGCACGGCGTTAGCGGCTTACGGCGAGAATTGTCGCCAGGGCGCAGGGGATGTGACGGCAGCTCACAAAGGGCCGGTGGCATGGGCTGTGCCAGCCCGGCAGCTCCGGCTTGAGCCCTGTGCCGGCGGGGCTTGGCTCGGTGCTGCCGGGGACAGCCGGGCGCTCCGGCTGTGGTGTCCGAGGGTCCGGCTGTGGTGGCCGGGGGTCCGGCTGTGGTGGCCGAGAGCTCTCAGAGCTGCCCGAAGCAGCCGCCGGGGCCGGCTGGGAAGGGGCGCTCCGGCCGCGGCCCCGCTCCTGTCGGGCTCGGTGCTGCTGCTTGTTTCTTGGCGTTTTAAGTGCCGGTAATTTATTTTCCGGGCTGGGGATTGAGGGGCCCCTTGTGCCCCGAGCTCGGCCCAAGCCCGGTTCTGGTTCTCCTCTCGCCGCCCTGCTTTGCTCTCCGCTTGCCGTGGCAGAACAGCCAGCCTGCCCCATCCTTTCACGCAGGAATGTCATTTATCCTTTCTCTTCCTCTTCCTGTCCCGTCGTCTTCATGTTTTTCCATGGAAATTTATGCAGCCGCGATCTGTTGGATTTTCCTATTTCCTTTCCACGCTGCCTTCTATTTATTTATTTTTTAAATTTTTTTTTTCCTGTATCTTTGCATGCAAAATTATATTCGCAGCGGGACTGTGGGTTTTACACTTAATGAGCAAGTTGCCATTTCTCTCATTGTTTTTGTGGGATGCCTTCAAGCTGTCAAGTTGTGGAGAATCAGCCAGAGACTCGTCCCTCAGTTCACGTTCAACACCGTGGTGATTCGGGTTGAAAGCACAAAGCGGAGCAAAGCTAAGAATAGAAAGGATAATTATTATTATAAATAGCTTGCTGCGAGAATAGGGATGGTTTTGGTGTCTCGTGCTTGCCTTATTTGCAATGTGCAATATGAACATTCTGCTCTTTGTCTTTTTTTTGCCGTGGTAAGAGAACAGGGGGCAGTTCCTCAGTTGTGTTCAGCATTTAAGGCGTTCCTCCCCTTTTATTGATACAACTGAAGTTCTTCTTGGGCATTGAAATATTTTACGGAAAGAGTGAGGAGGACATTGGGGATTATTGTCCCCGTTGCTGAGTGTTTCTCCGGGGGTCTGGGGATGTGTCCTGGAGTGAGTTTGTCTCACTCACTCACTGCTGGTTTGTCTGGGCACAGGGCCCTGATTTCCCAGGCTGTTCCAGCCCTCAGACACAACATTTGTCATGGAATCGGGAATGGGGAATGGATAAAAACTGCTTTACCCTGCCACGCTGCCTGCTGGGTGCCCATCCACTCTGAGTTCTGTCCGGTTCACTCCACACAGAAAGGCAGAGATGAGTTCTGAAAGCAATAAATGTGACAGTGCTGCTGTTGTTACCCGAATTCTCCGACACCTGTGTGTTAGACATTGCAGTTTGAACAGCTGGCCAGGTGTGAGCTGGGCGTGCTTTGGTCCGAGTGCACCAAACCAGTTCAATGAAACAGTTCAGGAAACAGGTTTGGCAAGGTAACCAGGCCCCACAGCTTCCCTGGAAATCAGTAAACCTGTCAGATACCATGGCTGCTTTTAGTGACAAAAAGGGCTTGTGGAATTCAGGTATTGGGTTGTGGAATTCATATGCCGTGGCTGGTTTTACTGACAAAAAGGGATTGTGGAATTCAGGTCCTGGATTGTGGAATTCATATGCCATGGTTGGTTTTAGTGACAGAAAAGGTTTGTGGAATTCAGGTCTTGGATTGTGGAATTCATATGCCATGGTTGGTTTTAGTGACAGAAAGGGATTGTGGAATTCAGATATTGGATTGTAGAATTCAGGTCTTGGATTGTGGAATTCAGATCTTGGTTCAGTAGTGATTGCTGAAGATACAAATGGGTTTAGGAAAGAGTTTCTGGAATTTCTGGGGTTCCATGGACCCCAGTGGGGCCGTTCATCCCCTGCACATCTGTCCCACCTGGCTGTACCTGTGTGTGCCCTGCAGTGGAGCATGGAGCAGTGCCTGGGGGCCAGAGGGAGTCCCTGGAATTGCTGCTCTGGTTGTTTCTGGAGAATCCCTGCCCTTTTTAGCTGGAGAGGGAGCTGTGTGCGTGGGCAGGGAGACAAGTGTCCAGTGGAACCCCACGGAGTTGATGTTTTCCTGGTTTGCTTTTCCCCCAGCCTGGAGGTGATGAATTGAGTGTCAGCTCTCCCCTGGGCAGCTCCCAGACATAACAGTGACAGTGAGCTTGGAGCTGACCTTGTGCTCCTCAGGCTGGGCAGAAAAAGGGAGATTTTGGGGCTGAGCTGCAATTCTGGGATCAAGGATTCCTTGGAATTGCCAGGAGGATGTACTGGTAACAATGGAAGTGAGTTCACAGGAATAGGAAAAGGAATTTGGAAGGAAATCCAGCCTGAGGGATTTTCTCCTTTTGTAGGAAAAGGATTGCAAGAAGCAATTCCTTCATGTATCTCATCATTTACCTGGAAGGGGTTATTCATTCCAGATTCATTCCTGATTCATTTCATTTGCCTGTGAATATGCCATGAAGTTAAGGGACCTGAGCTCCAAAAAAGTTCACGGGGAAAATAAAATTCTCGGAAAAAAATATTGTGACTGTCAGCTCTAGGAATCAATAATATCCATTTGTTGAAAATGTTATTCTGTTAAAATGACCAGCTTTTTATAGGGAATTCTTTATGTAGCTGGTGTTAAGAAGGCCTAGGGTTTGTGCTTGGGTATTAAAAATCAGCTCTGGGAGAGAGTTGAGTGTCAGAAGCAGGTGAATGCCTGTTCTGGTGGTTCCCCAGGTAAGGTGTTTAAGGCAAACCTGCAAGAAAGGGAACGTTTTATATTCTAGATGATATTGTTCAGGGTATTTCACTTGAGAGAAATGCACGGAGAACTCATTGCTATGGATCTTAGTGGGGATTCAGGAGTGGTCTGAAATGTTTCGGTGTGCTGTGAAGTGTGTTTGAGAATTCTGAATTGCTTTGGTGTGGAGTGCTGAGGTGTGTCAGCCTGCTCCGAGGCTGCCAGGGGGGAATTCCTGCAGTGTCCTTGCTGCTCTCCTCTCCTCTGCTGGCTGGGAATTCACAGCTAACAGTGCTGGAAGTTCCCAGGGCTGCCTTTTTTGTGTCACCTCCAACGATGCCGGCTCAGGGCTCATTGAGGCAGAGTGATTAAATGTCATTCATTATTCTGCAGCGCTACAGAAGGCAGGTGTGACCTTATTGCTGAAGGTGGGAGGGCATCTAAATGTGCCCTGAACCCAAAACTCCTCCTGGTGGGCTGGTTTGGGGCACGTTCTGCTCCAATTTTGTGCATTTTCAGCCCCTGGCACCCAGGCTGGTGCTGCAGGGTGTGGAAACCTGGTGGAGCTCCTTGGGTTTGCCTTGGAATCCCACCCAGAACTTTCCAAAGAAATGTAGGAATTGTCCCACCTGGGAGGGCTCCTGACAGAGCTCTGGTGTCTTTGTGTGGATTGTTGGAATGCCAGCTCAGGGAGGGAGAGAGCAGAGCCCTGTGGAAAGGAAAACGTGTCCCTGGTTTGTGACAGGCACCTTTCCTGGGTCCCTTAAAACTGGAAGTGGTTACAAGGTGAGATTGCTCACAGACAAATTAAAAGGGACCTGCTGGAATTTTGTGGTTAAGCCCACGCCGAGTTTCTATCTAAAAGACACTATTTTATCAGTAATTGATAAAAACCCCAGTGCCTCAGGTGTATTTAATCAGCCACTGGAAGCTGCATGTGCTTTTGACTCCCTTTCCAGGGTAAAATCCTGGCCTCACAGGAATTAATGGCAAAACTTCCATCAGTTTCACAGGATACAGGATCATCCTGGATGATCAGGAGGTTCAGAGACAGCAAAAATGCTGTTTTCTACACAGGGATCCAAACTTTTCCCCAGCTGTGAAGAATTACGTCATTGCAGGATGTTTGTAAAGGGGAAAGTGACACACATTTGTAAATATTTCCAATAAATGAAGTTTATTTAACATCGTTCATCGTGATAAGTATCACAAATGGGTGATAAGCCTTCAAATATTGGATTTTAGCCTGCAGATTAGTAAGGCATGCATTTAGGAAGACTTGTGTTCTTTTACAGGAGCCTCATTTTCTCAGTTTTTAATGATACATCATTTATACATAATCCTATTTTTATTTCGTTTTCCCCTGTTTTCTCCAAGGTGAGTTTTAAACATCCCTGTCTTTCTTGCTTTCTCATTTGTAAAACATGTTGCTCACAGATGAGTTTGATTTTCCCAGTGCCATCTCCATCATCATTCCAGCTATTTCCCTCTCAGGATTTAGAAGCTGAACTGAATCATCTCCCAGGGTCTGTTTTTTTGGAAGAGCATGTCCATATTTCACAGCATTAATGCTGTATTTGCTTTTTTTCTCATTTCTTTGCTTTCCATCGTCTCTCTTCTGAGAAGCACCGAATTCCTTGGGTTGGTTTTTTTGGGAGGGTTGGGTTTTTTTTGTTTTTTTTTTTCCAGCGCATTCTTAGTCTTGGATTCAGGTTTTATTTTTTTCCACAGGCCTCATGAATAATCTTAATATAATTGTGCTGTAATTAATAGCTGTTTCCTGAGACAAATGCCAGGCTGGCTCCTTTCTGGATTGCTTTTCAGTGTTTATTTGCAGCACAGGCAGGGATAAACACTCTGCTTTTCCCTCTCCACCCCTCCCTGCAGGTGCCACTTTGTGCCCATTTTGTCGTGCACTGTCAGCATTTGGGATCTGGGACAAGGACTCAGGCTCTGGGCTGTTGGTTGGGGTTTTTTTTTAGTTCAGGTGTGACTGAAGTTGCTGAAATCTGCAGAGAAATCAGCGCCTCAAGCCGCTGTCTGTTTTGGGCTCAGATTTAAGGGAGGTGTCCAAAGTCAGCCCTTCTGCAGGGAGGGTCAGGTTTTGGTTCAGGGAGCTCAGAAGCCATCCAGTGGATGTGGGGCATTCCTGACACCCTTTATCCCTGGGATCCTGTGCTCCTGGAACATTGGCACACACCCCTCAGCCCTGTCACCCTGTGATCCCTGTCCATCCCTGTGATCCCAGTCCATCCCTGTGATCCCAGTCCATCCCAGTCCATCCCTGTGATCCCAGTCCATCCCTGTCACCCTGTGATCCCAGTCCATCCCTGTGATCCCAGTCCATCCCTGTGATCCCAGTCCATCCCTGTCACCCTGTGATCCCAGTCCATCCCTGTGATCCCAGTCCATCCCTGTGATCCCAGTCCATCCCTGTGATCCCAGTCTATCCCAGTCCATCCCTGTGATCCCAGTCCATCCCAGTCCATCCCTGTGATCCCAGTCCATCCCCTCACCCTGTGATCCCAGTCCATCCCTGTCCATCCCTGTGATCCCAGTCCATCCCAGTCCATCCCTGTGATCCCAGTCCACAATTCCTCTTCCTCTGCAGCCTGCAGGAGAAGGAGCTCCATTAGTTTGGCAGTTTTCAGTTTGCATGGGTGAAAATATTTCTTTCTTGGTGCGCCTGTGAGAGGATCTTGGCAGAAGAGCTCCTTTCCTTTCTCTGATGGTTCCTCAGCTCCACCTGAGGGAACCTGGACCTGTTCACCTGCAGGATGAGTTTCCTGTGCCCTGTGTTGGCTCCTGGCAGCTCCTCCTGTTACAGGGAGGTTCCTGCTCAGTGTTTCTGGGTGTTTCTGGGTGTTTCTGGGTGTTTTTGGGTGTTTTTGGGTGTTTTTGGGTGTTTTTGGGTGTTCTTGGTTTCGTGGCTGTCAGGGATGTCTCTGTTGAGCCTTACTTGGGGCAGGCAGAGCTGGGGTGCAGCAGGAGCTGGGCTGGCACCCTGGGGCTCACACAGAGCTCCCCCAGCTGTGTTTTTGGTGTGAGGTGATTCTCTTTTCCCTCTTCCTCAGGCATTTTTGCTTACCTGAACTACCATGTGCCCCGGACGAGGAGGGAGATCCTGGAGACGCTCATCAAGGGGCTGCAACGCCTGGAATACCGGGGCTACGACTCTGCAGGTGCCTCTCTCTCAGCTCTCTTGCTAATCGGGGCTTTAAGACATGCTTGTGCTGTGATATTCAGTGATTTCTGCCACCTTCTGCTTTTGAAGAAAGCTGAAACACAAACTGGATGTGCCTGTGCTCAGAGGTTTGGGTTCACTTCAATGTAGAGATTTCTGTAAGCATTCTTGATGGGGTTTTTTTTGGTTTTTTACCCCTAATGCTTTGAAAATACTGACAAAGTGACAAAGGGAGAGTTTAATTCTAATCTCGGGGTTTTTTTGCCTTTAAGTGGCAGGCCAGCTTTTGGAGAAAGGGCTCAGGAAGAGTCAAAAAGGGCAGAATTTGTTTACATAAAACACTTTAATGACTTCTGCACTTGACCCTCTTTCTCCCTGTTCCACCCTGGGGTTTAGGTGTGGGACTGGATGGTGGAAATGACAAAGACTGGGAAGCCAATGCTTGCAAAATCCACATTATCAAGCAGACGGGGAAGGTGAAGGCTCTGGATGAAGAGGTTCACAGTAAGTATCCCCCTTTTCCTCCTCTCACCTCCTTTGTGTTTTGAATGTCACCTGTTTTAAACAGGAATTTCCAAGTGTCTAAAGAGCCAGAGGTGTAAACGCTCAGGGATGAGCTGTGAAGAGCCTGGTGATCCTGGGGTTGTTGGTGTGAAGTTACAGAGAAATCCCGATTTTTCCAAGACAAATGAGTTACCTCCTGCTGAAGTAAAATACATTGGAAAACAGACAAGAAAAACTCCAAAACAACCAAAAAACTCCTTGAACTGGGGATAGAGGAATTAGCAGGAGAGAATTATCAACACCTGGAGCTTGGGCAGAAGGAGAAATGCTGTCGGAACCTCCCCAGCTGGGTTTTAAATGTTCCTGCAAAGGAACATCCTCCCAGCTGGAGCCAGGAGTGTGTCACTGTCACACTGGTGGCACTGCTGACACCCAGGGCCTCCCACATCTCTCTCTGCCTCTTTCTGTTCCCTTTATTTAAACCATGATCCATTCAATCTGAGCTCAGTGCAAGGATGCACAGAGTTGCTGGGAGTGGAGCACAGGCTGTCTGAGGGTGGGGAGATGCTTTTCAGAGCAGTCAGGAGCTGCTGTGTTGGTGTAATTCGAGTCTTTTTAACTCATTCTTGTGTTCCCCCCGAGGTGCAGAGTGCTGAGTGTCCCAGTCTGATCTTAGTGTGAACCAGGAGGCAGAAAGCCCAGATGAGGTGGGGTGTGTGGCACAGGAACAGGAGAGGGACAGAGGATTCCTAAAGGGAGGTTTGCCTGCTCCAGAACATGTCAGGATACATGGTTTTAAAGTGAGAGGAGTGGGGTTTTTTTTCCCAAAGAAATATTCGTGCTCATGGTAGATTTTTGGGAGACAGGGGTTAGGGAGGCATGAGCCACCGTGGTGGTGTGCAGGGCTGGCTCAGCCACGGGTGACAGGGTGGCAAAGAGCACCCCTGAGGGACAGCCCAGGGCTGGAATCTCCCTTAAGAAGAACCCGAAGGTTGCTTTTTGTTTTGGCAGAGCAAGGAATGCAGGGGTGTTTTCTGTGTGAACCCCCTTGAGGTTTTGGTGGGCCTTTGATGATCCTAAAGTTCTTTTTTAACCTTGATAACCCTGTGACCCTGTGTCCCGTGGGTTTTGCTGGCCCTGCCAGCGTTGCTGTGGTGTGGTCCCTGAGGTCTGGTGGGACTCCCAGCCTGACCTGGGGTGCAGACAGACCCTCAGGATCAAAACTTTCTGCTGCAGAGCAACAGGACATGGACCTGGACATCGAGTTCGACGTTCACCTGGGCATCGCCCACACGCGCTGGGCCACGCACGGAGAGCCCAAGCCTGTCAACAGCCACCCCCAACGCTCTGACAAGAACAATGGTCAGTGTCTCAGCTCCTGGCAGCCCCCAGGGCCCCTGGCAGAGCCCCTGGCTGGGCAGGGGTGGCAGGGAGGGGTGCAGGCACTGAGTTCCTTCAGGCTGTGGTGCTGAGCCCAGCTGCAGTGACCCTGCAGGGCTGCACTCGAGCTCCATCCCTGTGATCCCAGTCCATCCCTGTCCATCCCTGTGATCCCAGTCCATCCCTGTCCATCCCTGTGATCCCAGTCCATCCCTGTCCATCCCTGTGATCCCAGTCCATCCCTGTCCATCCCTGTGATCCCAGTCCATCCCTGTCCATCCCTGTGATCCCAGTCCATCCAGCTCCATCCCTGTGATCCTAGTCCATCCAGCTCCATCCCTGTGATCCCATGGGGAGGGGTCCCAGGAGGGGCTGAGGGGGGTGCCCAGGGCTGGGAGGGGTGTGTGGGCACAGAGCAAGGAGGAGAAGGCAGAAGGAAATGGGAGGGTGAGAATTTTCACGGCTATTGTTTGGAAAAGAATTTTGTAAAAATTTTTTTTTTCCCTAATCCCGACTGTAGGGAGGGGGGTTTGGTGTGCCTGGGGCTGTCACTGCCTGGGGCTGTCACTGCCTGGGGCTGTCACTGCCTGGGGCTGTCACAGGGGACAGCAGAGCTCAGCTGGCAGCAGCAGCAGCACTGAGTTCCTTGCCCCCAGCAGGATGGAAGCTGCCCAGGGCTCAGGTGCCTCCTGAGCAGGCTCTGGGGTAGCCCTGGTACCACCCAGGTCACTGTTGTCCCCCCCATTCCCAGCCGTGGCACGGGGGGCAGAGCAGGGAATGGCAGCAGGAGGTGAAATGTGCTTTATTCTGCCAAGGGCCTGTCCCACAGTGCCAGGCTCTGCTGCCAGGCTGGGGCTGGCACGGGGCTCAGCAGGGCCTGTCCTCTGTCCCCAGAGTTCATTGTCATCCACAACGGCATCATCACCAACTACAAGGACCTGCAGAAGTTCCTGGTGAGTCACCCCAGGGGGGTCAGACCCTCTCTCCTCTCCCTCCCCTTTGCTATCACACCTTTCCTCACTCACCTTGCTCCTCTCAGTGATTCCCACACTCACATTTCCTTTCACCTCCATTTTCCCCCACTGATGTTTTTGCACTCACACTCCTCCCTTACACTCACAGACCCTCCCATTTGCATCCCCCCTTTCCCTCCCACTGCCCACATTGCCCCAGCCCTGTTCTGATATTCACACTGCCCACCCTGCTCACACCCTCAACCTCCACTCCATCCTCATCCCCCACTCATTGTCCCACTGAGATTTCCTCACTCAGACCCCTCCCTGTGTCCCCCCACCCCGAATGTCCCCCTCATTCTCACACTCCTTTACTCTCACACTCCTCCACTCCCCTCACTGCCCTCTCCTCCTCTCCTCATACTCCTACAATTCAAAAGGCAGCAAGGATGGAAGGGAAGGGTTAGGAGAGGAGGAAAAGAAGGAAAAAAAGGAAAGGCAGGGAGGTAAAAGGAAGAGGAAAAGCAGAGTGAAGGAAGGGAAAAAAGAGGCAGAAAAGAGTAAGAACAATCAATATGGAAAGGTGAAAGGAAAGAAGAGATGGGAAGGAAAAGGAAGAGCAGGAAAAACAAGACAAGAAAAAGGAAAGATGAGGGAAGAGGGCAGGAGCAAGGAAAAGGAAAAGCATGAGGAAAAGAGGGAGGAAAAAGGCAGGGTGAAGGAAAGGGAGTATTAAAAACAAAGAATGGGGAGGAAGGAGAAGTAGGAGGAAGGGCAGGAGGGCAGAGCAGGGTGGGAGGCAGAGGCTGGTGACCCACACAGGGCTGTGCCTGCAGGAGAGCAAAGGCTACGACTTCGAGTCAGAGACAGACACGGAGAGCATCGTCAAACTGGTCAAGTACATGTACGACAATCGTGACAGCGACGACATCAGCTTCTCCACGCTGGTGGAGAGGGTCATCCAGCAGCTGGTAATGCTGGGGGCACGAGGGGAGGGCAGCTGGGGGTGGGCACAGGGGACACACAGCCTCCAGAAACAGCCAGGGGTGGGCACAGGGGACACACAACATCCAGAAACAGCCAGGGGTGGGCACAGGGGACACACAACATCCAGAAACAGCCAGGGGTGGGCACAGGGGACACCCACCATCCAGAAACAGCCAGGGGTGGGCACAGGGGACACACAACATCCAGAAACAGCCACTCATCTCAGGTGCACTGAGCATCTGTCAGTGTTCACCCGGGAGATGTTTCAGTCCTTGGGCCCCTGGCTGGGGTGGTGGGAGTGGGGAAGGAGCCAGCCTGGGACAGTCTGTGCTGTTTGCATCCTTCCCAAAGCTCTGTCCGGGATTGCTGCTGACCCCTGGTGGGAGCTGCTCTGCCTCCACTGCCTGGCCGTGTGCAGGGAGGAGCAGGATCCAGCACAGCTCAGCTCTCACCCCACAGCACCTGCTTCAGCTGAGCTTTCACTGCTGCTGGAGCAGCAGGCCAGGAGCTCCTGTTGCTGCCAGGTTGTGGGCACCTCACCTGAGCAAGTTTGGCACCTCACCTGAGCAGACACCCTCAAGTGTTGGTGCTTCTTTTAGCAGATCTTTGCCTCTGTGGGTGCCCTCACTGCAGCCTGAGCTAAAGCAGAAGCCACTTGGATAACCAGGGCAGTCTGAGTGACTCTCTGGGGGTTCAGGAGATTCACTCAGGGCTTGGGGATGCTCTGCCAGGCTCAGGGGCGGGGGGACATCTTTCCAGGATGGAGGAGCTGGAGCTTCAGGTGGTTCTGGAAACATCCGTGAACCTTCTTGGGTGTCTCTTCTGTGTCCACAGAAACACAGGAGCAGTTTGTGTGTGCTGGGGACACTGGAACAGTGCCCAGGCCTCAGCTGAAGGGATGAACAGTTTGTGTCTCTTGTTGCAGGAAGGTGCTTTTGCCCTTGTGTTCAAGAGTGTCCATTACCCTGGGCAGGCAGTGGGTACCAGGTGAGTGTTGTCATGGGGAGGGACATTCCTGTCACTTGTGTTTACACCCCCAAGCTAGAAGGCAGAGTGGAAATCATTCTCATCACACTGCATGTGCTGGGGAGAGGGTGGCTGTTGGTTTTTTTAATTGTTTTTAATTTCCTTTCTCGTGTTTTCCATCTATCACAACAGAAATTTCCCAGAAATATTTGGGAGCTTTCTTACTGACCAGCTGTACCACACCTGGTCTGGAACAGCTTCCATTTGGCATCCCCTGGTTATGATTTGCAAGGAGATGATTTTTCCTTTCCCTTTGTGCTTGCCCTTGTGGGCAACTCCACTGGGCCTGGAGTTTAGGCCAGCCTCGTGTTGAGGTTTTCTATCCCACTTTGAAACACCAACATCAGCTGGGGTGGTTTGAACTCCAGTCAGTGTCTGTGGGTGTGTGCAGTGAGGAGCAGGCCCTGGCTCAGGTGTGCAGTGCAGCTGCAGAGGTTTATCCAGCCCTGATGCAGCTTCCTCACACGTTCTCTATCCCTATCCCTGGTGCTGCTGGGGCCTGGGGGTGTCCCCAGGGGCTGAGGCTGTCCCTGTGTCCCTGCAGGAGAGGCAGCCCCCTGCTCATCGGCGTGCGCAGCGAGCACAAGCTCTCCACTGACCACATCCCCATCCTGTACCGTACAGGTGAGTGGGCACAGCCCCTGGGGCAGCTCAGCTGCCTGCTCTGAAATGCAGCATTGCATTCTCAAACAGGGCAGGAAAACGTTGCTGCAGAGGCTTTTTTAAAGGCAGGTCTTTAACCAAGCATCCTGCCCACTGTGTACCTCAGGTTGGCTTCTGGTGGCTTTGACTACAAAGCTTTAATATCCAGTTATTCCAAGGAAAATACACCTTAGAATGCTGGGATAGGGTGAAGTGTAATCATGGAATGGTTTGGGTTGGAAGGGACCTTAAAGCCCATCTTTAACCCTGGGTAGGGTCACTCTCCACTGTCCCACTGTCCCAGGGTGCTCCAAGCCCCAATGTCCAGCCTGGCCAGGGGTGTTAGTGTGAGAAATTATAAATAAACAGCTCAGATTAATAAATGACACAGCACAGTTAAACTGAAGTCTCTCTCCTGCGTGTGGCACTTGTGGTGGCTTTCAAGAACAAAGATGAGAGAGCTTTGAAGGTTTTGTCCCACTCCTGGTTTATCCCTTGGCACTGTCCTAGGCCTGGTTTATGTCCCAGGCCTGGTTTATCCCTTGGCACTGTCCCAGGCTTTGTCCCTGCCACCCCACCTGGCTTGCAGAAGCTGTCACCCTTGGTGGGACAGTGTTCATGGCGTGTGTCCCTCCTGCCCTCACACCTGTTCTGCCACCACAGCACCCCCTGGGAATGAGAAATGATTGAGAATTAATTACTCTCTAATTGACTGTTGCCAGAGGGGTCTGAGCCTGTGCAGTCCCTGGGAGCTGGGCTTGTGTTCTGAGCAGTTCAGGGATCCAAGGGATTGCTGTCCTGTCCTGCTGCTTCCTAACAGTAGCTGCTGATCCCCTGCTGCAAGAACCAGGCCCAGCAGCTTTGCCTGTTAATTGGGTGATTAGCAGTAATATTAATGAATTTGTGTAACACTGTATTTTTTTACTGGTTATCTCAAGTTTGGTTTGTTTTGTGTTTTTTGTTTTTTTTTTTTTTTTCAATTGCACTTCCAGCCGTACAATCTATGGATCATTCTTTTGATGGAATATCCATAAAAATGGAGGAAGGTGCCTACAACACTTGAAATTTCAGACAAATCCTCCAGTTCCTTAGGAAAGGAATCATAAATGGGGCCAAGATGCATTGTCTTTTTAATATGTGGTTATTGCTTTCCGTGCAGTGAAACACGTGGGAGAATCAAAATTCCTTCTGGAGCAGAAACGCCAGGAGCAGCACACAGGGAAAATCCACCCATGCCTTTTCAAATATTGGGACATAATGCTCAGCACATGTGCAAAAACTGATGACAGTGCAGGTTGCACTGCGTGTTCCTGCAGCTCTGGCTCCAGGAGGGAGCAGTGAATTACCTTCAAAATAATCCCCACTCAAGCAGGAGGCTGCTGAATTCCTTCTGCTGTTTGAGCTGCCAGAGCTGTGTCCTCCTCCTGAGCCTGGTGCAGCCTCTGGTGGCAGCACTAAGGCTGGGGCTTCCTTCCCCTGCTCATTTTATCAGGGGGAACCATCTGGTGCTCACTGGAAGTGCTTTAGAGGCCAACCCATCACATGATGGGGTGAGCAGAGGTCTCATCTGCAGCAGGAGAGCCCTTTCCTGGGAGGAGCTGCAGAATCTGTGCTGCAGGAAAGCAATGCAACGTCAGAAAGCCAATGCAGGGAAATGCTCTGTTTGGAGAAACCAGATTTGCATGTTCTGATCAGGCCTGGGTGTTTCTGTGGGGGAGTGGCCACTCACAGCTCTGCTTTGTCCCTTCTCAGCACCAAATCAGTCTGTCCTGTCTCACCTCAACACCAAAGGCGTTGTTCTCCTCGCTCCCTGACTTGATAACTCAACGGGGAAGGCTCTAAATCACTGGCTTTAGTGATTTTTTTTTTAACTGAGTATCAACATGAAAGCACTATTTTTGTTTTACATTTTCATCAGCAGGAGTGGGAATCAGAACACCACGAGCTCTGCTTGCATCACTGAATCAGATCAGTGTCTAGTAGGTGAAACAACATCAGGCTTACGGAATAAATTCAGATTGGAGTAACTTCAGTGTTGCTGCTCTTCAGCAATAATCCCATTTTGGGAGATGAGCTGATTAATCCACCCCCACCCTCCCCATCCCCTGCACCATGACTGGCAAATAATTTTGCTGGAGGTTGGTGCTGAGCAGTAGGTGTTGGGTGCCTCATCTGCATCCCTGATGAGCTTCACCACTGAGAAGCAGTTGGGAGGAGGAGGAGGAGACAGTACTGGGAATTTCCAGAGTACTCCAGAAAGGATCCTTGGCAAAACACTGAATTTTTAGTTCAGTTTTTTCCAAAGCTGCCTCTCATTCCTGTGTCCTGCATCAGGCCTGGATGCCACCCTGGCAGCAGCACAGCTCTGATTTTCTGCTCAGGATGAGGTGGTTGGGTTTGGTAGTGCAGGAGCAACGCCAAGCTCTTAATCCTGGATTTCCTGAGCTGGGTCTGACCAGTGAGCTCAGCCTGCCAGAAATAGGTTTGGGTTTCACCTGTGCTGCTGGGGGGGGAGCAGGGTGGGCACACAGCTGGCAGCTCTGAAAGGATTTCCCCAGTGCTGAGAGGACCAGAGAGAGAGCAATGCTGCTCCATTTCTGGGGGCTCAGGAGAGAAACATGGGAAAAACTGAAAATGATTAACAGGGCAGGTTTAATGGGGAAATGCACCTTGAATTCTATGCCAGTGTGGCCACACAAAAATTTTAATTTGGATTTTTTCCTGATGCTTTTCCTCTAAACTTCAAACCACACTTCTTAAAAAGCAACAAAACCCCTCGCAGTCCACCTGGGGCTGGACCCAGCAGCACAAACGCTGCTCTTCTTTTGCTGTGCCCACCCGCAGGCACGAAAATAGTGCTTCATGTTGGTACCGTGCCTTGGGGCCCTCTGCTGGCTGTCACCTGTGCCCAGGTGTGTCACCTGGGCAGCCCCCTGACCCTGCTCTGTCCTAGGCAAAGACAAGAAGGGAAGCTGCAACCTGTCCCGAGTGGACAGCACCACCTGCCTCTTCCCCGTGGAGGAGAAAGCTGTGGAATATTACTTTGCCTCTGATGCCAGGTAAGCTTTTCCCGCATCTCTGGTGCCTGTGGAAACATCCGTGCTGCAGGGGCAGGCTGTGATGTCCCCTCCCCTGTCCCCGCAGCGCTGTCATCGAGCACACCAACCGTGTCATCTTCCTGGAGGACGACGACGTGGCGGCCGTGGTGGACGGGCGTCTGTCCATCCACCGCGTCAAGCGCACGGCCGGAGACCACCCTGGCCGGGCCGTGCAGACCCTGCAGATGGAGCTGCAGCAGATCATGAAGGGTGAGGGCTGCTCCTGCTGCCCCTCCGGGCAAGGACACAGCCCCACAGCCTGGGGCAGTGCTGTGCCACCCTCCTGGGGAGGTGTCCTTACATGGCATGGCATTTGTCTGGTCCCCTTTTCCCTTTTTCCCCCCTCTTTCCTTCCCCCTCTTTCCTTCCCCCTCTTTCCTTCCCCCTCTTTCCTT
>VXBV01000087.1:156688-169740 GCA_013400355.1 Certhia brachydactyla
GGGCTGCCAGGTGGGGCTGGGGGAGCTTAGCAGGGCTGGGCCTTGCAGGGAAGGGCTGGGGGGTCAGGAGCCTGGGCAGGGCTGTCCCAGTTCCTTGTAGCCACCTTCCCTCAGGTGTCTCCAGACCACCAAACTCTGAGGCCAGGGGGTTTTTTGGGTCCCTGCTGGCTGTGGGAGTGGGGTGAGCAGTGTCACACGCACATGAACACTCTCAACCTGGGCTCTTCCCCTTCCCTCTAGACTTGATTAAAGAAGTGCTGAGCATGGATGATGAGATCCAGAAGCTGGCCACAGAGCTGTACCATCAGAAGTCTGTCCTCATCATGGGACGTGGCTACCACTATGCCACGTGTCTGGAGGGAGCCTTGGTAAGATTCCTTCATTGAAAGCTGCCACAGGCTTCAGATCTCTGCCCAGGGAGCAACATCTGGCTCCCAGTGCAGCTGTAAGGGCAGCCATGGCTCGGGGGGCTTGGCCAGCACTGGGTTAAATGGAGAGCCCTGGCACAGGGACCCAGAGCAGCTGGGGGTACCCCTGGATCCCTGGAATTGTATTTTAGGGGCATGGAAAATTTAAATTGGGTATTGGGAAGGGTGGCACAGGGTGCCCAGAGCAGCTAGGCCTGCCCCATGATCCCTGGCAGTGTTTTTTAGGGGCGTGGAAAATTTAAATTGGATTTTGGGAAGGGTGGATCCTGCCCACTGCCCCTGGATCCCTGGAATTGTATTTTAGGCACATGGAAGGTTGAAATTGGATTTTGGGAAGGGTGGCACAGGGTGCCCAGAGCAGCTGGGGCTGCCCCTGGATCCCTGGCAGTGCCCAGGCCAGGCTGGATGGGGCTGGCAGCACTCTGGGACAGTGGAAGATGTCCCTGCCCAGTGGAAGTCACTGTGGCATGGCTGAGGCTGCTGCTGGGACAGTCCCCCAGCCTGCAGAGGGATGGGAGGGCTGGATTTTCCATGATGACACTGGGAATGTTTCCTAATAAATGGAAAACTGAGCACATGCTGTCCAAAGCCTCATCTTTACCCGTGCCCAAACCCAGTTTTCACTCAGTGCTGTCCCCACTGCCATGCAAACGTGTCCCCTTTGTCCTTGCCTGCCCCCTCGGGCTGGGAGGGTGGCTGTGCTGGCTGCTGGCAGGTTCTGAGGGCTCTTTGGTGGCACAGCTGCAAACAGCCCAGCCCAAGGGGCACTGCTCAGCTCTGACATTTCATCCCAACTCACCTGCACCTGAGAAGAGCCAGAGCTGAGTTTTACAAAGTGCAGGAATTCCCAGGGATGGTTAAAAAGAACCATTGCAAAGGTTGCTCAGAAGTTCCATGGATTCTTTTCCCCCCTCCTGCAGAAAATCAAGGAGATCACCTACATGCACTCAGAAGGGATCCTGGCTGGGGAGCTGAAGCACGGCCCCCTGGCCCTGGTGGACAAACTGATGCCTGTGATCATGATCATCATGAGAGACCACACCTATGCCAAGTGCCAGAACGCTCTCCAGCAGGTCATTGCACGCCAGGTCAGTTGGGTTTTTGTGTGGTTTTCTTCTTCCTGAGAACGTAAAACTCTTTTTGTCCAGCCCCGAGATCAAAGAAAAGACCAAGAGCTGTCTCCTCTGCTTTTCCAAGGCTGTTTATTTTTCTCTTATCTGTACAATTTCTCCTCTGACCCACAGAGATCTGTTCAGCAGGTCAGTTCATGGGGAATAACCCTGCCCCGAAGGTGACGAACATCTTTATACTAAAAATTACATATATTATATTTACAAAAAATTCCCAATACCTATCTCTTATGTTAGGAAGTCAGGCTTTGCTCTGAGCCAACCAAAGCTGCCCACACCACAGCAGAAAATGGTGAAGGAGAAGAAGAAAGAATAAACCCCAAAGCCACGTGGAGACTCCATTTTGTGCTTTTTGCTTATCAGTCTAGAAACTTTATCAATCTATTTTTCACCCTGTGAATACCTAACTGTCACCCTACTTAAACTCTCGTGCTTTGTAAATCTTCACACAAAGGTCGTAATTTCTCCCAGGGGCTGAAATCAAAGGCACAGGAGTTTTTGTCTCCTTGCCAAGGTCTCTGAGCCCCCTGTCCGGGTCTGAAACCATCCAGGACAGTCAGAGGAATGTTCTGGACTCTGGACAGATGTGCAGCTGCTTGGTTCTAAATCAAGTGATAAATTCTGTCCCTCTGAAGCCAGGAAAGAACCTCCCAGCTTTCCTTCAACCTCCCCCTGTGCTGTTCCAGGGCCGGCCGGTGGTGATCTGTGACAAGGAGGACATCGAGACCATTAAGAACAACAAGAGGACAATCAAAGTGCCCCACTCAGTGGATTGCCTGCAGGGGATCCTCAGCGTCATCCCCCTGCAGCTGCTGGCTTTCCACCTGGCCGTGCTCAGGGGTTATGATGTGAGTACAGCCCTGCTGCTCGGGGTGGGGGGAGCTCTGTGTCACTGCTTCAGCTTGCCCAGGGCCAGGGAGAGTGGTGGCCAGTGCAGAGCTGGGATGGGCCAGTGCCTTGAGGTGCAGCTGAGCTGGGCTCTGTGCCCTGCAGGGAGCTGAAAGGGAAAGGTTCCAACCCTCCGAGTTTGGGGTTTTGGCTGTTTTGATCTCAGCACAGACACCCCTGTGAGCTCTGTCCTGGTGCCACTGGAACCAGGTGAGCTCCTTCGTTCTGACACAGCAGTTGGAACAACGAGGGTCGAGGAGTTTTTATTCTGCACTGATTGTCCCAAATGAACTTGAGAATGTGTCGGATTGTTTTCAGTGGAAGCACAGGACAGACGTTGCACAGTTACAAAGTTCTACACAAACAAGCAAAGTGTGTAAATACTCACAAGCCTGTTCTTTCTCCTCCCTCTCTGCAGGTTGATTTTCCAAGAAATCTGGCCAAGTCCGTAACTGTAGAGTGAAAGATCATCTGAATCATAGGGGCAAAGGGGAATTAAATGAAAGACTTTTTTTTGGTACCAAAATAACTCGATTTTAAAGCCCCCTAGGTAAATCTTATTTTGGTAAATCGTTGTTTGTGTATCAAATCACCATAATTCCATTACATTAGTGATTGTCCAGTTGATTCCACATGCTCTGTCAGCAGCTCTGGGGTTTTTCTGATCAATAGACTTCCATGAAAGATGTTAAATGGTTTTCCTTCAAGATTGCTGAGTCTTCTAGGTGAGGAGCCCTCCACTTCACTCTGAGCTGATGTCACTGTCTCCTGCCCAGGGTGGCTCCTGGCAGTCACTGCTGAGAAGGCCCTGAAGGAGTCAATCAGTGCTCTGGAATGTTCTCAGCAGTGGGCAGGAGCCAGAACACGCAGTGGGACAGGAGCTGGTGCTGCTGCAGGTGTGGGCTGGATCCCTGCCCCAGCTGAGCCACGGGCCAGGCTGAGAAAGCTGCTCCCCAAGGCTTTGAGCTGTGCCAAAACCAGAGCAAGGGACAATCTGGTGGCCACAGTGGCCACCTGTGCCTCCAGCACGGCCACTGGGAGCTCCCCTGGCTGGCACTGGGAGCTCTGGCTGCCCCTGGGCAGGCAGGGAGGAGGACCAGGGCTGGCTCTGAGCTCCTGCTGCTGCACCTGCACCTGCACCTGCTGCTGCTGCTGCTGCTGCTGCTGCTGCTGTTGCTGCTTGACTGGGGCTCTGCAAAGCAGGGACAGGTTTTCCTGTGCTGAGTGAGGATTTCCCTTCCACCTGAGGAGCACTGTGAACACACCTGAGTGACCCAGCTGTTGCACACCTGGGTGACAGACCTGTGTGACACACCTGAAGGGGGTAAAAAGGCTCCTTAAAACACAACAAATAAATACCTTGGTAATGTTTCGAGAACAAATTCAAAGAGAATCAAACATGACACAGGGAATGTACCTTCAGGACTCAAAACCTGACTTTCAGAGTCATGCAAAGGCAGTTATTCTGAATTTCCCCTGATGTGAAAAGGTGAATTTCCTCCCATCCTGCTGGGATTTGGATTAGCTTTACACAGGCACTGTAAAACCATGCCACAAGGTGTAAAACGGTGCTGGGGAATATTCCAGATCCTTTACTGCCCCTGAAAAACTGCTTTAGCCAGTGCAGTGGGCACTGCCCAGAGCCCTGCTGGGCAGCCACCACCCAGGCTAAATTCCCTGCTCCATTCCCAGGGACTCTGTGCTCTGTGTGAAGCCACAGGGACTGTGCCAGCCCAGCCCAGTGCCAGCCCAAGGCTCAGTTTCACTCTCAGGGTGAAATGCTGCATGCCTGGCAGCAGCTTCTCCAAAGCCAGGGTAGCTTTGATTAACTCAATATTAATCACAATATTAATTCGTGGTTCCCCCCCCTCGTGCTGCCAGTGTGTGTTTGGGAGCTGCAAATTTGAGTTCAGCAAATGCTGGGTGTGAGGCTCTGCCTGCTGCTCTGCAGGATGGCAATTGTCCTGAGAGAGAAAACAAGGTGTGTGCACTGCTCACAGGTGGGAGACAGCTCCTGCTCTTCCTCTTACTCCTCCTCTTCCTCCTCCTCTGGGACAGCCTGTGCAGGGCTGGGCCCCGTGCCCAGGGGTGTGCAGTGACCCCTCCCTGTGTTCCCAGAAGGAGCAGGAGGATCATTTCAGCCCCTTTTTCTCTGCCAGCAGCCAGCACTGCTTTCACCCTGCCTTGCCCAGGGGGCTGCCCGTGCCAGGGGGGCACAGACACACACACAGACACCCCTGAGAGCTCTGTGAGTGCCAGGGGGGCACACACACACACACAGACACCCCTGAGAGCTCTGTGAGTGCCAGGGGGGCACAGACACACANGAGTGCCAGGGGGGGACACACACACACACACACACTCCTGTGAGCCCAGTTTGTCCCTGCAGCCTGCCACATCTGGCTGGCAGCTGTGTTCTGCTCCCTCCCTGGCTGACAGCTGTGCCCCAAGGCTGAGCTGGCACTGCCCAGGCTGGCAGAGCTCTGCTGAGCTCCCTGGCTTTGTGCTGTGCCACACAAACCCTCCTTGCTGGTGGCACTGATGGCCCAGGGGAGCAGGCAGTGCCCACCCTGCCCTGCCTGGAGTGTTAAACCCTGCCTGCCAAAGCTGAGCTCTGCTGCACTGGAGGCTCAGTCTCAGAGCATGCCCTGGAGCACACCTGAATGAAGAATTTCTCTGCTGAGCGTGGCAGGGAACCTGTTCAGCATCTCCTCGTTGTTGTTGCCATGCAGTGTGAAGTGAGGATGTACAAAGGACTCTTTTTAGCTTTCCTTACCTCATTTTGTCCGTGTGTTGCATTTCCATGAACAGATGATGTTTCTCTTTTCCTTAGGAAACTTTTAGGATGTCTCGTGGTATTTATTAACAGCCAGTCAGTCTTCTGCTCTCCCAAATGAATGTTTTGCTTACTGAGCCAGTGAAATTCTCTCCTTCCTCACTGAGGTGTTGAAAAATTCAGTAGCCCTGTCTCTAAAATTGAGCCACAGGTAAATCCAAAACACAGATCAAGGCCTCTGCAATAGCAGCTCCTGTTCCTGCCCACTTTGGCCAGTTTTATCTTGGTGGGATCATCTCTGATCCTCACCTGCAGAGACCCAGAGGGAAGCCCTGAGCTCTTGGGGGGTTTTAATGACCAAAGACCAGAGAGCTCCCAGCTCAGCCCCTGTCCCTGCAGTTCTCAGATTCCACACATGTGAAAATTCAGCTACACATGCAATCTGCTGCAGCCAGGTAAGGTGTTTTTTTTTTCCCCCTCTGGCTCTGTTGCAGAAGAACTGTGGGCAGTTTTTGCCCAGGTTTGTCATAGCCAGCACTCTGTGCACGTTCCTCCCCAGAGCCTGGGGCTGTCCCTGGGCAGGGTCTGGTGCTGAGAGAGCCAAAACATCACCCAGAGCCTTCCCCAGCCAGGTGGGATGAGCTCGAGGCCTCACACAGAGCCTGAGTCTGGAGCCTTAAGCCCAGCCCAGACACAAAGGTCTGCCTGAGCTGCAGGGAAGCCTCCAAAGGCACAAATGAAACCCTCAGCAGTGCAGAATTGGGCCTTTTCCCCTCCCTGAGAGGCCTCGGGGCCACAATCAGGTGTCTCCTGGCCCTGTTGGATGGAAGGAGGGACTGAAATTAAGTAGCTTAAGTTGCAGGTCAGTGTTTAGCTGTGGCTAATTTTAGAGCCTACCTGAATGTACCAAACTTGCCTCAAAGCATGGAGTCCCTTCTCTTCACCAGAAACAGGAAGAAGAAGAAACAGAAGTATTTGGGTTGGAAAAAAAAAAAAAAAGAAAAAAAAGAAAAAAGAAAGTAAAACTCTTTGCCTTCAATTCAGTTTCTGTAAATAGATATTTGAGTGGCAGACCCACATTTGCTCCCTTGTAGATTCTCTGCCTCTGCTGTAAATATCCAGCTTGGTTGTGGGGACCAGACTGTACCGTGTTTGTCTGTGCTGTATGCAAAGCTGTCTTACTTTGGTCTGTAGTGTTCTATAAGTTGGGGTTTGTCTCTTTGCTTACTTTTTTTGTATCTCACCCTTTGAATAAAATCAAGTGCCCTACATTAAACAAATGGAATTCCTGGTCTTTAGTTAAAGAGGAACAGAGGATGCTCCTGGGGAGGGGAAGGGCTGGGTGTACAGGGCAGGAACCCTCAGGCTGGGGCTGTTTTCAGCCAGGATTTCATTTCTCATATTTCACCTGCCCTTTCCTAACTGAATTTTTTCCACTCTACAAGAGAGCCTGTGAAATCCCCCTAAGGCAGAACTGTTTCTGTACCTAAATTCTTACTGAATTACCTTATTTAATTGTCAGCACAGCCCAGTGAGTGGAACCCACGTTCCACAGCCTGAAATTCAGCTGCTTTTCCATGGTCAGACCAGTGCTGGGGGCTCAGAGCTAAAGCCCACCTGGCTGGCTTTGGGACAGAACCCTGCTGGAATTCCACCCCTTCCTCATGGCTTCATTTCCTCAGGAATCCTCTCCAGGGGAGCAGCATCAAACTCCAGCCTTTATTTTCTTAGCCAAAGGCAAAGAGAGAGCTCAGAGGCTTCTCTCAAAGATCTTTTCTGTGCAAGAAGCAGCTGAAAGGTCCCCAGGCTCCTTTTTAGGGCCTGGGGTTTGCAGTGTGGCCCTGGGAGCACGAGGAGAGGGGGGAGCAGGACAGAAACCCTTCAGCCCTGCACAGTTTGTCTCGTACAAGCTGATAAATAAACTCCCAGAAGCAAAGGGAGACTTCCAGACAGGCACGGGCATTTGGTTTGAATAAATGACATTAGACTGACTGCTCCAGAAGGAAGCAGCTCCTTGCCTCAGACAGGTAAAAGCTATTGCTAATTGCAATCAAACTGCTAATTGCCCTTCCCAGAAAGGCCCAGCCACAGCCAGCCTGGGGGCTGGGGACACAGCACGTGACAGGGCCACCCCTCTGTGCACAGGGAGGAGCAGGAGACAGAGGGGAGCCCTTGGGAGCAGCACCTGTAACCTGGAGAGCTGGGTGCTCTCAGCAGCCCCCAGGAACCATCCTCAGGGTCAGAACAGCAAATCCAGGGTCAGAACAGCAAACCCAGGGCCAGAACAGCAAATCCAGGGTCAGAACAGCATCTCTAGGGTCAGAACAGCATCTTTAGGGTCAGAACAGCATCCCCAGGGTCAGAACAGCAAACCCGGGGTCAGAACAGCATCTCTAGGGTCAGAACAGCATCCCCAGGGTCAGAACAGCAAACCCGGGGTCAGAACAGCAAACCCGGGGTCAGAACAGCATCTCTAGGGTCAGAACAGCATCCCCAGGGTCAGAACAGCAAACCCAGGATGAGATCAGCATCCCCAGGGTCAGAACAGCATCCCCAGGGTCAGAACAGCCCCTCAGCTCTCACAGCATCCCCAGGCCCTTTGGGGGTCTCAGCTTTAGTGACAGCTGACAGGACATTCTGGGAAAGATGGAAAATGCTGCCCAGGGATGGGAGTTCACCTCGGTGGGGCCTCCTGGCCCAGGGCACTGCAGGACCCAGCACTGTCCCCCCCAGTCTCCAGCACTGTCCCCTCCCCAGTCCCCCCTCTGCTCCTGCTCTGCACAGCCACGGCTCCTGCCAGGCACCATCAGGAAGAAATCTTTTCAGCTGCAGCCCAGCAGCAGAGCTGTGTCCCTGTGCTTCACCAGAGGCCACTCCTGACCCATTCCCAGGCTGGAACACAGCCCTGGCACTGGGAGGAGGAAAAGCTGCCCCTGCAGGATGCTCCATTCAGTGCTGAGGAGGTTCCCCAGCCCCTCAGGAAAACCAGACCCACAAATCAGACAGGACGGGCCTCCTGCCCCCCTCAGGCTCATTCTTCCTTGTTTAGGTCAGATAAAATACGTTCCCTCACAAATTTCTATGGAAACGAGCTGAAACAAACAAACAGGCAGTGCAGGACCCCAGCACCCTGCAAGGGCACCCTGGGACACCCAGGGTGACACCACAGCCCTGAGCTGGGCCAGTGAGGCTCCCCAGGGCACTGGCACCACGTGCAGGACGGGGCCAGAGTGGGGGCGAGGTCACCCAAGGTCCTCGTCCAGGACAAAATGACCAAATTTACCAAAAATTCCCCAAATTACCTGCACCGGTGAACCCCAGGTGCAGCAAAGAGCAGCAATTAGCAAACCTGCAAGGGAGCAGCTGGGGCCCTCCCTGCCCCTCCATCCCCTCCCCAGGACCCCAGGATGGCTGAAGTGGCTCCAGGATGTCCCCACAGGATCCCACACAGACCAGGCAGGGGCTGTTGTTTCTCTGGCTGCCTGTCCCTGCTCAGGGGGATCATTCCCACCCCAGGGCTGTTGTTTTTATGCTGATGTCCCTTTTGCAGGTCGATCGCATCGCTGCCTCCAGGGACTGAGCACCAGCGCTGCCCCCGGAGCTGCTGCAGCACCCGAGGGCCTCGAGGAGCAGGAGCCAGGGGTGAGCGGGGCAGCCAGACCCTGCCCGGGGTGACACCGACCCCGGGGTGACACCGGCCCTGGGGTGACACCGGCCCTGGGGTGACACCGACCCCGGGGTGACACCGGCCCCGGGGTGGCACCACTCCAAGGGTGGCACTATCCCAAGGGTGACACNCTCCCTCAGAGGGCCCTCTGCTCGCTGCTTGTTTAGCACTGGAGTTTTTGTCTCAGGTTTTGAGCAATAAAAGTCCAAAGATTATCCTGGGTTTAGAGCAATTGTCAGGAGTGCAGTGCTCAGCTTTAGAAACACCAGTTGGGGTCTCTGTGGATGATTCCTTCCCTCCTGGGCTTCTGCAGCCCAGGGAACAAAGCCAAAGCTCCGAGCCCTCCCTGCTCCCCCTTTTTGCCTGTTCAGGGACAGTTCTGAGGTTGGGGACAGTTCAGGGACAGTTCTGAGGGCTCAGACCCAAATTTCCCCCCTTCAGACAGAGCTGAGATTCCCTCCCTCCCAACACAGGGGAAGGAACATCTCAGAGACCTCCCAGGAGAGGGGCAAACCCCCCCCAACTGGGTTAACTGGGCTAACTGGGCTGGGGAAGGGCCCAGGTGGGGCTCAGGCCCCCTCTCAGCAGAACAGCCACATTAAAACCCAGATGAGCTGGGGGAGCCAAGCTTGGTTACTCCTGGTGGTGGCTGTGCCCTGCTAAAGGTGCCTCTGGTGAAGGTTCCTGAGCCAGTTTGTGTGAGCTGGCAGATTCTGGGAGGAATGGGCAGTTCAGGCTCTGTCTCATCCCAAAGAAAACAGCTCTGGGCTGTTGGGAAGGAAAACCACCAAGTCTGAGCTCCCCAGGATAATGAAAACCCCAGCTTGTGAAAATTGGCTGCCCAGGAATCGCTCAGAGCCCAGCAGAGATTTGTGTAGTTCTTTAATAATAACACCAAGGTCAGCGAGAGTAATGACTGGCTTTAACAAATGACACATGCAACAAACAGAGGGAGTGAAACATCCTGGCTGGGCTGGCAACACGGGATTCAACATCCACACAGGGATTCCCTGCACCACAAACAGGACAAGGGTCCCACTCTGTCACCCCAGAGCCCTCAGAGCCAGCCAGGCCCCTTTCCCCAAAATGAACAGTGCCAGAAGATGCCTTCACTCACCAGGGAGCAGAGAGAATTCAGGTGAGCACAGAGCCCGTGCCAGCAGCACTTTGGGCAAACAAAATCAAATAAACCCAAAGAGAACCTGAACTTTTGTCAAAGGCTCAGCCTTTGGGGGCTGCCAGGCACTGACAGAGAGTTTTGAATGAATGAATGGAGAGACAAGGGGAGGGTGAAAGAGCAAGAGAAAGAGCTGGGGGTTGTTGGGTGCCATCAGACAGCTGGCACCAGCCCGTCTGGGGTGGCACAGCTGCTGTGGCATCCCTCAGCTCCTCGGGCAGGAATCTTTAATTCGAGGCTGGCTGGTGTGGGCAGGGAAGGCAGAGAGTACAAAGGGGCACCACGGAGCAGTGCGTGGTGCTGCAGCTGATTCCACCTGGTTTATATGGCATTAATTGTCATTTAGGGAGCTGGCTGGAACCCAGAGCCAAACCTTCCTCTGGGTTCCTAAATCAATCTTTAGGGTCCAGCATAAAGCCAGTGAGGTACTTCTGGGAGCCATTTCTGCAGGCAGGTTTAGGCTGGGCCTAAATCTCAGATCCCTGGGATGGGTTGGGTTTGGAAGGAGCCTTAAATCCCAGGCAGTGCCACCCCTGCCATGGCAGGGACAGCTCCTGCTGTGCCCAACCTGGCTTTGGGGACTACCAGGGATCCAGGGAATTCCACCCAGCCCTTCCCAGGCAGGGATCCTTTCCTAAATACAAACCAGGTACAAAATTCCCCACCAGATGTGTGGTAACTTTAGGAAGGCTCAGCAAAGCTGAGCCTCTGCAGAGTTTTGGGTTTTTTTTTTTTCCAGGATCTCCAGCCAGATCCAGGTGCCAAAACCCCTCTGGCAGTGGTGTAGCCTGGAGCTGCAGTGCCTCAATTAATGCCATGTCAAACAGGTGCTCGTCACTACAGGAGATATTTGTACATTTATTTAAAAAAAAAAAAAAAGCAATACAACCGTAAAAAAAAAAAAAAAATACAACAAGCACAGCTTGATACGATAACAGGCCATGAAATGTCATTGGCTTTATAATAATTTACTACAACTTGAAAAATGTTCTTTTATCCACAACGGATAGGAAATGCTTCCATCTAACATATGGTAAGCATGCAGCAACAATATGTACAACAAAAAATTTGGAGCTTGTTTTTTGTTCTTGATCTGGATGATTACAAAGGGAGCATTTGAAAATCCTGATTTTTCTAGCCTGATCTAGGCTTTATTTTGCTTCTTTAAAGCTGCAGGGTTTGTTGGGTTTTTCCCTTAGTTTGGGGAGAATGAGAATTTCTATGTACATCTGCAAATGTCCTGGAGAATACCCTGCTTTTATTTTACCCCCAGCAGTGGGTTTATTGGTTAATTTACTAATTAACCAACTCACTGGCTAACTGACACCTACAACACTAAAATCCTCAATGCTGTATTGTTGAAAATTAATTTCCTTCCCAAACATCACTGAAATGCTGAGATCTGTTGGGGACATGGACACGACTGCCACTTTTACACCTTCCATGGAGAAACCAGAGCAGAGCAAACCAGAACAAACCAAATCAAACCAAACCAAACCAGAACAAACCAAATCAAACCAGAACAAACCAAACCAGAACAAACCAAATCAAACCAGAACAAACCAAACCAGAACAAACCAAACCAAACCAGAACAAACCAAATCAAACCAGAACAAACCAAACCAGAACAAACCAAATCAAACCAGAACAAACCAAACCAAACCAAACCAAACCAAATCAAATCAGAACAAACCAGAACCAACCAAACCAAAGCAACAGAACCACAACAACCAAACCACACCAAACTGAACCAAACCAAACCAACCAAACCACAACAACCAAACCAGACCAAACCAAACCAAACTGAGCCAACCAGACCAAAGCAAACCAAATCACACCAAACCAAACCGGACCAACAAACCCAAACCAACCAGAGCAGAGCCAAGCAAGGGTCTCTTTTCCTGAGCAGGTCCCCTCCACCCCCCCAGGGGAGCCCAGCCCAGCTCCAGTGGGGCTGGGGCAGCTCCCCCTCCCCCTGCCAGTGGGGAGCTGGCACAGCTGGCACAGCTGGAGCTGTGGGGCCCACAGCTGGAACAGCTGGGGCTGGGAGCTTCAGGGGGGCATTGTGATGGGCAGGGAGCTGCAGGGAGGTTTGTGAGGGGCTGGGAGCAGCACAGGGGGGTTTGGGGTGGGGTGGGATGAAGGAGCATCACAGGGGGGTTTGGGGTGGAGGAGCAGCACAGGGGGGTTTGGGGTGGGGTGGGGTGAAGGAGCAGCCCAAGGAATTGCTCTGGGTCAGGTACTGCTCCGTGCTGCCTGCAGACAGAACAGTGGGGGGATCAAAGGGCTTTGGGGAGCACAGCCTCAGCCTGGCTTCAGTCCCAGCTGCTCAGGGCTGATGGATTTCTCTCACCTCAGAGCTGACCCTGACCCAGCAGAGGCACCCACACCAAGGGTGCCCTGTTGTCCCTGCCCAAAGGGGCCCAGGGCAGGTCCCCACTGAGTCTCTTTCCTCTGTTCCCTTTCCTCCTTGAGATTTTTTTTTTTCTTTTAAAAAAAAATTTTTTCCTAGAAAAGCTGGAACTGAAATTTCCAAAAGCACTGTAGGAATTACTCAGCAAAGCATTTCTTTAATCTGGTAAAAAAACTGAGATGAGCCCCCTTTGCTCTTGCTAGAACTGCAGCTACAAAGGTGGTTTCTCTCCTGGGGGGTTTCCAGAGAGATTTTGGTGAGAACTGATCCCGAGGGTGAGCCAGGGAGCTCTGGCTGAGGGGTCTCCCCTGGCTCTGCCCCTGCTGGGCTGCAGGAGAACCTGAGGGGATGCAGGAGATGCTCTGGGGGGTGCTGGAGGTGAGGAGGAAGCAGGAGAAATGCAGCCAGTGCATTTCTTGGCAGACTGATTCCCACTGGCCTGGCCCAGGGGGGGTTTGCCTCAGTCAGTCCAAAACAGGAGTGATGCTGCTGAGAGCTAAGGGTGAGGAAGGACACGGGCTCTTCTCCACTCAGAGCTGGGGAGGGAGCTGCTGCTTGTTCAGGAGAGGAGAA
>VXBV01000087.1:170865-187571 GCA_013400355.1 Certhia brachydactyla
GGGACCCCAGAGACCACCCTGTGTCACCATCGGGGCACAGGTGGGACCCCAGAGACCACCCTGTGTCACCATCGGGGCACGGGTGGGACCCTAGAGACCACCCAGTGCCACCATGGCATGTATGGGAGCCCACAGCCACCCAGTGCCACCCCTGCCATGCCAGGGACCCCTGGCAACCCAGAGACCACCCAGTGCCACCCCTGGCCACCATCCTGGCATGTGTGGGACCCCACTGTCCACCCTGTGCCACCCCTGCCATGCCAGGGACACCTTCCACCATTGTGGAAGGGGATGGACTCCAGAAATGACCCTGAGCCACCTCTGGCCACCATCCTGGCATGGGATGGACCCCAAAGACCACCCTGTGCCACCATCCTGGCATTTGTGGGACCCCACAGCCCACCCTGTGCCACCCCTGCCATGCCAGGACCCCCTGGCCACACTCTGAACCCTCCAGCAGCCCAAGCTCTGGGATCTGCCCCTCCACAGCCTCTCTCTCTCTCCCATCCCCTTTTGTGTCCCACTCTGAGCTGTTACCAGGCCGAAGGGAAGGTTGGTTTAACTTGCTCAGAAGTTTTCCTGACATGCATCCATTCCTCATCAGGATGTCCTGATATCCCAGCGCTCGTGCAAAGCCAATAAATTGCTTTTCTTGCTCTTTGGTGCTAAGTTACAGTTTTGTTGTACAGTTTTAAACAAAACCTTTGCCCTCTGAGCTATTCTTTTTTTTTTTTTTTAATTTTTCTCACAAGTTCCACCTGCAATAGATCCCACTGTAAATACTCAAATGTCAGAATCAGCATTACTGTATTATGGATTCATTCCTTTAGATATGAAATCATCCCAAAAGGCACTGGAGGATTTCTGAATCCATTCCTTATTTTTGGATTGGTGACCATGAGCTTATTTTCTTTTTTACTCTTTCCTCTCCCAAAATAAATGCTTTTCCTGCCAGATGGAGCACTGAGCCCCCGTGGGCCGCAGCAGATTTGTTGGGGTAACGTTTTTAATCCTCTGCATCTCCTCCCTGCTGTCCCCAACCTGGGCACAAATGCTCTGCAGGGAGGGACCCAGGGAAAGGAAGGTGCTGGGAGGATTTGGCAGGAGCTGGTGTGGAAGGACAGAGATGTCCAGACAGCTGCTCTCCAAGAGCTCTGCCAGCTGTGGATGTGGAGAAACATCTGCCTGAGCCCCGTGGGGCAGAGGGTGAAGGGCTGGCTGTGGGGCAGCCCCAGCTGAGCTCTGACAGGCACAGGGGCTTTGGGGAAACCCAACATTTCCCAGCACCTCGGGCTGCACCTCGGTCAGCAGGAGCCAGGCAGGGCAGGGCAGGGGCAGCTGAGCCCTCCTGGGGCATCCCTGGGGGTCTGTGGGCTTGGGGGGGTCTGTGGGCATGGAAATGGGCATGGCAGTGCCCTGGGGGTCAGTGGGCATGGGGGTCAGTGTCCTGGGGGTCAGTGGCCATGGAGATCAGTAGCCATGGCCCTGGCAATGCCCTCCCTGGGGATCAGTAGCCATGGGGATCAGTGCCATGGCCATGGCAGTGCCCTGGGGTCAGTGGCCGTGGCAATGCCCTCTCTGGGGGTCAGTGGCCATAGGCATGGCAATGTCCAGTGCCCTCCTGGGGGTCAGTGGCCATAGGCATGGCCATGGCAGTGCCCTCGGGGTCAGCAGCCATAGGGATCAGTGGCCATGGGCATGGCAATGTCCTCCTGGGAGTCAGTGACCATGGGGATCAGTGGCCATGGCAATGCCCAGTGCCCTGGGGTCAGTAGTCATAGGGATCAGTGGCCATGGCCATGGCAATGCCCTCCCTGGGGATCAGTGGCCATGGCAATGCCCAGTGCCCTCCCTGTGGGTCAATAGCCATGGGGGTCAGTGCCCTGGGGGTCAGTGGCAATGCCCAGTGCCCTCCCTGGAGGTCAGTGGCCATGACAATGCCCTGGGGGTCAGTGGCCATGGGGATCAGTGGCCATGGCAATGCCCAGTGCCCTCCTGGAGGTCACTGGTGCCCCTCATCTGGCCTGTCCCCACACCAGCACCCCATGGGGTGGGCAGGGCCGTGCCCAGCTCCACACAGAGCAGTGTCACCATCTGTCCCTGAGCTGTGGGGACACAAAGCCCACACAGAACGGAGCACAGAGTGACCCTGAGGGGCCCTGAGCTCCCCCAGCACCTGCAGCAGTGCCATGGGCAGGCAGAGCACAGCCTGGGCTAAGCCCACCCCTGTCCCACCCCACAGCCCCTCCCTCAGCTCCTGCCTCCCCTCTAAGGCAGTTTGAATGCACTTTGCTGGGATTTTAAGGAAATACAGGCCTGCTGAGTGATGGGAAGGCTGAACCTGAGATTAACCAGTTCTACTCATGAAAAAAAAGACACCCTAAGAATGTTTTCCTTGTTCCAGTGCCACATCTCCTGCCATGCAACTCCAGTTGCTTCAGGCTGTTATTTGCACTAGCTTTGTTGTCTTTATGTATGTTGAGAATAAAATCAACCTGAACCCAAAAAGCAGCAGTCAGGAATCTCGGCCAGAGAACAAATAGCTGCAGTTGTTTTTGTGTGGAGAGAGTTCTGTCTGGATGCTCCAGGAGTGAGGTTATGGAGCTGCTGATCCAAATGGAACCGAGCACTGCCCTGAGAGCAATCAGGAGGATGCACTGAAGCTCACAAACCCCTGAGTCTGGGGCTGGGGCAGGGCTTGAGGACTAAAAGCCTTCTAGGGCTCACAGATGGAGAAACAACCTGGGATGTGACAGCCAGTGACCATCAGTGACCCCCTGCCCCAGTGCCCTGCTCCAAATTCCAGTTCAGAGCTTTTCACCCCTGGCTGGAGAGCTCCAGCAGCTCTCACTGCCCTTCCCCAGCTCCTGCTGTGCTCCAGCTGTGCTGCCCTGGGCTGGCAGCACCTTCTCCTGTCCCTGATCCAGATGTGCTGCCCTGGACTGGCAGGGACTGGCTCCAGCACCTTTTCCTGCTCAGTTCAGGGCACTCAGCCCCTGAGGAAGGCAGACACAGCCCAGCCTCCTCCTCCTCCTCCCTGCAGGGAGCTGCCAGACCCAGGCAGTTCTTGTGTTTCAGGGCTCTCACCCCAGCAGATGGGGCAGAGTGCCAGGGAGGTCTCAGTCCAGATGGGCTGGGATGGATTTTGGCAGCTCCATGCCTCGGGGGAGATGGGGAGGAGAATTGTCAGACTGAGGGCAAGGAGAGATCCAGGAAACAAATGACACAGGAGGGGCAGAAAATGTTTAACTGCTGCCATGGGCATGAAGGCAAAGAAGGGACAGGAGGGAGACAGCTCCTTTAAGCAAAGACCTGGATATTAAACCACGAGGTGCAGAGGAATAATTCCCACAGCTTTTGGTGAGGAGTAATTCCCACAGCTTTTGGTGAGAAATAATTCCCACAGCTTTTGGTGAGGAATAATTCCCACAGCTTATGGTGAGGAGTAATTCCCACAGCTTTTGGTGAGGAATAATTCCCACAGCTTTTGGTGAGGAATAATTCCCACAGCTTATGGTGAGGAGTAATTCCCACAGCTTTTGGTGAGGAATAATTCCCATCCCCACAGTCCCTGGTGCTGGGTTTGTCTCAGCTCCTGACATCAATATTAAAGGTATAATATTGTAATAATTGTAATTCTGGGATAAATCCTGCCCTGGATCAGGTTTGCCTGGACCCTTCAGGAGCTCCTCAGGAGCTCTGCTTTGTTCCCTGCAGGAGCAGGTCCCAGGCTCTTGGCTTTGGAGCTGTTAGTTCCAGGAAAAAGAGGGAATGTTTAGGTTAACTTTTCCATGGCTGCTAATGGAAAACCACACTGCAGCAGAATGTGTGGAAAGGTTTTGTTCTCAGGCTCTGCTGCCTGTCAGGAGAAATCTGTGAGCTGGGACCTAAGGCTGGGTTAAACAGCAGCTCCTTGTTGGTGCCAGGGTGGCTTTGGGGTCTGCAGGGACAGGAATCCTCCCAGGGCCACAGGTAGGGGTGACCTGGGGAGCTGCACAGCTGGTTTTGCTCTCAGGTCTGAAAGGAGACCTGTCTGGTGTTTAAACTGAAATCCTATCTCCTCCTGCTTTCTGCTCTTTGTTGCAGGAGGTTTCCATTCCTGAAATCAGACAATTGCCTTCAATCTGAATTCCTTTGTCTCTGAGAGAGGCTCCTAATTCAAACCCAGGCAGGAGCCAGGGGATTCTCCCAGGATGACAGGTTTTGTTTGTGTGCTTTGGGATGTTCCTCACCTGTCAGCACTACCTGGCCATCCACACCTCACCCTCCACTCAGGAAAAAAACAGTTCAGGCTTTCAGAGAACTCTTCACAGAGCCAGGGGAGGAGTTGCAAAGATCTCAAATCCCATCCAGAGCCACCCCTGCCATGGCAGGGCCACCTCCCACTGCCCCAGGCTGCTCCAAACCCTGTCCAGCCTGGCCTGGGACACTGCCAGGGATCCAGGGACAGCCCCAGCTGCTCTGGGAATTCCAGCCCAGCCCCTCCTCACCCTCCCAGGGAAGAATTTCCTCCGAATTTCCTCTTTGGATGCTGCATGGGAGCTGTGCTTGGGAAAATGAGCTAGTGAGGAAAACTGTTCCTTGTGGTTAGAGGAGGATTTGAAGTACATTAACAGAATATTCCAGCTGCTCTCCCAGATCCCCTGGTTGGAGTGCAGATGGATTAGTTCCACCACAGTGTCCCAGGGGCTCCCCCTGCCCCTCTTTTCTCTTCCCCCCCTGCCCTGGATAAGGCTGAATTCCTGACTTGCACCTGCCCAGCCCCTGGCACCATGGATTTGGTCTGAGCTGACAATTCTATTCCTGTTTTGCACACCCCGGGGGGGTGGCAGCACTGCCCCAATCCCTGCAGCTCTGCAGCTTCCATTTCCTTGCATTTCAGCACCGTGTGGGAAGTGAGAGACAAGGAATTCTTTCCCAGACTATTCCTTGCAAGCACAGAGCATTCTCCAGCAGACAGGGGAAGTCAAGGCAAGGAGAGTTGGTTTTCTAAGGGAATTTGGCAGAGGTAAAGAGACATCCAAATTCCTCGGGTGGTGCAGCAGGCAGTGCTAACCCCTGTCTGGAACACCCCAGCACTGCAGCAGGTTAAAGGTTAAAAAAACCAAGAAAGGACAGAGAAAGAAATCTTACTGTGGGCCCCACTGTGCTGTGATTCCACCAGAAAACTTCCAAAAAAAAAAAACAAAACAAAACAAAAAAAACCACAAAAAAACCCAACAAAAAACAAACAAACAAACAAACCCAAACAAACAAACAAAAAAACCCCCCCCAAAACCCCAAAAAAGCTCTTTTCCCTGAATCTTCATTAATTAGGATACATTTGTACACTTAATTACACATGGCTTTGTTATATCTTTCCTCTCTTTCCACCCTTCTACAGCTAACGTCACCTCTTCAAGCACAAACTGAAAATGCAATCAATGCAATGCAATAACACAAAAAACACAGTTTTGAAGTTTTGAACCCTGATTGAAGGGTTCCTGGCCAAGTCTGAGCTTGAAACACATTTTGATAACCTCATAAATTCCTGACAGAACAACATTTATCAAGGAAGTGCAAGTGGCACCTCAGAAAAACACAAATTAATTGGGTCCTGCAAGCAATTTGCACAAATAAGGGTTCCTGTGTTACATTATAAAAGTGATAAAGTTCTCTAAAAAATGTATATATATATTCACATCACCTCTCTCTGATGATGTTTTCAGTATAAAAATAACCTCATTAATGCTGACAAGAATGCAAACCTAGTCTCCTGAAAATGTGAGAAGCCCACAGGAATCCCATGTGATCTCACTTCCTCGCCTGATTGGAACCATCTGTGTCTGCTGGGAACCTCAGACCCCCTGTCCCTGACTCCAAAAATCCACAATTTCATCATTTCATCACAATTCCTCTCTGTGCATCTCAGCACAGGTCCTGAGCATCCCTGGATTTGCCTTTGGCTCTGGGCTAGGAGTTGTTAAAAGGCTCCTGCACACCAGAGCAGGGTCCCTGCTGCCAGGAGGGGTTTGGGGCTGCTGGTACTGAGGCCTTAAGTTGGAGCTTTTATATTTTCCACGTTCTGTGCTGCATTGGTAAATAACTCTGAATTTTACAGAGTGTCAGCGAGCTCTGCTCACAGAACAATCCTGTTCCAGCCCCAGAACCAGGGACACCAAGGCAGCCTCAGGCCCAGAAAGTGCAAACAGTGGGGAAGCAATCTGGGAGGATGGGGCTGCAATTAGACAATTAACCCCGATATAAATACAGAAAAACTCATAAAAAGTGTGAAAACGTGTGACGGGTCATCCATCCTGGGTCCATCCTGGGTCCATCCCGGACAGAGCCATGGCCAGGCTCTTGTCATCCCATGTGAATCCTTCCAAAGCCCTTTAATAAATCCCTGCTGTGTCCCTTTCCCCCTGCCCACCCCCTGTTCCAGCCCAGCCCCTCTCAGTACCTTGTCTCCTGGCTGGGGACGCATCACGGACACGCGGTCGTATCCCTTCCTCAGCAGCACCCACAGGGCATCCAGCTTCCCCTGCAAGGGAGGAAACAGCAGTTTGTGATGCTGGGGGCCAGGTGCAGTGCCCAGACCCAGCAGGTTTTACCTCCAGGAGATGCTGGAGGATGAGATTTTCTCTCTCAGACACGGCTGGGAGCTCGCTGCTCTGCTGCCTGACAGAGAACAGCGTGTCCGACCTTTCCAGAGGGAAATGTGGGACTCAGACACCACCTGGGCTCAGGGAGAGACTGAGACCTCCTCAGCTCCAGGCACCACAGCCAGCAAAACGTTCAGTCAGTGCAGGCAGCGAGCAGTGAACTCGTGCAAAGCCTTTCCCAAGTGATGCACCTCCTGCTCTGGCCGAGCAGCTCCTCTCCAGCCCTTGGTGATCACCGTGACAGGTGAGAAAGGAATCTCCTTTATGTCTCCAAACAACCTGCAAATCCCATTTCTGTCTCAGAACAGCCTGCTGGGGAGAAGTGAGGGAAAAACCTCACCTCTGTGCAGTGCCAGGAGAGCTGAGCCCCAGGCAGGTGTGCTGGCCAGGTCACCTCCCCAGGTGTGCTGGCCAGGTCACCTCCCCTGGCAGCCCCCAGGCTCACATTTGCACCTTTCCAGGCAGCCAGGTGCTGACATTTGCACCTTTTCCAGGCGGTCATCCGTGTCCTTGCAGCCCCACCCTGAGCTCAGGGGCAGCAGCTGGGTGGTCTCACCTCCCCCAGTTGTTCCCCGGGGGAATCAGCTCCAAAGCCAAAAGCTCTCCAAAAGTGCTGAAAGCTCCTGCAGGCAGAGTCTGGCTGATGTGTGCTGGAGCTGAATGCAGCCCAAGCATTCATCCCTGTCTGGAATTCAGCAGCCCAGCCTGAGGGTGCTCCCCAAAGGAGGGAGGAGCAGCCCAGGGCTCTGCCTGCAGAATATTCTCCATAATTCTGCTCTGAGACCCCCATCCTCTGCTGAAGGATTCCTGCTGTGCCCCACTCCAACAGGCCAGGCTTTCCTTTCCACAAAGGACTCAGCTCCTGGCACAGCTGCAGGAGGGAGGGTTTGCACCAGGGCACGCCTCAGACACCAGGCAAGATTATTTGATCCAACTCTCTTCACATTCACTGCATCCGATCCTTGGTCTGTGAAGAACTCAGTACCCCCAGATTGGTAGGAATTTCTGTTTTCTGGAGAAATAGGAGTTCTGTCTATTGCATTGTCTACAGCAGGCAGTATTTATTAATGTTCCCATGATTGTTGTTCCAAATTCTGAGTGCTGGAACCACGAGCAAACCCCCTGCTAGCCAACTTTGGTGCAGCTGCAGAGATAAGCCACTCAGAGATTGCAGTTATCCCTTGGTACAGAACTGTTTGCTGCAGATAAGAGCATCAGACCCAAAGACTCCTGACTGGCTCCAGGAGCTCCTGTCTGATCACCCTTTCCTGGAAATAAAGACTCCAGAACTCTTGTGAGAGCAGGAATGTCCTGTGGGACTGTGGTGGGACAGGATTAACAAATGGAAAAGTGAGCTGCACCTAGCAGAGCTGCTGGGGAAAGAGTGAGCAGGAAGGTTTTTCCTGGGTCTGTGAGGGCCACACCTGACCCTCGGCGTGTTTGGGAGGTCCTTTGTGTCCCCAGCTCTCTGGTGTCCAATAAAGACTCCCTTTCACGGGGGCAGAATCCTCCTCCTCCCTTTCCAAAGAGCCACAATCCTCTCTGGGATCTCAGCTCCTCCACCAGTGTGTGCAGCCAGTGGTTCAGAGCTTTTCTGGGAGTTGCAGGGACACACGGGTGGAGGCAGACACGTAAAATGACTGCATGGAACTTGTTTCCATAGGATATGGGGAAAAGACTTCCTAAGGTGAGAGCCAGGAAAGTCTGGGATTCTCAGAGGAAGAAGCAAGAAACTCCTCTGTCAGATTCTTCTGCTTTTGGACAGCAGAACCCCTTAGACCTGAGGGAAACCATCCCTTCTCTTCCAACCCATCTTTCCTCTGCAGCAGAGGTGGTTGAAGCTCTTGATCTCCTGGAGGCAAAACGACAACTTTCCATGGAACAGGAAAAAAAAAAAAAATTTCCCTTTTTACTCTCTGCAGTCCCAATTTCCAAGAGCCTGCCATGACTTCTTGGGAAAAGCCAAGAGCTCCATCTTTGGGAGCCTCTGGTCTGCCTGAGACATCTGGGTGGGAGAGGGAGTGTGCATCATGGAAAGGATGATGGTTGAAGAAATGAAATGGCAACGCTTTCCCTTGGAAACAGAAACCCTCCGTGGATGTCTGGAACTCAGCTGAAGCACGAGGCCACTTGGAGAAAAAAAAAAAAAAAAAGCAAAAAAAGAAAGGTCTGAAGGCAAATAAAGCCTCGAGTCCTACTAGATCTGAAGGCCAGAGAGAAGAATCAATCGGGCAGATGACAAATGAAGGAGTGCAGGGCTCCAGCCATGGAATTTCCTCAGAATTCCTGCTTAATTCAGCACTGCACTGACCCTGAGTTACCTCAGGCTCCTGAGGCCTGCTGGTGTCACTTTGGGAGCTGTCTGTGAGCCCAGGGCAGCTTTGGGAAGGGGACAGTGAGGGACAGAGGCTGGAGAGCTGCCAGGGACAGTGCTGGAGTGGCCTCCAGTGGGGTCACCTGAGGTCCCCTTGGAGAGGGAATTGGAGGTGACATTCTCTTGTTGCTTCAGCCCCCAAGGTTGGGTGAGTCTCTTGTTCCAGGATGAGAGCAAACAGCCTCAGGCTGTGCTCAGGGAGGTTTAGATTGGGTGGTGGGAAGAATTTCCTCCCTGCAAGGGTTGGAAGGACCTGCCCAGGGCAGTGGTGGAGTCCCCATCCCTGGGAGGGTTCAAACAAACGTGTGCAAGGGGCAGCTCAGGGTTTGATGGCTGCACTTGAGGATCCTGGAGAGCTTTTCCAGCCTTGAGGATTCTGTGGCTCTGGTTCCTCCACGTTCTGTGCTGCCCCTCCTGTCGGATGCACCGAGGCTCTGGCCAGGTTCTTCAGAAGTTTCCAGATTTGTCATTGCCTTTGGATTATCTGCACTGGCTTTTCAAGCAGTTGAAATGACATTTAAAAAAAGCAGGATAATCCAGCTGGCGCCGGGCTAAGGAGTAACAGAACAGCAAAGCAGGATCACAACAGTAATAACCCCAATCTGTTAAGTGTCAGTGGTCACATTTGGTAGCAAATCAATCTCTGGAGTATTTAAAAAAAGCAATCTATCCACTCTCAGCTGTCTGCTTACTTATAGGCATGACTCTGGGAACACTGGAAAATAGAGGGATGAAGAACTCCATCACAAAAGGCAGAATATTTGAGGTAGGGGCTGGCATTTGTGCAGTGTGGAGAAGAGGAGGCCTGTGACTGACGGCTGATCCTGAAATGTGAATTTCCTGGCTCTTTACCAGATTCAAGCACCCTCGGTTCACTGTTCCTGGAGCTGAATTCCTTGCCCTTCTCCTTTACCCATGATTTTTTTTTAAGCAGCCCCATTTATCTGCTCCCCAAAGGGCAGCTCCAACCCTCCCGGTGGAGGGGGTGGAAATTTAACATCTGTGCTTTAAGCACAGCACTCTTGGAGCTTGGGGATGAGGGACACTCAGGATGACTCTCAGCAGACATTTCCTATGGGTGAGGGCTGTGATTTATTCCCCCCAAGAAATGGTGGGAGCCTCTCTTGTTATTTTAAACTCCAGACTGGACAAAGCAGGATGGATGCCAGCCAGTGCTGCCCTGTTCCCACCTTCCCTGCAAATCCATCTTCTGTGCTCACACCTCCAGGACGCAGCTCTCTGCCAAGACTGCTGAATTTTGCCAATTTTGCTAATTCCTTACTAGGGAGAGCTACAGCAGGACTCTGCTCCACAGGCAAGGTCCTTCCTGGGCTTGCTGAGTGCTGAGGATTGTCCATGAGGAAAATTACCCTGTTTCCATCCACGTTTTGGGTGCAGCTCAGTAAGGGGTGTGGTGGCAATTAATAATTAGGTAAATTCTTGTCCAGGCTGCTAAATACTCTCCAGATGTGGAACACTCCAAAGTTCTGGGAGTATTTGAGTGCAGCATTTTGGGTTGGAATTGTCCCTCTGCTGTGTACAACTGGGCTGGTAGATAAGAGAAATTTCTAAAGGCATTGAGAATATCACCCAGGAGATGCTGCTAATATTTGTAGGCGCCCTTGTAACGGAATTCTTGTTGTTATGAAGCAAAAGCTGTTCCAGAGTCAGAACTGAATCTTCTCTTGAACTTTGGAGGATTTCCATCCTGGACACAGATCTGCAACAAACCTGATTCCTCTTTCCAGAGCTGATTTCCCGTGGTAATCTTCCAAGGGGGAAAAGAGAGAAGGTGCTGGACCAAATTTTCAGGGAGGCTCAGGTTTCTGGATGCTCTGGCCACCACCCAGGCTCCACCTGAGCATCAGTGCCATCCCTGTCCTTGGATCTGAACCTGCTGCAAGATCAGGGACTGAGCAGAGCCCAGCCACGAGGTTCCTTGGGGCAGGTCAGGAACCAGAGGCACTGCAGGGTGCTCTGCAGGCTGGGCCATCCCCAGTTTTTGTCTGACCCCACTGGCTGCTGCTGGGCCTCTGTTTCCCTTCAGAGAGAGGCACCTCCTCATTCCCCAGCAACCCCACTCCCAAACCCCACCAGGCAGGGGGGGAAACTCCCAGTGCCCCCCTTCCCCAGGCTCAGGGGGCTCCCTCAGGTACAGCAGCACCTGGGATGACAGCTCTGTGGACAGATCTCAGCCTTGGAAGTGCTCCTTCATGCCAAGCAGGAGCTGTGCTGCAGGCTGCACTCACCTTGATGGGCGAGTACCACTTCCGAGGGGACGAGGGTCGGCGCATGCTGCTCCCGAGGTTCCTGGGCTCAGGGAATTCATATTCCTGCTCTGGCATCTTCACCCTGGCATTCTTGGCCTTCTCTAGCTTGGCTCCTTCCTCCGTGGAGCCCTTTTCTCCCCAGCGCACCTGGCAGGAGGGATCAGGCTATGGCACAGCTCTGCTGCAGACACCCCACTCCCTCAGAGCCCTGCCTCTGGCTTCTCCCTGATCCCTGCTCAAGGGCAATGCATAGCCTGGGGGGGTTGTTTGCTAGGCTGCAGCCCAGATTTTGGACTCGTCCTTCGTGGTGGTTGATGAGAAATGTGGGAGTGGGGAAGCTTTTCAGAAAAACTAACCCCATTTCCTTGCAATTTGTGTGGCAGTGCTACCCCCCGTCCCAGGACAAAGAGGACAAAGGTGATCCTAAACCTCAGAAATCTGTTTGGCCCTCAAATATTCCCACACCAACCCCCCCCCAGGAGGTTTGTGTCTCCTGGGGGGGCTGCAGGGGGATGTCCCAAGCCAGAATCCCCTGAGCCTTTGGGATTTCCTCACCTCCATCCGTTTGATGCCGCCCACTCCTCGCCCACCGTAGTAAGAGGCATCGACTGTTGGCCACTTCTTCTTTGGCAGCCCATCATCATCTTCCTCCTGCAAGGCAGCAGCAAGGGGGGGCTCTGTCAGGAGCAGGGATGAAAGGAATCAACAGCCCCAGGCTGCTGGCCTTGGGGTCTGCAGGGCAGGAGAGGCTCTGGACTCTCCCTCGATGTTTTCCAGAGGATTTACACTCCTGAAAGGACAATGCTTCATGGTATAAATACACCACCACTTGAAAGGCACAGTCCAGCTGCAGCAAGAATGAGATTTGGGGTTTTTTCACCTCTGCCAGCCCTTCCCTTCAGAGGCAGCTGCTGCTCGGGGCTCCCTGTGCTGCAGAGACCCTGCAGGGAAATCCCCACGCTGGAATTCAGCTCTCACAGGAGGCAGGGAAAGACAAAAAAAGGAGGGAATTCTCTCCTGAGTGATGGCAAATTTGGGCTACCTTTGGAAACAGCCTTGGTGGGAATGTCCAGGTTCATTGAGAGGAGCTGGCCCTCTCAATGGGATAGAAACAGGAATAGGAATAGGAATAGGAACAGGAATAGGAATAGGAATAGGAATAGAAATAGGAACAGGAATAGGAATAGGAATAGGAATAGGAACAGGAACAGGAATAGGAATAGGAATAGGAATAGGAATAGGAATAGGAATAGAAATAGGAATAGGAATAGAAATAGAAATAGGAATAGGAAAAGGAATAGAAATAGAAATAGGAACGGGAATAGGAAAAGGAAAAGGAATAGGAATAGGAATAGGAATAGGAATAGGAATAGGAATAGGAATAGGAATAGGAATAGGAATAGGAATAGGAATAGGATGGAAAAGCCTGGTAGAGAAGTCCCAAGGAGGGATTTAGCTCATGGAATGAACCTGGGGCAGCTGCCCATGGAAGTCCACGTGGCTTCAGGGAGCCCTGCAGGAGGCTGAGACCCCAGAGAGGGTCAGGCCCTGTGTGAAAAATGAGATTTAAATTCTGTCCTACCCTTGCAGACAGAGCTACACGTGCTCAGCACCTGATGGTGACAATTCAGGTATGGCTGGATTGCCAGATCAAGAAAATTCCCTTCAGTTTATTTAAAATGAGGCTGCTAGCAAAATTCAAGGTGTTTTAAATTCTCTGTTGCACTTTGTAAGGTCAGAATGTGCATGGAGCTCTTCTAGTGCCTTTCCCTTTAATTTCTGCAGTTCAGGCTGTGAACTGGCAGAGCAGAAAAGCAGAGTTCATCAAAAACGTGAAGTATTTCCTGTGAAAAACGTGGAGTGAAAAGAAAAATGGTCCCTCTCTCTTTTTTCCTTCTTCTTTCTTTAATTTTTCACAGGGATTTGGCTAAACTCCCAAACTTAGGAGCTTTCCTAAACTGGAAAAGCCAAAAATACTTTGAAATTCAAACTCCCCATCAGGAAAACTGAAAAACTGAGTGGGGAGGGGGGGAAAAAAATCCAAGAAAAACTCCAGTTTTCACGGCAACCAAAAGCGTTTCAGTTTATAAAAACACACAGAAATTGGGCTGCAAAATGTGTCCTGATCTGAGGGCAAGGGTGAGCAATTGGTCACAACTCCCAGGTTCTTCTCTTCAGAGCTGACCAGGCTCTTTGCTGCAACCCAAGAACTCAATATCTCTGCATGAAGTCTTCCAGGAGGATTTTTTTGTTTGTTTTAAAGAAAAGAAAAAAAAAGGGGAAAAAGAAAAAAAATAAGAGGGAAGCAAAGCCATCTAAATATTTTCCTTCAGCAATTCTCTTTCTCTTCAGCTCAGCACAGACTGGACTTCTCACAACAGGAAATACCAAGGTTTAGGAAATTTTCCCCACAAATTCCCCTTAAAAAGCCCTGTGAGCCCAGGACAAGAGCACACGCACAGAGAGGCAGCACGGCCCCCTTGGAAAACAAAGGAGTCACAAGTTTGCTGCAGAAGGAGCCTGTTTGGAGCCCGTTTCCATGGCTGGGAGCAAAGGGCAGGTTTGGCAAACCAAGCAAGAAACCCCCAGCAATTCCCACTTGGCTGCTGTGCTCAGCACAGCCAGGGCTGGGGGAGCAGGGAGATGGGGAGGCAGAGGCACCCAAAATCCCAGGAATCCCCATTCCCTGCCTGCTCCCACCTGTGGTTTTTTTTTTTTTTTTTTGTAGGTTTGTTCAGGGCTTTGTAGCAGCTGAAACAGCCCCGGGAAATCCAAGTGCATTTAAGGATGCTGGAAATGGACTGTACAGAGCTTGGCAGCTTCCCACCCCCAAGATCTGCTTTAGGTGGAGCTAGAGTTTCTTTTAACAAATAAGAAGGAGCAGGAAAGAGCTGTGTTTCACAGTCAGGGATCCAGATTCACGAGTGCTGGATTGCAGAAAACAAAGATCTGTGTTTATCTCAGAGGCCAGCCTGGGCTCTGGATGCTTTGACCCTGACCTGAGGGAACCTCAGCTGTGGGTAACACAAGGATAATTCAGGCTCCACAAGGGACATCTGAACCACTCAGGGTAAGAATTCAAACTAAATTTGGCCAGATATTAAAAAAAAAGAAAAAAAAATATTGGACAACTTAGCCCTCTCCCCACCCTTATAATTATTTTCCCAGTTGTCCCTGCAATGCCTGAATTTTGTCAGAATTCAGCATTTCTAGAGAGCTCTGCCTGCACACAACAATCATTTCTCAGTGTGGGAGATGTTATCATCCAATTCCAGCCTTGAGAGAACACAGAGGCAAACCCAGCTGGCCTCAGGACTCCCTTGTGTCCTTTCTCCCAACGCTGGAGTCATTCCCAGATCCCACGGCCACCTCTCAGCTGCTTGGTGACACCTTGGTGTCCTCAGGGAAGGATCCCTCCTGCTGGGGAAGGTTTTGGTACTTCTAAAGGTGCCCCAGAATCTTCTCTTCTCCAGCCTGAACAACTTCAGCTTGGTACAAGCTCATCTTTGAGACACAAATGTTTCTCAAGCCAGCCTTTGATCATCACAAAGTCTCCATTTATCCTGCCTGGATCCTTGGAGGTGCTGCCTGAGTGGAATGTGTGTGCACAGCTTTCACCTGGCTCTGGGGAAAGGAGGATTTGAGCTGTTCCCACCCCACAGCCCGAGCTGCAGGAAGGTGAAATTCCTCCAGGGCCATGGGAATGAATCCACAGCAGGATGGGATTGAACCCAACTGCCCCAGCCACTGCACTGCCTGGATATTTCACCCGAAATTGGCCAGGACACTGAAAAATTTGGCCATGAAACTCCACCCCTGCACGGTGCAATACCTGCACCTGGCCATTGCCACTGACAGCACCACCTTCTCTCTTTTAAATGCCTGTCTCTGGAAGGTTCCTTCCCTCCTCCCACATTTCCACAGCTCACTGTGGAAAAGGGACTACAGAGAAGGAGAAGCATTGGCACAGCACTGGGACCTGGAATTCGTTTCAGGAATAGATTTCCTGCCTTGGTGTCTACAAAAATTCCTGTCAGATCTCCTTGCTCTGGTGCTTGTTTTGCTGCCTCCCCAGCACGGCTGTCCAAAAGGAGAAAAATTTGGGAAAGAACAATGGACAGCGATAATTGAACCACCTGGTTTGGTGGGAGGTGTGGCAGGGGGTGGCACAGAATGATCCCAAAGGACCCCAAACCATCCCGTGAGGACAGGTGAGGGTCGGAGCAGCTCTCCCAGCAGCTGGATGTGCTTCAGGCACTGCCTGTCCTCATGAACCTTGTGGGGGAGATCAGACCCAGCGATCTGAGCCAGCTGGGCAGGGGGCTCAGNCGTCCTGTCCCTGCTCTGCCTCATCCCTATCCCGTTCCCGTCCCGTTCCCATCCCTGTCCCATCCCTGCCCTGTCCCCATCCCTGTCCCTGCCGCCTCCCAGGACAGTGCTAAAACCCCTCAGGGTCTCTGCTGGTGCTGCTGAAGTGCCCTTTGTCCCGCAGCAGCTCCCCGGGAGTGTTTGCTGGGCTGTGTGTGCCCAAGAGGACACATCCCAATTATCCCGTGTCAGGCTGGGTGGTGGCTTGGTGCCACAGCGGCTGTTGGGTGACAGAGCAGGGAAAGAAAGGGACCGAGTGATGAGACAAGCTGGGGACATGTGGCTGATGTCCTGGCTGGCTTTGCCAGATTCCAGGGACCTTTGCTGTGGGAGCAAGTGGTGCCTGGCCAGACCCAGCTGTGGGTTCCTCTGACTGCAGCCAGTCAGGAACAGGGAATTGTTGGAAGCTGCAGAGCCCTGCAGTTGGGGTTTTTTGGTGGCTTTTGAGGATGGGTTGCTGTAGCAGGAGCAGCTTCAGCCTCGTGGTGAGCTGGGCAGAGCTTTCCCAGTAAACCCAGTCCAAAGGGGATGGGGCACAGGAATAAACGCGGCCGTGTCTTCTTCCAGCAGGGCTAGAAGGAGCCTCCCTATCCCTTGAGGTGGAAGAACGTGGTTTTGATCCACCTTCTGTGATTAACCACAGGCCAGAAAGGTGCTCCAGGTGCTCTTCCACTTGGCATTAACCCAATCCTTGCTGGCCTAAGTGAAACCATCTGGCCTTCCCCCTCAGCATCCCGAGCTCCCCGTGCAGCACAGTGGGAGCTGAGAACATTTGTAATTTCTGAATGAATTAATTTGGACTTTCTGGGCAGCAATGGTTTCCCTCATCAACACTGAAGTGTCTCCAGTGTGTCTCAAAGGGCCTCTGAAGCAGAGTTCAGTGAAACCTTTGGCGGCTCCGGCAGCAGAGGCTGCTTCCCCCTCCTTGTTGGAGTGTAATGCATTCTCCTTCCTCCTGTGGGCTTCAGCTCCCAAACCTGCTGATGCAAGAATTCCTCGTCTTTCCTTTCTTTTTTTTTCCTTTTTCTTTTTTTTTTTTTTTTTTTTTTT
>VXBV01000087.1:189407-228303 GCA_013400355.1 Certhia brachydactyla
TTTTTTTTTTTTTTTTTTCTTTTTGTGGCCAAGTGTTTCGTGAGAAGGAAAAAATCCACCCCCTGTAACCCTGCTGCAGCAATCCCTCCTGCTGGAAAGGAGCAGCTGCTGGGTTCCTGCAGGGGAGAGGGACATCTGCAACACCTCAAAAACTGCCCTGGAGGAAAATCCACTCCATCTTCTATTGGTTTGGAGCAAAGCAGAAAATCTCGTGGCTTCAGTCTTCTGAGAATGCATCACACTGATGCAGCGGGAAATGCACCAACAAAAATCATCTTTTCAGAGCTGCAGTGAGTTTGTCACGAGTGGGAAGCTCTTCTGTCTGGGAATAAACAGCTTCAAGCCTTCCACGCCCTGCCCTGATGCCGTGCAGCTTCTCAAATAGTATAAAGTACATTTTCCTTTCTTAAAAAAAGCTTTGGCTGCCAAATGTGCCCCTCGGCTGTGGGATAAGAGCTCAGGGGAGGTGCTCTGGTGGGAAGCACAGGGGAAATTGCACCTTTGGAGCAGCTGGAATATTGAACAGATGGATGGGCCACCTGGAGGTCCCTTCCAACCCAAAGCAACCCATGACTGTTGTACCCAAACCCTGCCAAGGTCCCCAAAGAGGAGAATAAACCCCAAAGAATGCCCAGATCCCCTCTTGGACCAAGGAGGCAGCAGGTAAAGCACAGGTCCCACTGAATGCCAATTTTCCATCACTCTGCAGGGCCCTCCCAGGGTCCAACCAAAACCTGGACAAGCTGAATTTCAAGCTGCCACTGTGATTTTGCAGTGACTGCTCTGCTTTTGCAGCACTTACTGGGTTGACAAAAGGCTTCCTTAGAGGTGACGCACGTCTTCCCTCCTAGGGGATGCGATTTCCCCCTCCAGCTCTTGGCCAGGGAGCCAGCATTCCAGAATGATGTATTTTAATTAATTTCAGCAATTGAATCCCTTGGCTTGGAGGCATGTGTGATGCAGAACAAAGCCTGTGCAATTTGAGGTTAATATTTCCTCCTCATCCAGAGGACAGAAGCTGACAAAGCTGCTGGATTTTCACAGAGCCCAAACAAATGTCTGCTCAGGGAAACGGACCAGGAGCCTGCAGAGAGAGGCACGGGGGGCACTGGGTCCAAATGCAGACCCCCCTTGGGTCTGGGAATGCTCTGATTTGGAGTTTGCTTCAGGCCTGCTTTGAAATGCTCCAAGCTGGAGGTTCCAGAGCTGCCCTCGGGTTCCTGGGAGTGCAGGAAGAATTAAGGCTGGATCCCTGTTCCTTGCAGAGGCCTGAGCTTTCCTGAGCCTTGGCTCAGCCCACAGTCCTTGGGCCAGGCTCCATGGAGAGCAGAGAGCACCATCTGACCAGCTTTTCCACTTGCAAGCTGAACCAGGCAATGCTTTTGTCTCCAGAAGCAGAAAGCAAGGCACAGGGACCCAACCAAATCCCTCTGAGCACAGCCCAAAGGCTGAGTCTGCTGGCTCCAAGAGGAACTGATCCAAACCCTGGTGAAATCAACAGGAAAAAACTCCCACTGCCACCAGAGTGCCCTGCACAGAGCCCGGGCAGGCAGAGAAATCCCACATGGAAAACACTGAGAGCAGGGCAGAGACTGCCAGAGTGCTGAAAGCAGGAGCACAGACAGGGAGGGGGATGGAAAACTGGGCACAGTCTGCTCAGGAATGGTGGCAGAGCTTTAACCAGGCGTGGCAAGACTCAGATGTCTGAGACGTGTCAGCAGAGTTAGGATGGAAGCTTTAAAATTGTTTTAGCATTTCTGAATACCCTGCACTAAAACTCCCCTGGCTTGTGCAGCTCTGCTGGTGTCGAGAGGATTTTGCTGGGGTTTTACAAATGCTCTGGATGTGCCTCAGACAGTGCAAGGAGCAGGAGTTTCCTTTTCTCCCAGCAGCTGTGCTGCCAGCAGTGGTTACACATCCCCAAAAACATTCCAGTGCCACTCCAGGAAGGCAGCTAAGCTCATGTTTGGGTTCCACAGAGTTAAACACAGGCTGAAGGGCTGAGCCTCGTGTGAGTCACAGCCTAACTCTGCTCTGACCAGGTCTGAGCTGCCCTGTCCCTCCTGAACTCAGGTTTAATCACCTTTTGTGAGGAGACTGGAGCAAACATTGTCCTGAACACCGAGGGGACCAGGGGTCAGTGTCACTCACCTCGCTGTCTTCTGCAGGAGGTGGGGGAGGCTCCTTGATGATCTAGAAGGATTAAAGAGAGAGAGAAAACCATCAATTCATGCTTTGTGCTTCAGCACGACTCAAATGTCACAAAAAACCCCTAAAACAGAGGAGAAAACAACAGGATGTGCTGCTGGAACACCTCTGTTAGAACCCAGGGTGGCTCTGGATGCCACTGCCACCGGGGGGGAGCAGGAGATGTCCCAAAATTCCACCACGGGGACATTCCTAATGACAGCTCCACACCCACAGTGCTCCTTAGGTGAGGCAACAGAACATTCAGTGTCTGATTCCCCCTGATTCTCCTGGGCCCAGTACTTGCCACAGCCAGTGCTGGCTCTGAGCACTGATGCTTCACCTGAACAGCCACAGTAAAATCAGCATCTCCTGCCCTCTGCACAAATCCTGCCTGAAATCATTTCCAGTCTGAACAAAGGCTGGAAAGCCAAACCCACGTGAAGCAAAATGCCCTGGGGACATGGCAAAGCAGTGAGAACCCCCAGCCTGTCTCCCAAGCCATTCTTCCTTTTGCATTCCACAAGGCTCTGCCACCTCATGCTCTTCACGTTCATGCTTTTCACATTATCAGGTTCACTGCCATAAAACTTTAAAAAAATAGAAATATATATATATAAAGATATACATCTATGGCTCCCTGAGGTTTCTAATAAAGCAAGCAGGGCGAGGTTGCAGCCTGGTCCAGGATTTTCTCCATAGAAACCACTCCAGTTGCTGTGGGTGTGAGGCCATTATTTCATGCACAAAGTTTGCATCCAGGGCTTGGCTGGCTGCTCCCAGAGCCCTGCATCCAAGAGCAACAGAGAGGTCTCCAAGGGGAGGGCAGCTCCAACCTCTGGTACACCTCACCCTGCTCAGCCCTGGCATGGCAGTGCCATGGATGCCCAGGATGGGTTTGGAGTCCATCTGGACCAGGCTCTGCACCCCAGGCCACGAGGGCAGGGGCTGTCTGAGCATCAGGGGAGGTGATACTGAGGCTCCTGAGCTCTGCTCATTGCTGGGTGTCAGGGCACAGGATGCCCTGGTATGGGGGACACACGTGGGGGCTTCAAAATCACCCTGAAAAAACAACCAAAACTAAAAAAAAAAAACTCCAAACCTCCCAAAACTCCCAGTCCCAAACAGCAACAGCTTGGCTGTTTAAGCACAGAAAGGGAAAATTGCAATCACATTCAAGGCCCTGAAGATATAAATATTTACAGCAATTCCTCTCACTCGTGTTTTTTCCTCCTGTGATGAGCTCACTGTTTTTATTTTCCTCTGCAAAGGCCCAGTCATGCAATGTGGCCATTAATGAGGAGCATGTGCCTCTGGCTGGGGAGCAGACAGGGCTGGAGCAGTTGTGTGAGTGCTGGGCTCTGCCACTGCCTGCTCCTGGCCACAGGGCTCCTGTCCTGGTGGCCTCCAGCACCTCAGGGTAGCCCTGCTAAAAAGAGAATTGCTGCGTTACGAGGTGGGGATTGGCCCACAGGCTGAACTGGGTGATCTCAGAGGTCTTTTCCAACCTAAATAATTCTGGGATTCTGCGAAGAGTGGATGAACAGCTGGCTGCATGCCAGCACTGCTTGGTGCAAGGGAAATCCTGGCTCTGGGCATCACCAGAGGGGTGAGATGGAGACAGCAGCATCCCTTCTGTGTCCCTGGGCACAGGGACAGAGTGTGCCACGCACCAGAAGGCACAGGAGACCTTTGCAGGTTAATTCTGATTAAATTCGATGACATTTGCCAGCAGAGCTCCCTGTGAACCCAACCCCTGCACACAAACCCATCAGACACTGAGAAACTTCTGAGGTCTGACCCAAACTGCACCTGCTGGAACCTCCTGGTGCCCTCCTGGAGCATCCCCTGCTCAGCTGGAGTTCCTCTCATTTACACTGCAATGAAACTCCAGAATAAGCCACCCAAATCTGGTCCAGCTAAGCATCCAAACACAATTCTCAGCCAGTGTCACTGGGAGCACACACTGGGAAGTGTTTTCCATACTTTTCCATCCCTTTCCATATGCACACACATACACACAAACTTCCTGGCTTCTGTAAACAGATCAAGGGTTTTCTATCACAACCCAAGGGGGGGGGAAAAAAAAGACATTCCTTCCATTTCTGAGTGCTTTGCACTTCTAAGAGCAACTGAACTCCCCGTAAATTGGCAGCAGGGATTGGTTCATTTGGACAAGGCTAGAGATGGGGGAGTTCAGTCTCCTGTGCCTTTGGGCCTGAATGACCTTTCAAAGTTCAGGTCTTAAAAAAAAAAAAAAAAAAAATCTCATTTCTGACTCGCTGCCCAGGCCTTCCAACAGCACAAATCTTCTCCTTCTCCCTTTTGGATTCTTACAGTTACAGCTCTGGGTGCAGGAAATCCTTACTCTGGGGCACTGAGACCATGTTTGGGGCACAGAGACCCTCAATTTGGGGGCATTGAGACCCTCAATTTGGGGACACTCAGACTCTCAATTTGGGGACACTCAGACCCTCAATTTGGGGAGCACTGAGACTCTCAATTTGGGGACACTCAGACCCTCAATTTGGGGGCACTGCAGCCCTAGCCCAAAGGCCCTGCTCGCTTGGCACAACCAGAAGCAACCCAAAGAGCAAAAACACCCTCAAAAGAGCAAAAACCCCACCCCAGGGACCCCGTGAGGACACAGCCCACACGGGCACCTCTTTCTGAGCCCCAGGACCTGCAGAAGGATCAGCTGGGCCAGGCCCAGCACAGTGGCGAGTTCAGTGTTTATCCACGTGGGCTAAGAGGGTTTTGATGCCCCCCCAGCCATCCCTGGGAGTGCTGGGTCTCCTGTCCCTGTGTTTGGCAGAAGATGGTTCAGCCCCAGGAACACCTGAGGGCTCCTACAGCATCACAAATTTATATTTTCTGTATTTTCTCCCCCATCGCCATGCTACAAAAACCTGGCAAGGCTCCTTTTTTCCAAGGTTCCTTTATTTCCAAGGCTCCTTTTTTCCAAGGCTCCTTTTTTCCAAGGCTCCTTTTTTCCAAGGCTCCTGGGGTGGAGAGCACTGTGGGTCCTGGCTCTCCTTGGCACTGAAAGGAACTTTAAGGGCAGTTGTCAGCTCAGCTGTGGAAATTCAGGCCAGTGAGGGGATTCTTTGTCCCCACAGATCCCAGTGTCAAGGACAGGTCTGTGCCAGATCCTGCTGCTGTTTTTCATGGAAAACCCAGTGGCAAAGCAGAGGAATGCCATCAGCCACCTCCTGGAAGGTTAAAAACATTGGGGAGGATGGATTTGCTGCTGCCCTGAAATTTCTGTAGCCGTTCAGGCATAAGAAAGCAAAAGCTGAATCCAAATTCTGCCGAGCCCAGGAATGTGTCTAAGGATGTTTTCCATCTTGGGAGCCCAAAAAATCTCCACCAGCTCTGTGTCCAGCAATCACACAGAACTATCCCTGGAGTTCCAGATGATAAATAGGGGCAATATGTTTCTTGTCAGAGGAGTGGATCTGCTTTAGGATGGGACAGATCATCATTTAAAACGAAGCAAACAGTACAAAATAAGAAATAAAGGACTTTGCCTCTAATTAGGACTTCAGTTTGGAAGCATGCTGTTAACTGAGCAGATTATTTTTGTCCTTAATTACCTTCACTCTCCTGGAAAACACTGAATATACATTCTTGCTATCTTAACAAACAAGGATTTTTAATAGCATTAACTATGATCCATCTGACTAATTTCCTATTTTTTTTCCCCCTTACATATTTATAGTTTTGACCTCTCAGTCCTGTGACTGTTTCATATTTGAGGTATGAGTTGGGTAAAGGAACATTTCCTTTTTATTTCTGTCACATCTTCTGTGCCTTCTCATTAAAGCCTTGGAGATCTGCTCTCCACCACAAGCAGGGGCCTGTCCCAGTTTCTTCACTGCAATAAAGTACAATTTTCTTCTCAGAGGTGCAAGTAAGAGGTGAAGGAGGTCCAATGGAAAGCTAATTCATCCTTTGGAGCTCACCTCTCTTGTCAGCCCAGGAGCAGATTGAAGAAACTCATTTTTTACTGCTTAAAACTAAATAAAAGAACCACAAGGAAAGGTTGTTTCACCCCTAAGATTTGGAGGTGAACTGCACAAGCTAAATTCAACTCAGGATCACAGCACCTGCCCAAATCCTGCACTTCTGACAAGACAGGACATCACGGGGAGGAAAAAGCTCCATTTTACTGAACCCTGGGACAGTTTGGAGCTGACTGGGGCTGGCATGCAGCTCTGCAGGGAATGCAGGCAGAAATGCAGGGTCTGCACAGGTCCTTGCCCTTCCTGGGATGTTCCACTCACTCAGATAAAGCAGCCCAGAGCCCCTGGGTGTGCCCCAAGTGCCTGACCCACTTTCTTGGGAAGACTATGGACATGAAATCCATTTTCTGGCCCAAGGAAAGCTGTGGTGTGCTTTTTTCTCACACTTTGAGGTGTGCACAGGAGCCCTCACCCACTGATTCCTGGGGAATTTTCTGGTTCAGGGATCCTGTGCTCCCTTCTCCCCAGACCAACACAGCTGCAGAGGACTCCTGGATTCAGAATCCAAGGATCTCCAAGGAATCTCCATCTAGCCAGAGGGGACCCTGCCATTTTACAGCTTTTCAGGGTTGCTGCAGAACATTTCCTCCCCTTCTCTTCCACCAGTTTAGCCATGTGGTTTTAATCTATATTTTCTGTATTTTCTCCATCCAGCTTTTTGTTTCCAAAACTTCTGGTCAGCTGCAGTAGGGACTGAGAGCCAAACAGATTGCTGGGTTCTTCCAAGCATACTTCCAGAAAACAGCTTTAAAGTTAAAACTGGTGTTAGATGCTTAAATACCAACACCTCATTTATCTGCCAGCCACACCCCTGCATTTAAAATCACTGTAGTATGAAAATGAGTGAGGTGGGGCAGGGTTTTGTGGGCACATAACCCAGCCCAGCCCCTCAGGCCACCCTGGGTGGCTGCAGAAGGGAGGCAAAGACTCAAACCTGGGAGGAGGTGTGATGGGTGAGCATCTCCCAGCAAGGGTGATCATCCCAGCACAGCCAAAACTTCCAGTTATTACATGAACCCTGCCCTCATTAATCCAAACACTCAAAGCAGCTCCATCCCCAGGTGCCTGCTAAGTCCTCCCTAGGACGGCCTTGGAGGTTTATTATCTCTTTGGCTTCCCTCTGCGTTAAAACCTCTTGGATTTTTATCAGTGTTAAAGCTGAGGCTCATGTTGGCCTCCTACCCAGAACAATTTCACCCCTGGGCTGCCTCTTGCACACTCAGCTCCTGCTGGGGATGTCTGGATTGCTCCAGGCTGTGCTGTGCCCAGGAGAGAGGATGAATGGGGGACAAACAGAGAGTGGGGAGAGCCAGGAGCTGGGCTGGCAGATGTGCTCAGCTCAGGAAAGCCGAGCTTAGAGGTGTCTGTGTGCTTGCCTCCTCCTTGCCATCATCCTCCTTAGGAGTACAGCAGGGCAGAATTGGTTCTTTGTTTTCTGTTATTCAATCAACCTCCCACAACCTTTGGAGAGGTCAGTGCCTGCCTCCCGTGGTTTGGTAATATCCTCCACAGGTATCCAGGGAAATTCTGCCTGTGCTGGTGTATCAGGCACAGCAAAGAGTTATTATTGTTCTCATCCACTAAGCAACAATTGCCTCTACTGTAAACCGAGTGGTAAATTCCAGACTTCATCCCAGAATACTTCTGAGACCAATAAACTTGGACACATTTGGAAACAGCATTCCTTGATGGGTGAGTGCCAAGGAGATACTGGGCTCCAGATAAACCTCCAGAGTGAGTCTATTGACTCCAGTCCATTTACTCCAGGGACAAAGCTGGCTCAGTGTCTTTCCTGAAGATCTGCTGGATAGTAATGACTCCCATTTAATTAAAAAGCATGCCAAGAGGAATTTCAGGGTTTAGAAATGTGCTTCTCACTCAGAAACAAATTTATACTTGGTCAGAGAAGAGTTTGTTGTGTGTTTTTTTTTTTCTTTTTCCCCCTGGACACATCCCCAGTGATCTCTGAGCCGTCCCTGGGCTGGAATCCACGGCGATGTCTCCGGGTCTGCGGTTTGGTTATTCGAGGTTGGAGCTCTGGATTGTTGTGCAAGGCAGTTCCTCTGCCCTTAATTCACTTCTGACAGCACTGCATTCCTCCCCGTGCCACTTGCAGAGCAGCCACAAAGCTCTGCTGGGCTCCCTCTCCCCAGCCCCGAGCCTGTCGGGCTGGGCACTCCTCCAGGGGTTTATCTTTGATTTCACAGAATTTCTGGGGGAGCATCCTGGCTGCTGATCCTCTGCCAAACACACCGGGTGCCCTCCTGCAGAGGTGGAAGGGATTTCACACAGGCTCTTGGAATAAAATCTCTCCAGCAGCTACAGGGAAGTGTTTGACTGCCCTGGAAAAATATCAGTGAGATAGTCCCCACTCACAGAGCTTGCTAGGAGGGAACGTGGGAGGTACAGGAGGAGAGTGAGGAAAGGCTTTTATCTACAACAAATGTGTTTAAGTGGAGAATTTCAATCTGGAAAATATTAAGCTTATAAAGTTTCACTTGGACCAGACACTCCCTCTCTCTGCTGCACCCACCTTGCTTCTCTGGACCATTTTTCACACTCGGGGCTGTTGCATGAGCTCTGTGCAGGATTTCACTGTCCTGTCCTCACAGGATTCCACTGCAGCCCTCACAACGACAGCTCCACCTGCCCTCCAGGCCCTGCTGCTTTATTTATCATCATCATCATCTTCACCTTTCTGCTCCACCAGAACCTTCAGTCAGCAGCATCACTGAGAGCATTTCCCTTTTATCCCCTCAATTCTTCCCCAGATGCCAGAGAAGTGCCTGCACAGGGCACAGCTCCTCTGACTGCCGTGCAGATGTGCCAACAAAAAGCTGGCCCAGCTCCTCTGGGAACGTGCCATGTAGTTTAGACAAATAACTCTGAGCAACCTACCACACTGCTAATCCTTTGGCCAATTTTAGGACCAATTTTAATTTTTTTTTTTAATTGTTCTGAAAATCCAAATAAATATTTTTTCCATTCTGGTTTTCTTCTTGAGACAGAGGTGCCAAACTACGGTGAAGTGAAGCGTTTTATCCCCATTTTCAGCCAGGAAACAGAAATAGACAACTAAGATTTTTCCTGCAGGGTTTCCATCCTTGCTCTGGATAACAAATCTCAGCACAGACTCATCCTCCAGTGAGTGGCTCCAAAGCTCTCTGCTCTGCACTGGAGGTTTGGTGCACCAGGGTGCAAATTTACACCACCAGGTCTGTGATTCAAAACCAGGAATTGTGATGGTGACCCAGAAACTGGAGCCACTTTGGGCAGCCTTAGAAGCAGCTTCTGAAACGTTGCACACAGCCAGTCACAAACCCAGGCTCCAACCCTGCTGACATTTGTGTGTCCCCAATTCTCATTCTGTGTTTGCAGCACGACCAGGCTCCAAAACAAGAGCAGAGGAGATGAGAGCTCAGCTCCAGTCCTGTCATTCCCTTCTTGATCTCCTCCTTCTCTCCTGTTTTCTCCTGATTTCTCTCTGCTCTTTTAAAGCATTAACTCTGTGATTGTGCTGTTGAATCATTGTGGAAGGAAAGACAAAGCTCAGTGAAGCACAGTCAGACTTCCACTGGCACTGGGATATTCAAAGTGCTTTTCAGACATGAGAATCCAGGAAACACAAATCCAGTTCATCTTGCAAAAATCTGGAAACCTAAAAATGTCTTTTCCTTGCACCTGAGGCAGAACCAGGACTCCAGTGTGGGCTGATCAGTCCTGCCCTTCCACAGGAGCCCTCCAGCACTTAAAAAACCCAGAACAAGCACGGCAAGGAACACATTCCTGCAAACTATTTCCATTTTGTGGCCAAAACACAAGACTAAAGGGCTCCTGACAAGGTTTGGGTGTTGGCAACATTGCTGCTCCACAGCTCTAATCCATGGCTGGGCAGATGAAACAGAAGCCCAAGGCAGAGCCAGCAGTGGCAGAAATTCCGGGATCAGTCCTGTGGAAAACTCTGCCTCCCTCCCTCTTTCCTGACTGTCAGGCAGCACTGAAATGCTGCCCTGTGCTGATGGCTTTTGTCACTTACCACGGTGCAGCAGAGGGGCCAGAACCACCAGAGCAGAGCCAGGGCCAGCAGAAGGAAGAGGATCAGCAGGGCGATGGCCAGGATGGTCCCATCAGACTGGAGGAGAACACAGAGAGCAAGTCACACCTGGGCCACCTGGGCCACCTGGGCCACTGATCCCCCCTGTGCACCCCCAGCTGTGTCCCAAAGACCCTTCTCTGTTCACTGCCACATCCCTGAGGGTTGTTAGTGTCACCCTGCGTTCCCTTTTCACACAAGCTGCAGCTTTCCTCTCTCCTCACACCTGGAAGGTGGCACCTGCCCTCCCCAACAGCTCACTGCAGAGAGGCTGAGACCTCTGGCATGTGAAACACTTCAATCAGATGAAAATCAATGAAACGTTCCTCAGAATATTTAAGTGAAGGCTCAGGGAAAGGTTTGAAGAAGAGCTCAGGGCACAGCTGTGGAATCATGGAGTGGTTTGGGTGTGAAGGGACCTCAAAGCTCATCCAGTCCCCCCCTGCCATGGGCAAGGACACCTTCCAGTGTCCCAGGGTGTTCTAAGCCCAGTCCAGCCTGGCCCTGGGCACTGCCAGGGATGGGGCAGCCCCAATATTGGCAAGGTTTCACTGCAGTCCAAGCAGCCCCTCCTGCAGTACAAACGTGGCAGCACTGCTGGTGTCCAAACAGAAAATTTGCAGGGCCCATGACCCAGGTCCTGCTGCTCCCCTCAGCTGTGCTGACTCACAGCAGCCCTGCCAGGAGCTGTCCAAGAGGTCTGAACGCCCAGCACCAGGACACTCAGGGAGTTTCCCCACCACTGAGCTCCAGAAATCCCCTCCTCTCCAGCTGGGACATTTCTCCCAGTTAAAAACCCAAATTCTCCAGTATTGATTGATCAGCACTGCTGCACAGCCCAGCTCAGTCCAGCTGTCCAGCCCCAGATGTGCAACACTTCTTGCTGCTCAGATTGAACCCAAAGCAGATGTGCCTGTGTCCCTGAGCTGTGCCAGCCTCCCTGTCCCACTCCTCCCCAGGATCCTGCTAATCCCAGACCAGCCAGGCCTGACCTAAGCCTCTTTGAGATGCTCCTGCTGCAAGAGCCAGGCATTTAAACCCCCCCCAGCCAGTGTCAAGGCCACAGTGCCAGACTGAGGACACGTCCAGGGACAGACTGACCCGGTGGGGGTGAGAAATGGGTGCCTGCTTGAATCTCTACAACTCAATCCCTCCCATCATTCCAAAATGCGGAGTAATGGAAAGAACAACCAGGCTGGGAGCGTTGTCCAAACTCTGTGCTGGTGCAGAGAGAATTTCTGGAGAGCTTGGATCAGGACAACCTGATCTTTGACACTTGGAAGCAAGAGGAGGCAATCCACCCTGGAGAATTCACCCAAGGCATGTCTGGAAATGGAACTTGGACCCCAGCGCAGACAAAAAAAAGCTGACTTGAGAAGACAGAGCTGTACATTTGGGGTTATTCCTCCAGACAAACGGCATAAAGGCACATCCATCATCTGCCAAATGCAGCCAGGTGGGCACAGACACCTCCAGGGCACTGCCAGGATCCCTGTCCCACCACAGACCTGCAGCCTGAGGCATTCACTGAAGGGCTTGGCCACACTGTGGCACGTGAGCCACCCGAAATGTCACACTGCCACACTGCCACACTGCCCTTCAAGGGCTGAGCACGTCCTGCCCAGCTGGCAGAGCTGGTGCTGAGGGAACACACACCTGCTGTTAAATGCCAGCCATCCCACAGAAACATTTCAGGAATCCAAACTTACACAGTGCGTGCTGGAGATGATGACAGAGCTGGAGATGAAGCTCAGACCATCGTTCATGCTGACTTGAAGAGCTGCTTCCCTGAAAAAAAAACCACAAACCAGAAACAAGTCAGGGCAGCTGTCTGTGTGACACCGCACTGTGCCCTGGGCTGCTGGTGCCCAGCAGAGCCTCTTGGGCAGATCATTCCCTCTGGTGGTGGCCCTGTGTCCCTGTGCCCTGCTCACCTTGGTGCCACTGCCCTGAACCCCAACCCCATTTCCTCCCCAGGAATGGGTGTTCAGTGAGAGAAGGAGCAAAGGCAGCAGCTCCACAGCCTGAAAAGCTTTGCCATTTATACTCTGATGCAGCTCCACAACAAGAGATTCCATCTTTTCCTGGGTGGGACCCTCCCTTCCCACCCTGGGGGCTGGGATTCCATGTTTTCCTGTTGGGAATTCTGGGTCTGGGGGGAGCTGCAGCCCCTATTCCATCCACACTCACAGCAGCACCTTTTATCGCAGCTGCACCACATCTGTGCTCTGGCAAATCCCAAACCCAAACCCTTCCTGCCACGTTTTCCTGCTGGGAATTCTGGATTTGGGGGGATCTGCAGCCCCTATTTCCACCCACACTCACAGCAGCACCTTTTACTGCAGTAAATGCCACTGGACAGGAGAGGATGGCATCCTGGGATGGCAGCAGAGATTCAGGGCACAGGGAGCAGCCCACAGGCAGAGGGAAGGAATTTTGGGGCAGGAAGAACGTACATGCCAACCTCCCTCAGCACAGGGGCTGGGCACAGCAGGTAGGTGTCCTCCACCACGAAGGGCTTCTCATCTGGAAAGGGAGAACAGTGGAATTTACTGCTTTCAGTGAATCAGTCACGGGGACCTGGAAGAGCAACTTTAAAGGATTTCCCTCACTCTTGACACATCAGGGAGGTGGGGGAGGAAAGGCTGAGCCACAGCAGAGCTGAAGGTGGTCAGAGAACACAGCAGAGGTCTTGGAAGGTCAGAGAACACAGCAGAGGTCCTGGAAGGTCAGAGAACACAGCAGAGGTCCTGGAAGGTCAGAGAACTCTCTCACTCTGGTGCAGCTGCAGCAGAGGTGCCCAAGCTAACAAAGTTTTATATTACGGAATATTTTGCATTTTAAGGCAGAAGCTTCTGAAGCTCAGTGAAACCTTCCAGCCTGAATTACACTGGTTTTAAAAGGCAGTGAGAGAAACTTCCAGCAGGCAATTGTTCCTGAGAAGCAGGAACACTGACTGACATTCCTCCTCTGTAGACTTCAGGCTTTGTAGTGCTGAGCAGAGAGTGGGGGATTCCGAGGAACTGCCCAGCCCATTTTCCAGCTGCCTGGAGGTGCTATGGTGGCACATCTGGTCCCCCAGTGCTGTTCTCACCCTGATTTATGAGGGTATCATTAACTGCCATGAATTTATGACGTTGTCTCAGTGCACACATGCCAAGAAAACGAAGATCAGTGTCTTGTTTTCTCCTTCTCTCTGGCAGCCAAAGGCTTCTCCGTGCCAGCATTCACTGAAACAAAAGCTGCTTCATCTTGCAAGGCCTTTTCCTTAGATCTCCTTAGGTTTTTGTTTCTCTTTCTCTCCCTTCCCACTCCCAGCTCCCATCAGTCCATGCCTCTCTAGAAAGCTGCTCAGCCCTGGGGAGCTCCTGGCTGCAGGCAGGGATGGGTTTGTTTGGAGAATGTTTGTGCTCCGCCACAAAAACGAGCTTCCCTCTGCTCCAAACAAAAGAGCATCCATTTGGTTTGCACAACTCTGACTCCTGCCTGGAAATCTTCCACAGGGCAAGCAAACAGAACCAGGCTTCCCAGCCCTGCTCTGCTGCAGGGCACATTTCTGTGTCCTTTTCAGCCAGAGAGGGGCTGAAGGCTCCCCAGCTCCAGCTCTCGTGCCACAGGCTGGCTGCTGTGCTTGGCACTGCAGGGAAGGCTGGCAGGGGAGCCCAGAGCTGCTGGGCTCGCTGCCCTGGATGTCATTTCAGCCCTAGAGCTGCCATGGGGGATGCCTTTAAGGTTTGGCTTTTCTATTTTTCAGGTTCTGGGCTGATTCAGTGGGTGGTTCTGGGTTTCATGTTAAACTTTGCTGAGTTCTGTTCACAGGGAGATAAAACAATTCCCGTTCTAGCTTGGGAGTGATGCCTTAAGCTTGGCTTTTCTATTTCTCAGGTTCTGGGCTGTTTCAGTGGGTGGTTCTGGGTTTCATGTTAAACTTTGCTGAGTTCTGTTCACAGGGAGATAAAACAATTCCCGTTCTAGCTTGGGAGTGATGCCTTAAGCTTGGCTTTTCTATTTCTCAGGTTCTGGGCTGTTTCAGTGGGTGGTTCTGGGTTTCAGGTGAAGTTGCTGAGCTCTCTTCCCAGGGCAGGGAGATAAAACAATTCCTTCTCCAGCTTGGCACCAAGGACAACCCAGGAACAAAAACCAAGGGTGAAGTGGAAGAAAAACCAAGGAGGATGGAGCTCCATAACCTGGAGCTGGAATTGAACAATTAACTCCAATGTGCTGATGGAGCAGAATTTATGGGAGACCTCATGGTCCATTCTGTGCCCATTTTGGGGTCACCTTGGGTGTGGCCCAGCCAGGCTCTGGTGCTGCCCAGGTGTGTCCAGGTGAGGCCTTTGAATAAATCCCCAATTTCTCCTTTTGTCCTGGCTGGTCCCTGCTCCAGGAATCAGGGGATGGGGCTGGAATCACTTTTGCCTTCTTGGACATTTTCCACAGGGGATGCCCAGACCTTGATCACCCTCAGGGGATAGAGAGGGGAACTGCAAAGCAAAATATTCCTGTGCTGAGAGTGACAGGGCTGCAAGGAAGGAGAGAGGACAGCAGAAGGAAAGCCCTGTGCTGCCAGGAGAAATGGAGGAATGGGGGAATGGAGCAATCTGCCAAGGTTTAAAAACAGCAGACAATTTTTAGGAGCCATTTGTTGGGCAGCCCAGTCCCCCACACATCCCACTGCTGACAGTGCCCTGCTCCCAGGGTCTGAATCAAACAAATTCAGGCCAGTTTGTGCCAAGGATGGGGCTTGGCCAAACACCCAGAGCATTCACTGGAGTGCAGCAGGTCCAGCCCAGCTCTGCTGTGGTGCCTGCTCCTTCACCAGCCTTTCATCTCTCCATTCAGCTTTAAATTGTTTAGAACAGAGCTCAGCCTCTCTGCCCAGAGCTATCTCTGCTGGCTCGTGCACAATCCGGGCAGACTCAGACATTTTAGCACCACAGAGCAGTCATAAGTCACTGCACTGGATAATTACTTTTAACTCTGTGCAGGCTGAACCCAATTCTCCCAGGTCGTGCTGCTGGCAGGAACACCCTGCTGCTGAACATGCATCTGATTGCAGCCAAATATTCCTCATGGTTTCTACAGATGTTCCTTTCTTTCTTTTTTTTTTTAATCCCATAACTATGAACATTATGAGTCGATGCTCTCTTCCCCTGCCACTTTTCCCTGCCAATAATCCCAATAAAACCCCATTAGCTCATGCCTTTAACCTCAGCACGTCCTAGCTGTGCTCACTACATCTCAGCTGGGATAATTTAAGGTTTCAGGAACTGTTGGCTTAGTGTTATCTTTAAAAATCCCTGCCTCCCTGATACAATCAGAGGCAGAGAGGTTTGAGGCAAACAAAGGCAGCTGGGGCTTTCCAATCTCCAGGAGGTTTCCAAAAAATCCTGGTGCAGTTCTCCCAGGGAGAGGGTTTGAGCTGGGAGCAGGGGCTGCAGGCTCTGGGATCTCCCCCTGGAGCTGGGAACTGCTGAGTTCCCCTCTCAGGGAGGGGCTGGAGCCACAACCTGGGTTTGTGACCTTCTGCCACAGCCCAGCCAGGCTCTGAGCACCCCAAAACTCAGGTGAGAACCACACCTGACCCCTGCTCCCAGCCCAGCCAGGTTCTGAACACCCCAAAACTCAGGTGAGGAGAGAATCACACCTGACCCCCTGGTCACAGCCCAGCCCGGCTCTGAGGGATGCTCTGAGCACCCCAAAACTCAGGTGAGGAGTGTGATCCCCTGCTCCCAGCCCAGCCAGGCTCTGAGGGATGCTCTGAGTACCCCAAAACACAGGTGAGAACCACACCTGACCCTTTCTCCCAGCCCAGCCAGGCTCTTTGAAGCCAGGTTCTTACCTCCTGTATTTTTACCCCCCCAAACTCTGCTCACACCTCAGCACCTCATAAAAAAACCCCTCCCTTCTGCATCCTGCGAGTGCAAAACCCCTCAGCCCCTGAGTGCTGCTTTCACAGGCACGGTGTTTGGAGCTGCAGAATCAGCTATATAATAAATAAATAAACCAAAGGAAAGCCGGGAGCTTACTGAGGGTGACAGTGTCGTTGATCCTGAAGCTGCAGAGCACCCGGTCGACGTTGCGAGCGTGGCGAAAGCCATTTCCCCTCACCACCACCTGGAAGGACTCTGCCAAAACAGGCACTGGGTTATTATGGATGCACAGCAAACCCGGCAAGGCTCGTTTGGCTTTTCAGCTGCTAAAATCGAGTAAATTCACGGGTGAGTTCAAAACCTGTTAAAAATGTCGCCTCCTCGCTCTCCCGACCCGTTTACAACTTGAATTTTCAGAAGCAGGAAAGAATTCACCACAGACACATTTTAACTGGCCTGCAGTGGAAACATGAAGCTTCAAGGACACTGAGCTTTATCCTCTCCAGGTGTCCATTTTAAAGGGCAGAAAGCTTTGGGTGAAGAAAGGCACAAAAATCTTCCAGTGAGAGAGAATTTGGAGAAGTTCCAGCGTTCCTTTCCCAGGTAACCACAGAGGAAAGAGCCCCCAGAGCTCCTGTGACCCTCTGGGAGAAGCACTCAGCTCATCCCCACTGCAGCTTGGCTGGGGATTGTGATTTGAACACAGAATTGTCCCAGACAAACCAGGAGCGACCTCAGTGCATCAGGGACACCAGCCTGGATTTAAAACCCCCAGGAGCAAGGAGGGACCTGGTTTTGGCAGGTTGAGATCTTTGCCCTTGTGTTTTACAGTCCCCATCTTCTCTCAGCTCCACGGAGAGACTTCTCACACACTGCACTTCTCAAGAAAAGCAGATTTGCTCTGGAATCTGGGCTCTTTTCCAGATCCCAGCCAAGCTGCAAATCATCCCAGCACATGCAGGGAAGCTGCTCCAGACCCGCTGTGTGCTGGGACAGCTTTTGGGAAGGGCACAAGAGCTCTGTTCTGGGCAATATCCAAGGGAAACCACAGAATTCTCAAGCTCTGGGGGATGAGGGTTCAAGCACAAGGAGCAGAAATCAGAGATATCAGCAGGACCACGAGGGGCAGGGAACAGCCCAGTGCCCCCTGCACGGCCAAATCACCCCAAAACTGCCCTTCCAGGATGGTGTCCCTGCTGAAATCCATCCCTGCTGAAATCCATCCCTGCTGAAATCCATCCCTGCAGTGCCAGAGGGGCCTCAGGTGACACACAGCCCTCGGGTTTGCTTCCTTGCAAACAAACAAAGGGAAGGAAAGAACTGCCACCATCCTTGCACAGCAAGAGGAGAACTCCAGGTGCCACAGCCCTGCCTGCAAAGTGGAGTTTGGGGACACTAAAATCATCGTTCCTGTACTCGTGGCACCTTCATTGCAAGGTTTTCTTTTAATTAATTTTCAATTCAATTGCATTACCATTGAAGTGGTAAAACTCCCTGCAGAGTTTTACCACAAACTCAGAGCCAGGGTCCTGAACTGAGAGCCCAAATAACTGAGGGCATTTTTCCTTGCTCCTCCTGTGAAGCCCTGGCCAAATTCTGATGCCAAGAGTTTTTCTAAAGCATTTTCCTCTGCATTTCCTCTCAGCTGCTCCCTGCCCTGTCCTCCCATCCCTGGCAGTGCTGAGATCAAAGCACCTGAGAGCGTTAAAAATGGCAAAAAATGAGGATTAGAACCCATCCTCTGGTTCCAGAAGGATCCTGGTTTATTGCTTCAGTAGGGATGGGGATATCTTTGGAAATGCAGGGTGTTCTGCTTTGACAGAAGGACATTTCTGCAAAACTTTGGAATTCAGAACTTTTCTGTAAGAAAACCTTGCTGGACATCGCTTGGCACAAGTGGGACATGTGCAAACTCCCCTGAGGGGAAAAAGAAATTCACCCCCCCAAAAAAAGGTGAAATATTTACCCCCAGTAATTAGTGAACCTTTCTCCCTCCAGCAATCAGAGATTGAATACAACAGAATTATTCCATTGTATTATTATTCAATTAGAGATTGAATACAAAAGAATTGTTCAATTGTATTATTATTCAATTAGAGATTGAATACAATAGGAAATTGAGTTATTCTATCCATTTACAGATTGAATGCAATAGGAAATTGAATTATTTGATTCAATTGAGATTGAATAGAATAGGAAATTGAATTATTCAGCTCATTTACAGATTGAATAGAATAGGAAATGGAATTATTTTGTTCATTTACAGATTGAACACAATAGAATTATCCAGTTTGAGATTGAATGCAATAGAAAATTGAATTGTTTGATTCATTTACAGATTGAACACAATAGGAAATGGAATTATTCAGTTCATTTACAGATTGAACACAATAGAATTATCCAGTTTGAGATTGAATGCAATAGAAAATTGAATTGTTTGATTCATTTACAGATTGAACACAATAGGAAATGGAATTATTCAGTTCATTTACAGATTGAACACAATAGGAAATGGAATTATTCCGTTCATTTACAGATTGAACACAATAGGAAATGGCATTTCAGGCCCCCTGGAGCAGGGTGGCCCCGTTCACACTCACCCCCTGCACAGATACTGGAGGGCTCAGCTGCCAGGATCTCAATGCAGGATTTCTTCAAGATCTAAAAGAGACCAAAAGTTGTGACCCCGTCAGGCTCGTTTCCATGGAAACGGCTGTGACAGGTGAGTGACAGGTGAGTGACAGGTGAGTGACAGGTGAGTGACAGGTGAGTGAGCGTGCAGGGCTTGCACACCTGCACACCAACAGTGACCTCAGCAGGGCACAGCTCCAGCTCCTGACTGTGCACTCAGAGCCAGCCAGGCAGGAGGCACCGAGCTGGGAGGGGAGGGAGCCAGGGGAGGGACAGGTGAGGCCTGCCCAGGTGAGCCCTGCCCAGGGGAGGGGGCCCAGGTGAGCCATGCCCAGGTGAGGGGAGCCAGCCGGGCTCTCCCCTGTGCCAGGGCAATCCTGGCTTTGTGCCCAGCATTCTGCAGCCCACGATCTGAAATTGTTCCTGATCTCTGGAGGCACCAGAGCAAACAGGCCAAGTTTAAGCTGAGCCCTTCAGCTTAGCACTAAACCAGCCCAGAGATCCCCACAGAGCTGAAACCCCACCTGAGGGGCTGTAACTCCTGTCTTTAACCTGATCTGTGCCCCGAGGGCATCCCCAAGGCTGCTCTGCCACTTCAGACCAAATTCTTCCCCACTTAAGCCAGGTTTAAGGGAAGCAGGGTGTCTTTGGGAGGGCTGGCTTTGAGCATTTGGTGCAGTGCTGGACACAAATAGGCCTGGCTGAGCCCTCCAGAGGCAGAGGAGCAGGCTGGGGCTGGATTCTCTTTATTTATTCATTTCTTGATTTATTCCCCCGTGGGGCTGCAGCTCCTCAGCCTCAGCAGAGCAGCCCCAGAGCTGTGGCACAGGGAACCTGGCACAGGGAACCCAGGGGCCCTGAGTCCAGCTCAGCTCCAGGGGGGCAGCAAATGTCAGCCAAGCATCATTTGGTGACTCAAATCCAACGTGAAAACTGTTTTCCCAACTTTAAATTGAAACATCTGTAAGGAAAGGAGAGCGAGCAACACAAGGAAGATAACTTTTTTGGGTTTTTTTCCAAAGACCTAATTGCAAAAGCTGCTCCTAGAGCCAGGCTTTGTTTTTCAGAACGTTTAAAAAGAAGTTTAAAGAGAAAGCAGGGCTGAAAGTACCAAGGGACTGGAGGAGGCAGGATGCTCTGAGCTGGTGGCAGCGGGACAGGTGAGGAGAGAGAAGATTTGCAGGAACAAGGTTTTACAGGAACTGCCAAGTGGAAAAAAAAGAGAAAGTCAACAGCTGAGAACAGAAGTGAGAAACAGTGGAGAAATTTAAAACAGAATAAGGAAAACCTCAGAGAATGTAAAATACAATCAGTTTTAATTTTAGTGAAGCAACCCTCCCATGACTGAGTTTGAGATTAATGACTATTAATGAGATTAATGACTATTAACAGCTATTTGCAAACACTCCTGCTGCAAGGCAGCTCAGAGGGGAATAGCAGGTGTCTCAAGCAGATGATGCAGATCTCCCAGTCCAGTCCAATCCCTTTACATGACTGTAAAAATCTGGATTTAAACACTTCCACGGTGCCAATTGCAATGTTGATTTTGGTTTAGATTAAGTTTCCAACGCTCCGAGCACGCAGCCCAACTTAAAGTGAACATCAGGCAGAATTATTGTAAAAGGCAGAACTATTGCACAAAATCAAATAATCCTTTGTGCCTCTTCCTCATTAAAAAACACAATCACAGAGGATTCAACGTCTTTATTGTGGAAGATTCCATGGCATCTGTCATTTTCTGAGGGCACAGCCTTGGTGGGCTGGAGGTGCAGCTCATCCCTGTGGTCTGGCTCCCCAGGGAAACACAGCCCTGGGAGGGTGGTGATGCCATCTCCTGCCTCATTTACCTTCCTCCAGGTGAGGCACCAGGGCCAGGAGAGGCCCTTTGGGAAGGCCAGGGCAGGAGGGCAGGGAAATCCGGGAAGCTTTCACTGGATAACGCCGCTCACAAAGAGCGGCCAGATCATTTCAGACATTCTTTCCACCAAATTTGGGGATGCTAATTAGCAAACAGGATGCTGAAGTGTAATAGAAGGTTACTGCCTAATTAATGTCAGTGGGAATGACCTGCAGTCTGATGCCAGGTGCTCATTAGCAAGCTCTGCTCAATTACTGAATGCCAGAGCCTGTTGCCAATTACAGAACAGCATTAATTAATGAAGTGTTTCCTGCCCAGGAATATCTACATGAGCTAAGTAAAATAAATATGTGTAAGTCCTTCTTATAGATGCATTTGGGGGAAGAAAGAAGTAGAAAGCTGATCATACACCATTAAAATTAATAAGGAATGCTGTGCAGCTAAGGCTGATAAAGATGTTCTGTGTCCATTTATCAGCTGATAAACATGTTCTATGTCCATTTTGGAGCTTGCACTTGCAGGACATGTCTGGAATTGATTTCCTCTCATGCCTATCCCCACTCAGGGGGTCTCACCCTTCTCCCTGCTCCAGGGAATCTGCAGCTCCTCATCTGCCCGTGAGGTCTGGACAGACAGCTCAGGGTGGGCACACAAAGCCATCAGCACATCCCTCTCAGTGCCTCGCTGATGCTCCCATCAAAAATCCCCTCCCTGCACATCTCCAGCCCTGCAGTCTGCCCCAGGAAAGACTCGTGTAACAGAAGAATTCCCTGCAGGCCCACACAGAGCCAGGGCGTCACATCTCCAGAGGTGATTCAAGCCCATCACTGGATCTCTGGGATGTCCCTGGGACATCCACCAGCCTGCTCCATCCTCCCTGCACCTGGCTGAGCATCCTGGCTGTGCCAACCCTTACACAGGAACTGAAGGAAGTTTCCAATCCCAAATTAACATTTCCCGTGACCACAGGTGCTCCAGCACAGGGGTGCTTTTGACACGGATGAGGAAAGTAGGGAAGAAGGAGCTGATTTCCTAGCTAGAACAGGAATCTAGAGATTGACAAACAGTCTCTGGAGTGGTTAATGTCCTCCTTGTCATTCCTTTCACACACAAACCCACTTCCCTCCTCGCCAGGCTACTGCAGGGACTCCTCTCCAGAGCAAATGCTCAGGTCACAGATTCCTCCCTGTCCAGTGGCACTCCCTGGGCTCCTCCTTCCCAAACTGGACCGGCTGCCTGGAGGCTGAAATCTTCCCACTCTGCTCCGTGCAGCTGGAAGGGCAGTCAGAGCTGCTGCTGGGATTCATTAAAACCAGCTGCAGAGGGAATGCAGGGCTGGGAAGCACACCATCGCTTTTTTGGTTGTTTTGTTGCTTTCTTAAACGAAATGCAACACCTGATTGGCCAAGGGAGCTGAGGCAGGAGATCCAGGCTCTGACAGCGCCAGGAAAACCAATAAACCAGGGATTGTGTTCCATGGCCATGTGAGAGCACTGGGGGAAACTGAGCCTGTGCTGAGGGAAGGGTTCTGCTGGAGCTGCACGGCCCAAACAGTGTGTAACCACTGTAAACAGAGAAATCTGAGCCCCCAGGGAGTGCCCCCTCCCCAGCTCCACAGTGCAGCTCTCATCTGGGTTTTATCACCGAGGAGCCTGCCCCAAAATGAGGATTTCCCATCCTCTGGAGCCAGGGGAAGCACTGGAGTCAGCTCAGCCACCAAAGCCCTGATGTGCTGCACCCAATCCTTGCAGGAAATCCAGGAACTGGGAAACCTAGGGATAACCAAGTGATAAACTCGACCTTTTAGCACAAACTAAGGTTGGTTCCCTAAATGGCTGAGTGGATTTATTTTTTTTTTCAGCAGGTTCTTGTGAACACAGGAGACCTGTTGTAACAGACTAGCTGGGACTCAGTTTCGTCATGCAGGAAAAAGCCAATTCTTCAGTCACATAACTCATTTTATACACTTCTCACAGACCTCGTGTGCAGCTCTGATTGGCTTGTAGTATTCCTGCCACCTAACTCACTGGTTAAAGGCTATTTTTGTGTGTAGGTGCTAAGACTCAGGTATTTCCATTTTTCCTCTGTGGATTCTCATGGGACAGGTCTATTGTTGAGGCAGGTGCAGACTGATTTTCCTTACCAGAACAGATAGTTGTGTTCACTGACTTTTCACTCCTCTGATTCTTTCTTATGGGAACTTACAAGCTAGCTCAGCTAGAGTAGCAGCGCCTAAAGCAGATTTTATAAGACCTTTCCTTTATAATCTCTCTCTCTGTCTGCAGCAGAGAGCCAAAGGTTCACCTGTGCAGGGTGACACCAAGGGGCAGGAGTGCAAACACTGGGGTGAAAATACTCACAGAGTCTATGATCCCCTGCAGGGCTTCAAACCCATCGTTCACTGGGAAGACGTGATCCTTGCTGTCAGCAATCCGGGCCAGCTGACACAGCAGGGAGAGGAAATGGCACAGAAATGCAAAGAGAGAGAGCAATTAGCCAGCAGGCAGCAAATTAAGGCTTCACCAGATTAACTCACTAGAAAATAAAGCCCTCAAATACTCAACTACTCTCCCTGGATTGCCATTGGATTGTGGTTTATTAAGCAGTGACATGTTTCTCTTGTTAGCCTGATTGACTTTGTAAAGCTCTGTAGGACTTGCACAGAACTGCACTGGTGCCTGGGCGCTCAGGACTTCAAACCAAAAGAGATTTGAACCCAAAACTCTCTTGTTTTGAACCCCAAAGAGGCTGGACTCCAGAATCAGGGAGGTCTTTTCCAACCTCAGCTCTCCCCCAGTTGTTCAAAGTCATTTCCCACGTGGTGATCCAGGCCTGGTTCACCTTCCCTGTCGGGACAGAGATTTGAACACTCCTGTGTTCAGCCATCAGAGAGCCAAGCAAGGAGTCAGGGAGCCAGCAGCAGGTGTTTCCTGGGGGGGTTTGGAAGGTCTCAGAGGGGCATTCAGAAACCCCCGTGGTGAGTTCAGGGGAGCCAGGACATCCCCTGCAAGGAGCTGCCTGCAGGCTGAGCTGCCAAGGGCACACCAAGGGTTAAGGCAGAGCTCTAAGCCCAGCTCAGTAATGAGCTCTCCATGCATCTGCTGGAGCAGACTCAACTGGAGTGCTGCAAGGCCAAGGTTTGTTCCAGTAAATGTCCCCTGGCAGAGGTGCCAGCAGCCTCTCTGGAGGCAGCAGAGCAGCCACACATTCCTCCCAAACCCCCTGTCCATGCCCAGCTCTCCAAAAACTGCTCTGCACCTCGGGCAGCTTTGCCCTGCTGAGCTGCAGAGGCTGCTGGAAAAAAGCTGGATCTTTACAGCTCCCTCCATCCTCATCCCTCATCTGGGACTTCAGACACAGCCATCTAATTCCAGTTAATTTTTACACCATTGAAGTGCCTTCAAGGAGCAGCTGTCCCAGGTCTGCTGCTTTAGGTCTGGTCTCTGTGCCGTTTTTATCCCCTCTTTGCTTCTGCTGTGACTTACACTGGGTTGCACCAGTCTCTGGGTGTGATTCAAGGGAGATTGTTCTAAACCAAGTGTGGTTTGACTCCTTTTCTGAAAGCTGAAAAACCCTGAAAGAGTCCTTCAGCCTCTGCCTGTGGGGCTGTGCAAGTGCTTCACTCGTGTTAGAGCAATGTCAACTGTCGCTGTGTGAAATATAATTCATGAACATACTAATATTCAAACTAGAAATGCAGAAGTCAGACAAAAAACTGTGAAATATTTGTCACTAACGAAGCTGTTTGCCTTTTACAGCAGGGATTTCCCCTGAAAGAAAAGCTGCACTGAAGCTGAAGGGTTCTATGGGGGAAAACATCCCCAAAACTTCTGCCTCCAGCTCAGAACAGACAATTTGCTGTTCTACCTGTGTCTCTGCCCTGGCTTTTGCCCAGCATTAGGGGCAGACTCAGACAGAAAGGGACCAAAAGGTGACAGCAGCCAGCCCCAGCTGCTCACTTCAGACAGGCAAAGGAGGGCAAAACCCCTTGGGGAAAGCCTTGAGCAGGGGCTGCAGGGCTGGGAGCCCCTGGGCAGGCTTTGCAGGCTCTCAGGGGAAGCTCTCAGGGCACAGGGGCTGCCTCACCTGGGTCTCGTTGAAGTCTTTCACACCCACACAGTACACGGTGGCTCCCAGGTCCCGAGAGCGATTGGCCTGCAGCGAGGAGGCACAAGGAGGTTAGCAAAGCATGCAACTAACTCAAAGCTCTTAACCATAAATTCCTTCTTTTCCTGTAAAATCAGCAAAGGGGGAGATGAGCAAAGCAGGGCTGGAAAAGTTTTCCTCCCCAATTCTGTCAAATCAGGTTATAAACCCCAGGTTTGTACTCTGCTGCTACAGTTGCTTTTGTAACTGTACAAAAGTTACAAAAGGGATTTGGTGGGTTTTAAAAACCTACTTAGTTCACCTTTCTAGCTCCTCCAGCTTCCCAAAAGATGTCAGACAGGCTAAATCAAATTTCTTTGAGTAATTTAGGGCACACCCCAGTGTAAAAGTAACCTAAAATGCTTTTGTGTGTTCTGTGGCTTCCTGATATCCAGAGGTGAGAGAGGCTCCATTCCACCTGCCCTGGAACTGCATCCCAGTGCTTCCACAGCATCCTGAGCTAAAGGGAGAGCAGCCACATTTTTGATTTGCCCAGGCTGCTTCACTGAAGTGGCATTTGCTGTTCCAAAAGCAGCTGCTCCAAAAGCCCAAGTAGGAATGGTGTCATTTAATGGTATTCCAGCAGAACAAGAACACCTGACCTGACTGAAAGCTCCTTCCCAGAGGAGATCAGATTGTCAGATTGTATGGGAAGACTGCAGCAATGCAAGTTGTTCAACAGCAAAGAGCTTTTTTAGCAGAAAAGCATTTTTCCAGTTTTACTTTGGGAAGCTTCAACCCAAATAACTGGAGCAACTCACAGAGTAGGTGCCGAGTTCAGGATCTTCCACCAGCCCATAACTGTCCCTCCACAAACCCAAACAAATACAGCACTTCTGACCTTTCAACTTGTTCATCAGCTCTGAAAGCAAACTGGCTTTTCTTCTGGATTTTTTGTTTCAGAAGGGAAATAAAAAGAGATGAACCATAAGGGGGGGAGCTGTAGATCCAGGACGTTTGCTGGAGCAATACTGGTTTTACTCTACAAAGCCATTCTTTTTGTTGTTATTGGATTTAAGGCTGCACTTTGGACAGACTGAGAGGAAAAATTCATGCAGAAAATACCATCTGCCAAGTTCAGACCATCCTGGTTTGACTGACAAGTGCCAATTGTTCATCTCCTCAGGGAGGAGGTCCAAAGGACAGCAGCAGGAACATTCTCTCAGCAAAGCTCTCAGTGCTCACCCCACTGTTAAACATTTTGCACAGTTCACTAATTTAATGAGGATGTTGAGGATATGTGCTTGAATCTCAGAGATATTTGTGGAAAGGTCAGACTGGGTGATCTGAAAGATTTTCTGATGTGACAGAAGCCACCCCCCTTTCTGCAGTCGTGACTTTTTGTGAGAGAAAAAAAAAAGTGAAAGTGAGAATGTTCAGCATTTCCCAGAGCAATCCAGTAAATACTGAAACTTTTCAGCTGTGAACAATTCCTTCCTCTAGTGTTTATTTTGAATTGGAAGTTTTAACCCCTCTCCTTCTCCCTGAACAGTCTCAGCCATGGTGGGTCAGAGGCTGCTGCTGTCAGAGGTTCTTCTTTAAATCCATGTCTGCAGAGCATCAAAGTGGAGTTTTCTCACTGGGGAAAAAGGTTTTCCTTCTCTTTTGCATTCACAGCAGCAAAGCCCCGACATTTCCCTGTCTCTCTGAGTACAAATGTGTAAGTCACTTACCTCCCTCTCAGAGTAGAAAAATAGATCTTCGTGGAGCTCTCCATCTGTCAATGCAATGATGACACTGGCAGTTCTGTAACCTGAACACACAAACCTCTTCAGCCTTTGGTTGTGCTTGTTAAACCACCTCAGAAAAACTCAGAATCCTGCCTGTGGGCACACCTTAAGGGCAGAACTCGTGTTTCTTCACACCAGTAAATGGGACTGCAGCCACCTAAACCCCAGTGCAATTTGTTCCTCGTTAACTCCTGGTTTTATTAATGCTGTCAGTTCAAGACATCCAGAGGGGTTTTTTCAGCTTGTGATAAAAAGCTCAATTGGGATTTAAATGAAGATGGTGGGAAAAGGGCCTAAAATCTCCAAGATTCCTGAGTAACACTTCAGGAGCATCATTAAACCTTGCAGCCTTCCCTTCCAAAACAGAAAGGGAAGGAAAGGACAAACATTTTTCCACTTGCCTGCACTTACCATTGGTTTTAACAACTGCTAGTTAAAAAAATCTTTTCCCTAACAGCTTCTCCATGTACTTGTGTTCCAGAAGGAAGAAGAAATGGTTGTCTGAGCCCTCCAGCAAAAGCAAGGTACCAGACAGTTCTGGTGAGGGTGGGCACCTGCAGCCAGCCTGGCTTCTCCCTTTTGGCCTCACACACTTTAATTCCAGCTCCTTGAAGCTCCACTTGTTCTTTTCTCCTGTCGGGAATACTCCCCTGACTAGCACCACATCGCTGCAAGAATAGAAGCCACCCCCACCCTTCCCACAGCAAAGCTGCATTTTAGATCTGTTAAAGTTATCAGTGAAAAAGAAAGAGAATAAAACCATTCAATGGGTCAAGAAGGCCTCTCACCGTGAACGTTTTCGTAGTAAATCTGTTCACTTGCCTGAAATCAAAGCAGAAGAGAATTAGCAATAAATCAATAAGAAGACCTTGTGAACTTCTACTCTGCAGCAGACAAAAGCAGTGAGGATGTCACACTCACAGCTCACACAAGAGCTCTGCTTTCAGACACCTGATTCCCAGAGCAAGGGCCTTTCTTGGGGTTGTGACTGCATTTCTGCAAGGTCTCAGCAGCCAAACCAAGCCCAGTGCTGTTCTATTCTCCTCTCTGAAAATCCTATCCAATTTCATCCTTGAGAAACATCCCGGGCTCAATGCTAAATATTCCTCAGCACCTCCAGATTATTGCAATCGCAAATAAACCAACAGCTCTGCTAGGTGGCCTGAGTTTCTGCTGCGTGTTCACATTTCGGTGATGGGGCAGCACTTCCAACAGTTCCAAATCCCTCCCAAATTCCCTCGAAGGACAGAGGAGGGAGGGAGTGCAGGAGTTCAGGTTCAGAGAAACGCCTGAGCTTGTAAAACATGCTAAAAACACACCCAGAAGGAGGAGGGCAGAGCAGTAGGGTCTGTTCACAATCCAGGTGTGAGCTGTGACCTCAGCCCAGGCAGGACTGAGAGCTCCCCACCCTTCCTGGGCACAGAGCCACGGGGGACAATGGCACTGCCTTCTCCTAAATAGAAAAGGCAGCTCTGCCCATAAAGGCTGAAGGCAGAAATAAAGAGAATTAGTGGAGTTTGCAGCCCCAGCCCTGAGCCCTCCCACTCCTTGCAGCAAAGGGCAGGGTCCCACTCCCCCACCAGAGTTGTCAACCAGCCCCTGTGTCCCACAGCTCCTGAGGAGCAGAGATTCTGCCCAAACCCCAGTTACCCTCTCAAATCCTTCGTGCATGTACGTGTCCCCTCCTGGCAGCACCTTCTGCAGCTCCTCCAGGCCCTGGCGGATCTGCTCCCTGCAGGGAAGGCAGGATTCTGTCAGAGCCAGCAGCAAAGCCACCAGGATGTCCCTGCCAGCCAGCTGGGGACAAACCAGGCACACGGAGGGGGGCAAAGGGTGTTTAACCCAGCGTTTGCAGGGGGAGATGCCTTTTCAGGGCTGTGGAATACCGGGTTGTGCTCCCAGTGTTCCCACTGCCTGGGGAAAGCATCCCAACAGCACCATCCCACAGCCACACATTTCACACATTCCTCCCTGAAATAAATACTCCCTGCTCAAACCTCAGCAGCTGACTGGCTCACTTTCCTCACACCTTTGCTGATATGAGTATACAAACATCACCAAACAGCTACAAAAAAAACGACTCAGCCCATCCTGGAAGCTCCAGTTTACGTGCAGTTACATCTTCAGTTCCTGGTTAAGCTGGCTGGAAGGCTGAAGCCTTTCCCAATGACTTTTTGGGACTCAGGGGCTGTGTTTGAGTTCTTCCCCAGGGGTGCCAGGCACAGTGACAGATCAGCTGCAGGCTCGGAAGGGTGGGCAGTCATTTGTTGCTCCTCTGAGTGGCAGACACCAAACTCTGGAAGCCAAGCAGAGCCCAGGAGCCTTTAATAAGATAAAACCCTGCAGTGTGGGGGGGTGGATCCGAGCAAACTGCACAATCTCCGTGGGAAAGGGATGAAGTCACTGCAGGCAGGGCCTCACTTCTGGCTCTACATTTTGTATTTAACCACTTCAGAAAGGCCAGCTGGTGTGATCACACACTCAGAGCTCACTCTGTGAGGCTGGTGGCAGCAGGGCATTGACACAGCTCAGTCTGCACAGCAGAGACTCCCTAGGGAGCAAAGACTGTCTGCTTTGGAATCCTCAAACTTCCAAAAACCCACCTGTAACCTGTGATATCCCCAGCTAGTTAGACACTCTAATTAAAGGTTCCTCCTCTCAGGCACCCATGCACATAGCAATCCAAAGCTGGGTGTAAAATGGAGCCTTTCCTCTGAGCAAAACTATTTTTCAGAGGTTAATTTTAAAATACGCAGCAAGAGTCGTAATTATATATAAAATATTTTATATATAATAAAGTCCAGCCCTGTTAGATGCTCAGAGTTCTCCCAAAAGGAATTTCAGCACCCTCAGCCCTCCCATTCAGATGCTGAAGCACCACACAGAGGTGAGGGAAGTGAGAGAGGCAGAGTGTGAGCCAGAGCAGAGCACAGCCCTTGTCTGTCAGTGCCCAGTACAACCCAGTACAACCCAGTACAACCCAGCAGGCAGCTGGCTCTGCGACCAGCTCCAGATCCATGTCCTGCTCCCAGCCAGCTCTTTTGGGACAGCATTCCCACCTGGGAAACATTTCAGTTCAGAGCCTGAGCAGAAAGGAGACCTCTGCAGTGGGTGTCTCCGAGGGTGGGACACAGCAAGAGGCAGGAGCAGGTTTTCCTTTGTCACTCAGTTAAATAAATGTGGTTCCTTCTCTTCATCCCTGCTGCTGCAGGAAGTGGCAGGAGATGCTCAGGCTGGCTGGCTCTAAGGACATTTTCAAGGCTGGTGTGAGTGTGCACTGCTCTGCAGGAAGGCAGCCAGCTTCCTCCCCATGGCAGCTGCTCTGGTATGTGATTTCAGACAGCCAATATGTAAAACACATGCTGACTTATACACTCCACACATGTGGTACATATATTTTTTGCTCCACGTGGCAATGAAGTTAACAGAGGAAGCGAGAGAGATTTAAGGACCTCATCCAGCTCTCCTTGGAAGGCAGAATGAAATAAAAAAAAAAAAAAATAAAATCCATCTCACAGATTTTACTGGGATTAAGCTGGGGGTCTGTAAGGGGGTGGCAGGAACACGCTTCACAAACAAGGCAATCTGAAAAAGGAATCCACACCCCTGCAATCCATCCCAAACATCCCAAAAGATCCATCCCAAACACTCTTTGTCTGTGACACACCTTCAGACCCTCAAGGAAACCACGTTCCCCTCTACCCCAGGAGTGCACCTCTGGCTCCCAAGCCTGTTTTTGGGGGAGGCAGTTCCACCTACTTGCTGGCAGAAGAAACTCCCAGAGGATGTTTCACAGGCACTGAGTCTCTGCTTCTCTGACAAAATCCTGAATCTCTGGGGAGCATGAACTAAACCCCTGACAGCTGACAGAAAGACACTCAGAAACTGAAATTAAGCTCAATTCTTAATTAATTAATTAAGGGAACCTCTGCCTTGAGAAGCCTTAGTGCATTCTGGGCACAGCTGAAGGTGAGAAGCACAGAGGGGTCACACCACCACCCTCAGAGGGATGGGAATCACTGAGGAAGGTGAAGGAAGCTGCAAGGACACAGAGGCTGCTGCTGACCTTTAAAGCTCTTCTTACCTGTCTTCTGTTAACCTCATTAGAATTGTCCCTCTGGTTGAAAAAACAATGAAGGACATCCTCAGCTGAGGGCTGGAGGAGAGAAAAGAAGTGAATTAATTTGGTGGTCCAGAGGGACACAACCACACAGGCCACTCTGCCACGCCAGTCACAACTCAACAGCATGAAAATGTATTTTGCCCTGAACCTTCTTAGTCCAGGGGAACCTTGGGGAATCCCTGGAAGAGATGCAGAGAACACTTGTAACACACCCTTAGGATTGCTATTAAATGCATCCTGCTGTCACCACGGAGGCAAGGGAGAGCTCCTTTGTCACAGCACATTCCATCCCCTATCCCGAGGGATTCCTCATCCAGGCTCAGGTCATTCAGGGTCTGGAAGCCACAGCCACAGGCTCTCCTTGCAGCCCAAACTTCTGCACCCCAGGCAGCAGCTCAGAGACAGGAGGATTCCTCCACCCCAGGTCTGATCCATGGAGGGCAGGCAGGAATAAATGGAATTATTTTATCTCCCCACATTTCCCACAAAACAGGAAGGTGGGGAGGAGCAGTCAATGGAAGAGCTGAGGAAAGCTTCAAGAGCTCTTCCTCCACCACGTCCCCCCAGGGGAAGCAGCTTGTGCTGGGGCTGGGAGCCCCTGGCACCCCCAGGGCCCTGCAGCCCTCCTTACCTTATGAACTTGCGGGCCAAGTGCTCCACAAAATGATAAATCTCATTCCAGTGGTGCAGGACACTTCCTGATCTAGGACACAACGAGCACAGGACACGTCAGTGAAGCTCTCCCAGCCATGTGTTTGTCACACATTGCTCATTTTGCTTCTGTTTTGTTCCACACTCACTGCCCATGCTCTGCCTCTAAAGAGAGATCAAACTGTAATTGACATTTCCTGCCTAACTTTAAAACGCAAGAATCATTCCCACTCCATGCAAGTGTTTGAGGCTGCCTTTGGCAGTTAGGCTGGGCTTTAACACAGCCTTAACCAAATAAACCCTCTGTGAGTGAGGAGCTGTCTCTGCACAATGTTTTAGATTAATTCCACCCACTCACTTCCAAACCATTACACAGAGCTTTAGCTCCAGTGTATTCTGAGAATTACAGTTGGAGGAACAGATTATTAAACTTCTCCAGTGCTTCCACTGTGCCAGAGAGTGTGAAAAGTAAAACACCTTAGTCCACAGCTCAACTGCTCTGGTTAATTCTGTCACACCTCAGTTAAAGACAAAACAAACTAATTTTGCTCCTCAGGAGAATAAACCATAGGCTATAATGGGGTTGGATTATTCTTCTTTATGTTGTAAGAAGGAGGAAAAAATTAGGTTAATCAGAATCTTTCAGCACAAAATGCCCCTTCTGGCATAAACACTTCTATGAACACTGGAATATTAATATTGGGGAAAAAATTTCTTTCCTAAAGCTGGAAAATAAACGTGTCATCACTTATTTAATTCATTGAGTACAATTAGAAATATTTATAGGGGAAATAACCACTCCAGCTTCAACAGAAACTTCATTGATCTGCAGCCTGAGGAAGAAAAGACGAAGGTTTGAGATGGTTTTTCACTTCAGGGGAAGAAAAGGCAATTGAGGTGTTCTGCTCTAGCTCTGGGGATGCCAGTGCAGAGCCAGGGCAGGGTCCCCAGCCCAGCCTGGCTGCTCAGGGCACTGCTTCACCTCTGGAGGCACCAGGAGGAGCACGCAGAGCTGGTCCCGGGGGTCACAGCCATCTCCAGCCCCCTTTCCCCACGCCTGCTTTCCATTCTCAGCCAGTCAGGAACAGCCTTGGCCTCTCCCTCCTGCTCCACGATTCCTGAGCTGCTCTTCCTCTGGGTGACCCCGATCTGTGCCTTGCCCCCAGCACCTTTGGGGTCTGAAAGCATCCAGGCCCTGTATATATGTATATATATATGTATATATATGTGTATTTATGTGTACATATGTGTACATATGTGTATATGTATATACGTATATATGCATATATATATGTGTATATATATGTGTATATCCATACGTGTATATATGTATATATTTATATGTATATATATGTATATATGTATATATTTTTATTTATATGTTTATATATAAATATGTATATATGTATATATGTATCTATATAGATATATATACATATATCATATATACATATATATATGTATATCATGTATCTATATATCTAGATATCTATATCTATATCTATCTACATATATATGTAGATATATGTATATATATGTGTATATATTTATATATACATATATATATATGTATATATGTCACAGCAAAAGCTGTGACCCCGCCAGCTCTGGCTGCCCAAAGGATTCCAGCCCCAAGGCATCAGTTTAGGCTCAGTCTAAGTGTGGCTTTACAGACACCCTGATCCTGGGGTGGGATCACCAGCACATGCTCTTAGTGCTGAATTCTTTCTTTTTTTTTCTTTTTTCAGAGCAGGACATGACAGGACAGCTTCTCCTGCACGCAAATGTGTGTCACACAGGAGCAGAGGAACAGCAGCAGCCAAGCTCTTGATAAACCCATTAAAGCACAGTGGGAAAAGTGCTGTGGTAAGAGATGAGGGGGGAGGCACATCAGGACTTGCTCTCAGACAGGAAATTGAAATCCTGCTGCATCCAAACCCTGAATTGATAGAACAGAGACACACAGAGCTCAGCCCCAGGTGCAAATTCCCATTGGATGTATGGGGTAACTCTGAGCCCAGGAATTCCACAGGCACTCCAGTCCCAACAGCACCAACCAGCCTGGAAAAGAAGTGTTTATAATCTTTAGATGGTGAGGTATAAAAGAAACACTTGAGTTTGTAACATCAATCTCCGTAAGACCTGAGGAGCCAAGGCTTTGTTAATCAGAAATTAGTCCTTGCTTCAGTGAAACAAATGTTACTTCAGACCACATATTCACCAGCCAAAAAACACACCTCAGGGCAGATTCCCACATTTCCTGACCCATCTGGATGCAGACAGGTGGGGCTGGGACCAGCAGCCCCTGCCCAGATTCCTCCCAGCCATCAGGTAAAACAACCTGTAAGGAAAATTCTGCTGCAATCGTTAAACCAACCCCTCTCTATCCACAAAGGGAGGATGGTTTCTGCTCGGTTTCTGGAGTGGGATCATTGGAATACTCTGCAAATCCAGTTTCACCCCATCTCTACCAGAGGCAGCTGCAACAAGGGCCCAAAATGAAGGTTCACACTTTTGCTGACCACACCTTGTCCTTCCTCACATTCCTCCTCAATTCCCACCTGAGCCAGACAGCTCAGTGTACCTGGAGTTCACTTCTCCTGCTGGTGTCAGGGGCCAGAACTGCCCAGGGCTGCACTCCTTGTACATAAAATGCATTTTCTGAAACAACCTAAGACTTCTTATGTTCTTCACTTGGCTTAAAATGGACAAACCCAATACAAGCAACCTTTCTGCAGCCAGAACCAAGTTTCCAAACCCAGCATTAGCTCACAGTGCCCACCTCCTTGAGCTGTGTCACTCAGCAGCCACACTGTAAAAGACACTTCCTTTGAGCAGCGAGGCAAGCCAAGAACTCTGAGTAGGACAAGTATTTCTAAAGTCCAACTGTAAGATAAGAAAAGCCAATTTTCAAGTAGTTCTCTCTTCATATTCCCCAAAGAAACGAGAGGATCATCGAGCCAGCGCTTTGCAGCTGAATGGTTGATGCTACAAACTTGCAATTTAAGAAAGGACTGGTCCTGAGGATGCCAAAATCTCTCCTGGAGAAGGGCCCAATAAGTGGAAATTAAACTCGAGTAAAGCATTGCCTTTAACAGGAGAGTGATACATTCTGTGGTCAGCTCCACTGGCATTTTGGACCTCCAAGTGTTGAGAGAGACACTGCAGAGGCTGCCTGGCTCCAGCCAAGCCCTGCCCTTCAGCAGGTGCCTTCCTCCTCCTCCTCACTGAGACAGGATGCTCCAGAGCCCAAAGATGCAGCAGCTCAAACCTCCCTAGACTTGGCCTTTCTTGCACTTTTTAAGATTTTTCCACTTTTCCATTTCTGCTGTTGCACCTTCTCAGAGTGCCCGTGGCTTTATTCACTTCACAGACTGCTAGCGTCCCAGAATCAAGGCCACACTCTTACACCAAGACCTCAGGTGAGTGATGTGCTCTGCAGCTGACAGGAGGACATAAAGACACTTGGTTCAGAGCTGGATGTTGATCCAGAAAGCTCCTTAAGCTTCCCCTGGGTTTGGACCAACTCCCAGAACTCTCAGAGCTGGCATTTACCTAAGAAGTTGAGCAGCATCTCTTTATTGAGCTCCTCAAAAATAACACAGAGGAGCCCAAAGGCATCCTTTGTCTTTCCAAGTCCTTCAGGAGCAATTCTGACAGCCCTCCACAGCACAAAGGCCTCTGAGAGGTGATGCAATTCTTGGAGGAAACGCTGTTATCTTGTGCCACACTTCACACCAGACAGCTCATGGGGACACTGCCAAACCCTGCAGGTCACAGGGTCCACAGAGGCTCAGGTCAGAGCAGGACAAGCCTCTAAACCCAGCCTCAGCCCAAGAACATTCTTCTCCTCCTGGCTGCCAGGGAGTATGCAAGAAAACAACGAATAAACAAGTAGCCATGGACTTAATTTCCATCCCTCAGCAGATAAAGTGCCGAGTGCTGCAGGCACACACTCAATCCTGGCTGGAAGGGAGCTCCTGCACATTCCTTTGACCAAGCAATGGTTATCTGAGATGCATCACTGGGTAAAAAACACATCCACAGGTCCTGGCTGGCAAGATTTCACACATGAGCTCAGCTCACTGCAGTTGCATGCCCTTGGCAGAATGGGGAGCTCATTACGTTCCTTCAGGCAACAAGCAAAAAGACACAAAAAGGCACAAATTTCTCCACCCTGCCTTGCTGGCATCCCTCCCAGAGAAAAAGCTTGCAAGCTCCTGCCATCCCAACAAGATGCACCCCTTGCTGTGGGTGCAGGCCTGTGATCCTGGAAATCAGGAATAACTCCACAGGTCAAAGAGGAGCAGAAATGGGTTTGAATCTCTTCCTGCAGACCCTCAGTGCCACCATTCCCTACCTCAGGCTTGGGTTTGTTCCTCTGAAAGCAGCTGGAACACTCTGCAGTGTTCTGGGGTGAGCTCTGCTCCAGGGCTCACTTTCCCAGGGGAAAAACCAAGTGGTAACTCCAACAGGAATTAGCTACTCTAAATGACATAAAGCTACTCCAAAGAGCAAGCAGCTTGAGACTAAGTCGAGAAAATAGCCACAGTTTGAGATTTTGCAGCCAAGGGACAAGAGGCATGGTCTGTGGAAGGTTCCTGAGCCATGGCATGGGGTGGAACCAGATGATCTTTAAAGACCCTCCCAACTCAAACCATTCCATGATTCCATGGAAGTGTTAAAGGATGTGTGATAACCAGCTCCACCACAGTAAATCTCTCACCAGAGGTTAAACAGCCAGGTCCACTGGTGTACTGTGCTCAGGAACAGCTGAAAAGCCACAAAGCTCCTCCAAAATTCCACTGGAGACCAAGGAAATTTTTACATCAGCTCCTGCTCATTTCTCATGCACAGAAAAATCCCAGGATCAGGAATTGCGCAGCTGTCAAAGCAGGGGTTTTGTTGGATTCCTTGACACATACACAGGGGCCAGCCTGCTTGCTTTAGAGCTCGTGGCAAGGCTTGTGTTTCCCCCCAACCCCAAAATCCCCTGAGCAAGGCTCAGGATTTCAGCGAGGGGACAGCCCAGAACTTGAATTAAGGGCCAGCTGAAGCTACATTAGCTCAGAGGTGTAACACAGCACATCCAGGAGATTGGAGAGAACCTTCAATCCTGCTCCAGCTTCCAGGGAAATGCAGCTGCCCAAAGCTGCAGTACAAATCATGCTCTGGGTTTGGTTGGGTCTGGGCTTTTTCCATTTGTAGCAATCGAGTTATTCCAACACTGAAGAGCAGCGAAATGAACAGGCCAGGTAGATCTTTGCACTGAATAAAATAAACAAACCTCTCCCCCTGGAGCATCAGGACAACTGGCACACTGAAGCAGCCAGAGTCTCAGTCTTTTGATTTTCCCCAGTATTTTGTAATAAAGGGTTATGTAATTCCAAGTCATTTATACTAAAGGAATGTGGGAGCTACTGCAAAACACTCCAGAGGATCAGGCAGAAACTTCATCTGGGAGTGCTTTTGGCAACTTGCAAATGCTTTCCTGTCTCTGAAATTTATGGGTATTAATGTCAGTGCCATGGCTCTGGCAGACATCACCTCCAGCATTTCCAAGCCTTTGGTTCAAAATAACTATTCTTGATCAAGAAAATCAGGACAATCATTTCAGCTAGTATTTTTTAAGTTGGTTTTTTTTTTCGGTTTTCTTTTTTTTTTTTTAATTGTTGTACTGCTTTAGTATGAAGCTTTCCAAAGCTCAGCACAAAATGATTCCACATTGCTCCATCCACATCTGAAAAAAGCAGCACTCTTACAGAGCCAAGGAGATGACACTGCCACAATTAGTGATGAAAAAGTGAGCTAGAGAGTTATCTTCAGCACAAACAGCTAAACAGTCAAAATATGCATTTGATTAACAGAAGAAACAAAGAAAGTGTGACTCAGCTAGGGAAAATAAAGCTCTTTAAATGGGGCATTCGAGCTGTTCTCCATCTCAGCAGCTGAATTCAGCCCTTGGGAGGGGAATAACCCCTGTCTGGGCTGGATTTCATCTGGAATTGCTGCTTTGGGCACAGCTGAGGGGGCAGAGGGGCAGGGACAGAGCTCGGGGGACAGAGGAGCAGGGGCACAGCTCGGGGGGCAGAGGGGCTGCCTGCACCTCCTGAGCCCTGGAATTGGTGCCTGCAGGAATAATTCTGCACTCCCTGCCCTGGTGAGAGCCGCAAGCTCCCCTGCTCACGGGGAAAGCTCACGGGACCAGAGCGCTGCCGCTGTTTGAAGAACTCGAGAGCACACTCGAGTTCGAGTACACACAAAGCTCCCGTGCTGGGGGAATCCCGAGCGATGTGATTGCAGAGCACAGCGGGATCCGTGCCCCGGACCTACCGAAGAAGTCACCACAACAATAACAAAGCAAGGAGTCAGGAGTCCCTGGGGTCCCCCGGGGACACGGTGGCTGCCACAGAGCCCAGATCCAGAGGAAACCTCCTCGGGATCAGCGTGTGCCCTCCCAGCTCCTGCCTAGCCAGAGAACTCCGGGATAAAGAACAAAGCAGGACTGACTTACTTGTCCAGAATGAAATACAAATCAAAGCCCCCGTAGCAGGCAGGACCACCGTTCTCTCTCTTTCCGCCGTGCCCATCACAGGTGAGTGTAAAAACTGCCAGGAAGACACACTGGAAGCCAAACCTCAAGATGCTTTGCTTTGCAATGGCCATTATATCCAGAGAGGAGGAGAAAAAGAAATCTCTTCTTCCGAGGCTCCTTTATTTCACAGGTTTCTCCACAAAAGCCATTCAATGACCTTTAAAAGGTAGAGATGTATATTGTATTCCTCAAAACACCACTTGCAACAGTTGTCCAAAGGAATTGCAAGACTTTCCCCCTTGTTTCCCTTGCACTTCTGTTTCTTGGTTTCAGATTTCAAGATGCACAATACTGTATTTCACTTTTTTCTTTTTTTTTTTTTTTTTTAAAGGGACTTGACCCTCAGTCTCCCTTGCAGCTCTCAGAAAGCAGCACCATTGTTTGGCAAGAGCAGGAGCAGCCTCCTCACAAATCTTGCTTTGTCACGGACTTCAGAAAACACAGGGAGGGTTTGTGGCTTTCCTCCCCCCCTCCCCTTAATTATTGTTATTATTAAAGACGGCAAGCTCTGCTTTTCCCTAGCTCAAGAAGCTCAGAGAATGCCATCTCGTGGCCAGAACTCGAGCAGAGCCTGGCTTGCAGCAGATTTGTGCACGGAGCACATGAACAGCAGCCCCAGGTACCAGCACAGAGCCTGAGTGCTCTCAGCAGGACCCAGCTCTGGGCATGGAATCCCAGCCTTGGGGTGGGCCTAAAGCCCAGCCCAGCCCAGCCTTCCACTCTTCCAGGGATGCCGAGGAGCCACAGCTTCTCTGGGAATTCCATCCCACTCTCACAGGCAAGAATTCCTTCCCAACATCACATCTAGCCCTGCCCCTCCTGACAGAGGAGATGTGCAGAGGGATCTCTGCTCCCCACAGACAGAAGGGATGTACAGAGAGATCTCTGCTCCCCACAGACACAGAAGGGATGTGCAGAGGGATCTCTGTTCCCCACAGACAGGGATGTACAGAGATCTCTGCTCCCCACAGACAGAAGGGATGT
>VXBV01000087.1:228384-241704 GCA_013400355.1 Certhia brachydactyla
ATTCCCCATACAGACAGGGATGTACAGAGGGATCTCTGCTCCCCACAGACAGGGATGTGCAGAGATCTCTGCTCCCCACACAGGCAACAGCTGAGTTTAGAGACCTTTAAAAACTCAGGGTAGCTTCCCAGAAGTGAAAAGCCATACCAGGCCTTAACAAAAGCTGGAGAAGGAGATCAGATTCTTTGTGTAGCTGTGGATTCAGACTGACATAAGGCCCAGGAAAGCTTGGGGAAGAGCCAAGGAATGAAGCATCAGATGAAGCTGTGAGTGCTCTGAGATGGAGGCAGCTGCTGACAAAGTGGAACACGGAGTTTTATCCTGAAATCCTGAAGTTCCTTGAGGACTAATCCTCTTCATATGCCTGCCTAAAGAGTGTGTATTTTTGTTTAGGATCTGGTAAGAGCAGCATCAACACTCAAGCTCATGTGGGACACAAGAGGGGTGTTGGAATTCGTCTGCCCTCCCCCTCCCTCACTAAAAACGCCAGAAACAAAAACATTATGAAGATCCTGATATGGATCAAAAACATTATGAAGATCCTGAGACCCACCAGTGCTTGGGAAGACTGAGTGTGTTCTAGTCCTTGTGTGAGAGACAATATCGAGGTGTTTTAATTGCACACAGCTGTGCAAAGGGTAGTGAAGCTCCAGCTGGTGCCCCTGGTTTGGGAGCACCTTTGGGTGACCCCATGGGTGGTTCCCTTTGGCTCCCAGGTGTCTGACCTGGATGTTGGGTAATGGCTTTTATCAAGATCTAAAAATCCCACCCCCTGTTTCTCAGGGGACTTCAGGACGCTGGTCCAGCACCGTGTAACTCCCCAGTTACTCTCACAATTAAATTATCACTGCCCAGGAATTCCTGCCCGGTGCAGACACATCCTTAGAGCCCCTGGCTGTATCTCCAGCTGTGCTGGTGCTGGCACCACCGCACTCTCCCGGGGCTGTGGGACAGCACAGCCCTCTGGATGGCGTTTTCCCATCTCACTTGTGCAACTCGAGGCTGACACTCAGTGGCCAAGAGGGATGTTTTTCTTCCCTGGACTGCTCTAATTTTTTAAGGGATCAAAAGCTGCCTGGGGTGGAAGCGTGTCCACTGACTGCCACAGGCTGATCCAGAACTCCCCAGAAGGTGATGATGCTCCTCAACACCCCCAGAACACTGGTGATACCATGGTGTGAGGCAGCACAGCAGAGGCTGAGTGGCTCAGCTCGGGGCATCCTGCCATTTCTGTTAGAGAGCAGGAAATGTTCAATCTTGATTGTAAAGATTTGAGCAACAGCAATCCCAACCTAGCCTTGTGTTAGGACCAGAACAACTCTGTAACTCCCACAAAGAAGACTCCCCTTCCCCTAAAGAAGGCAAATTCAATGTTTTGCACTTCTCTTTTTCTGCCTTTTGTGCTCCCTGAAACAAGATATTGAATGTGAAGCATCCTTCCCCAAACAGGGAAGGAAGGTCCTGACTGTGAATGCCTGGTGTGTACCAAGCCTGGGGCTTGCCAGCTCTCTGGCTGTGCTGAGATGAAAAGAGCAATGAAAGGGCTCAAATGGGGCTAAATACATTTGTGGAAATGTTCTTAGATGAAAAAGAATAATCACAAACAGGCTGGAGTTAATCCATGATGAAGGAATTTAATGGATAGCTCTGCTCACCAATTGATCTGATTTAGCATTCAATCCTCAGGAAGGAGCCTCTGGAAAGAAGAGATGCCAGGGGAATAAATCCATCAGGGTTGGCTTTGGGCAGCAGCTGCAAGGCTGCTGCTGGAGCACCCTCACAGGGTTCAGGACAGGTATGATTTACACAAAGTTAGAATTATGGCAGTATGTGAGGGCCAAATATTGAAGGACATCGAGTTTGATGCATGATCCGAGATTGAATTGTGGTCCTGCAGAGACAAAAAGAGAAAAGCAATGACCATGAGACACAGACTAAGATGCTGTTAAGTGCATTCACTGTCAGCCTTTAGTACCTGGCACATTGCACTCCCCTTTTCAATCCCTTTGAGCCCTCCCAGGTGACAGAGTCGATGCTTAAAGCAAAGCAGGCAGTGAGTAGGTGCCAGCATTCCTGCTGTCCTGAGCCTGAACTGTAAAGCATCTTTCCATGCCAGGGCTGTCAATCAGCTGGCAGGAAGGCTCAGAATACTTTGATGCTGCTTCAGGATTAACTCCTCTGAGTAAAACTTCCTTTCCTTGGCTATATTTAAAACAAATGTGGGTTCTTTCCCATCACTACAAGAAACTGTAGTGCAAGTGATCAATTTGCAATTAAGGCACTGAAACTCAGTGATTTATGCCCATCTCCATAGCAATGGCTGCCTTTCTGCAGGAGGGTGGTGGTTGTTGCTCAGAGCCAGCCAGGTTCTGAAGATTTGCTGCACTGGGAATGTTTGAGCTGTGCAAGGCACAGATTCTCTTGGAGTCCCCAGAGAGCAGCAGCTCTGTGGCTCAGCAAGGAATGCTCACAAAGAGGAGCTCCTGAAACCCCTTTGGGATTATTGCACTGGCTCCTGGCAGTCCCCATGGCTGGGCACTACATGCTGAAGCTGCTGCCAGTCTGTGGGCACAGTCCCATGGGCTGTGACATTCTGAAAGAATCCTACCAGGTGTGGGTCAATAACACCCTGGGCAATGGGATTGTGGGCACTGGGAACAACTTAAAGGGGCTGGAAGGTTCTTGTCTTAGTGCTGTGAAGCACCAGGGTTTGGTGGCTGCCTGGGCCAACTCGTCAGCAAGCTCTGCCCTGGAGGACAGAGGTTCATAGAACAATCCTTTTTCTTCTAGACTGGGCATTACAGGGGAGGTCAGTGTGAGCTGAAACACTCCAGGCCCAAATTTAAGCTCCAGTACAGCCCTGTCACAAACTCATGTTGAAACCTGCTTTTGCCAACATGGGTTATGCTGATTCTTCATGTGACTGAAACCACTCCTTCACAACAGCCTGTTAGCAAGAGCAGGAGCCAGGAAACCACCAAGAAGAGAAGCAATCACAATCTGAACTCTTCCTGGAGAGGAGCTGGAAGGGTTTCCTTTGGGTCATTTATGTGGCTGTGACCCCTCCCTGTCCCAGTGCTGATCTGCACAGGTGCAGAACCCTTTGTGCAACTGCTGAAGCCCTAGGTGTCTGTCTGAGTCCAAATGGGAGAGCAGCAATGGTGCCTCAGTCATTCCCCAAAGGAAACAAGTGCCAGGTCACTCAGAGACACAATTCCTTTGCCTGCACTCACCATGAACTTGGTAAGCCACGTAGGTGGTGAGTCCTCTGCACGTGGAGATGTCTGGCCCATATGATTCAAGATCACGAATAATTCTCTTGACAAGGGTGAATGTGATCTCCTTTGCAGGGGGTCTTGGATGATTCTGGTTCTGAACATCAAATACCAGCATTCAGCAAGGTCAGTGCCCTGATCTGTTAACTCCAGGCATATTCCGAGCTATAGTCATTTTAAGAATAATCTGAGCTACAACATTGGCCAAACCCTCCACTGGAAGCATCAGAGAGTGTTCCAATTTTCAATAGTTTAAAGTTACGTTGTTGTAAAATGTCATTGAAATGGATAAAAATCTCTAATTAATGGTGTGATGAACCTAGTCTTTAAAGTACCTGTTGGTTTTGAAAGCAGCAAAGTCTCACATATCATTAAAATACAACTGTCCAAGTAGCTGCTCCTTTTCCATCTTACCCTGATGTCTGCAGCCAGCTGAGGGAGGGCATCAAAGCTGGGCATCTCTGTTCTGTTCATTATGGAAAGGTAGCAAGACTTCTCTGGCAGCACTTTGGTTGCCATAAAGCCCTGTAAAATAAAGTTAATGACCACTTGGAATGTTATCATTAATACTGTAATTTAGTACATGTTAAAAAAGTAGTAAACCAGTTTTTACTGAATGGATGAGCCAGTCTCTGAACAAACCCCTCCCTGCACTCACTGTATCATAATTCCAGATGGTTTTCCAGGATCCATGGTTGGTCCTTTGCTCAATACTTGCCACGAGCCATTTCCTATTGATGGTCAGAAGTTGGTAGCCTCCACCAAAGGAGATTTTCTTGCTTATTTCAGTCTGTTGATGCTAGAAAAACAAATGAGAGAACACTTAGGCTTGCAAGTGATTTATCTCCCCAAGGCTTTAGAAAAATGGAAGGTTCAAGGAGATGTCATGAAGCAGAGAACGTAGAAAGAGCAGCCGTGTGGAAATTGGTCTCTGTACTCACATGATCAGCAAGGGCTGGAGTCAGGACGAGCCCAAGAAGGGCTGCAGCCAAAATCTGAAAGGAAAATCAAATGCAAAAGTGTAACTGCAGCTCTGGCTGACAAATCTGGTCAGGACAATCCTCCTTGCCTGTTCCTAATCTGTGTTCCAGTGCCCCAAAAGGGAGGCAGCCTTGCTTTACCCCAGGGGACAGGAGACACATTTCACACTGGCTCCTTCAGGAGCTGAATCTCAAGCTGTTGCTCAGAGCTGTGCAGGCACACACGGGTATTTTACAAGAGTGAGGAGAAAGCTTTTCCATTTCTTCTGCTCTGGCATTGCAGGCAAGGGCTTGATCCCCTGCTGCAGTGCTCCAGATGTGCCAAAGCATTGGCAATAATGGGCATGGCTTAGGCTTCCCCTTTTCTCAATAATGTGCAGCCAAGCCATGCAAAAATCCTGACCTGCTCAGCTCCTCTGGGCACCAGGGGCTGAGGTGCTCATTGTGGAGGAGCAAAATGTCCCCAGAGAAAGCCTCAGTGCTGCAGAGAGGCAGAAATCCCTTCTGAGGGATAAAGGAATGGGTTTGAATCAAAGTTTCAATTAATAAGGAAGAAAAGCAGGCATACTCACAGAGAGATTCATCCTGACTGCAGAGCTGATGCAGCTGAAGGCAGAATAAATGATGTGAACCTCCCACCTTTTATTTGTTTTCAGAATTAGGTGTGGAAGGGTTGAATGCTACAATAAAATTATTTTGTCATTTGTTTCCCTGTAACTTGTCCCTGAAAATTATTTCCTGCTGTAACTACTTGATAAACAAGGGGATTGCACTTTTGGAAATTTTGACCTGCTGGAGTCTGATGATTATGAGGTAGGAATCTGTTGGTAGGCAAAACCAAGAAAGGTTTTATTGCCTCCTCCAGCAATGCCACGTGTGTGATGTACTCTCCTGCTCAAGCAGAGCCCCAGTGCCAGAGTGGTGTGAACTTTCACTGTGGTGCTCCTTGGAGCTTTTCTTGATGTCCCAGTTTTTGGAATAGATGAAAGGAGGTAAGGATTTAGCTTTGTGGATTCCCAGCAGTGTTGCATTAGCTCCAGCAGCCATGTTTTGGGGAATTACTGCTCTTGGAGATCAGATTAAAGGGGAGATAGAAGATTTCTGGCCTCAGGGAGGAGCCTGGGAAGCTGTCAGTGCTGTTGTGTCAGGCTTCACATTCAGATTTTACTCTGACCTGGTTTTCATGACCCTACCAGGAACTCAGAGAGGAACTTGGGAGTGACACTGATCAGATCAGGAATATTGATTACCTGACCCAGGCAGGGAACAAGGGATAATCACTCAGGCCCTGACAACCTTGGAACATAATCTACCTGTATCACAGCCTGTGCACAACAGCACCATTGTTACCAACTTGGGGGAGGCCAGGGTGGAAATCCCTTGGGAATTCAGGAGATGCTTGCATCTCCTGACCCCATAAACAGCAGGGCTCAGTGGGGCCTTTGGGCTGCCCTGGTCTGCAGTGGGCTCAACAAGCATCTCCCATGGAGTGGGATGTCTCCTGGAGCTTGGAAAGCCTCAGGTTTGCAATATTCAAAGGGCTGTTTTGTGCACACTGGGCTGGTATTCCCCCACTCCTCGAGACTCAACCCTCACCCACTGAGAAATGCCAAGGCATTTGACCTGTTTCAGTGAACTCCAGGGGAATTTTTAACAGGTGCTTTTGCACACATAGATATAGATGTAGAGAGCTGTGAGCCTGTGTGTGTGCACGAGGAGTGATTAGGGTATGAATGCTGCTATCTTGAATCTATATTTCAGTCTTTGTTGTGATTGTAGTAAACGCTATTGAATCACCTTGTAAATGAGTCAGTGATTAAATAACTCTTAAACCCTCTGCACCCTCACCCTCTGCACCCCTGGATTCTGTGTGTGACATTCCAAAGTGATTTCAGTTTGATTTTCCTTTGCAGGTTTCATCCTTGCAGTAAACAACAGACTAAACCTTGCCATTGAATCCTGTCACAAACTCAGGTTGAAACCTGCTTTTGCCAATGCCTGTTATGCTGATTCTTCGTGTGACTGAAACCACCAAGAAGAGAAGCAATCACAATCTGAAAGGAGCATTTGAAATTCACAACGCTTTAACATTGTGTCTGCTTATCTTGCATCAAGTTATTTTCTGCCTTAAAATAATTCTGACTTCCAGTTTACTTTGTGTACAGGCTCAGCACTTTCTGCAGTGGGATCCAGCTGAAGAGGATTTAAGTGAGCAGGAGAATTACTTGCAATGATGATAAATTCACTTGAGCTAATGCTCTGAACAATTATTATCTTAGACATATTCTCTTGGATATTAAATTGGTCCAAACTTTAATTTTAAAGGAGTTTGATGAGAAAGATCTGAGTGCACACGGGGTCTCTCATGTCAAGCTCTCAGCAAACAGCTGAGCCCCAGCTTTATGTGACTTGCTGAGATTGTTGATTTGCCTCTGAGTGCTGAAGGAGAGAACATTGTCCTGTGGATATGTCACGAGTGTGTGTCACCCCTGGAACTGAGCACTTCCCTCTTTCAGCTTGGAGCAGGCATGTGGAGTCCCATCCCTGCCAAAAGGCAGATTGCTCCCCTGCAGTCCCCACCCCTTTGGCATTTTCACTTTGTGAGCCTTGCAGAAATCACTGAGAGCTCTCTCAGTGCCAAGAAAAGCTCAAAACCATTTAAAAGCTGCCCAACCTAAAGAGTTTTATGAGAAAGTGATAGGTATACTTACAGGGAACTTCATTTGGATGGGAAGCCAGGCCAGCTCTGCTGCTAATTGATGTGTACTCTTACTTTTTATACATAATATCCCAAAGTTAAATCTGAAAATGGGTTTGCCTTATTGGCAGGTGCCCTGTGTTCACAGAAGCATGACGAGTTTCCTGGGGAAGTGCTCTGATAAGAGGAGGCTTTGATACCTGCCTGATTGAATTCATTGCATACAGGGAAATGAGAGAAAACTGGTCCTGGTGAGCTCAAGGTGTTTAACAGTGCCTTTAAAATGGAAAAAGAAATGAAAACCAGCAGCAGAGCACAGGTTGCCAGTGAAGTTGTGGTGGTGCTTTGTGCCAATGTGGCCAAGGACTCAGGTGAAGTTGTGCCTCTAACCAAAAGCCCCAGTGCAAACAAGACACGGCCCTGAATCTTCTCAGAGCCTCTTCAGGAGAGCAGCACCTGATGAGGGACTAAGGGCTGATTTGGGTGTGCCAGAAACTGAGGGATGTTGCAGGGCTGGTGTTGGTACTAAAGACAGATTTGTATTCACCTGGTTAACCTGGGGCATCCTGCCACTTGTGCTAGAGAAGAGGAAATGTTCAATCTTGATTGCAAAGATTTGAGCAACAGGAATCCCAACCTTGCTTTGTTTTAGGAACAAAATAACTTTGTAAACCCCACAAGGGAGGCTCCCCTTCCACTAAAAAAGGGTAAATTCACTGCTTTGCACTTCTTTCCTTTTGCCTTTTGTGCCTCTTGAATCAAGATTCTTAATGTGAGGCATTTTTCCCTGAGCAGGGGAGGAATGTCCTGGCTGTGAATGCCTGGTGTGTACCATAGCCAGCCTGGGGCTTGCCCAGCTCTCCAGCTGTGCCCTGTGTTGAGAGCTGGCAATGAAATGAGCATTTGAAGGGTTCAAACAGGGCAGAAGGGAGACAATAAAAAATGTTCTTGTGGAGGTGTTCATAGATGAAAAAGAGTAATAAGCAACAAGCTGGAGTTAATCCATAATGAAGGAATTTATTTGAAAGATGTGGTCACCAGCTGATCTGTGTCCACATCTAAATCCCCAAGAACATCTCTAAAAGGAGATGTGAGGGAAGAATGGCACCAGGGTTGGCCTTGGGCAGCAGTTCAGAGCCTCTGTACTTGATTGAAGAAAGGTAAGGTCTTCAGGCCTTGATATTGCCACCACAATAGTTCAGATCCACAAGTTTGAGGACATCAAGTGATATACATGATCCCTGATTCAGTTGGGGTCCTACACAAACAACATCAAAAGAGAAAAGAAAAGGGAAAAAAAAGGCACTGGCTTAGATACTGTTAAGAGCTCTGAGCATTAGTTGACAGCCCTTAATACCTGGCACATATCACTTGTCTTTTCAGCCACACTGAGCCCTTTCAGCTGCCAAAGCAAGCATAAAGCAAAGCAAGCACTGAGGACGTGGAACTACTGCTAAGCCAGAATGCAACAGCTGGAGCCTGAGCTGTCGAGTGTTCTCCCAAAGAGAACTTGTAGAAAGGCTCAGAATATTTCAATAGTGCTTCAGGATTAACTCCTCAGAGTAAAAGAATCATTTGAATAGGTTTCAAAAGATTATAGTTTTTGACCTTAATACAAGAATTTGTTTGATTAAGAAACTGACAGTGACTCAGCAGGTTTATACACATCTCCCTAACAATGGCTGCTCTTCTACAAGGATGTGTGTTTGTTGCTTTCTTTGTGTCAGTCTCAAGGTGAGAGAGCAGCAATTGTGAACTGGTCATTACCCAAAGGAAACAAGTTCCAGGTCAATTAGAGAAAGAATTCATTGCTTTGTACTCACCATGAACTTCAGTAGCCATGTAGGTGGTGAGTCCACTGCACATGGAGAAGACATCTGCTCCATAAGAGCTGAGGTTGTTGACCAGTCCATTGGTGACAAAGGTGATTGTCTTGGTTGGCCTTCCAAGAGCAGTCTGGTTCTAAAGATGAAAAACCAGAATTCAGCAATGTCAGAAGCTGGCTCCTGCCAGGCCTATTCCTGGCTCTGCAGTGCTGACTCGGGGCTGGGTGTTTGAGTCCCAAGTGCCTTTAAGGACACCTCTGAATCCCCATGAAAATAACCATTAAAATGGCTTTTAATTTACCAGTTGGTTAAGAGGGTTTTGAAAACAGCATTGTTTCAGGCAAAAAAAAAAAGGAATTTCAAATACAGTATAACAATCCAAGCAACTGCTGACTTTGAATCTCACCCTGTTCTCTGAAGCATATCTGACAAGAGCATCAAAGCTGGGCATCTCATTTCTGTTCATGGTGGAAATGTAGCACGTTCTCTGTTGCACCATTTTGCTTGCAATGATGCCCTGTAAAATAAAATTGTTGAGCACTCGCAGCTTGGATTTCAAGCTAAAAAGATGGGATAGAATCTGACTAACAGGAGTAACAAATGCTGAGAGTTTCTAACCCTAATCATGGACTCAGGATAGTCAGAATATAGAAATACTGTCCCTGGGCCAGCTCTGCCAGGAGCCAGTCTTCCCATAAACTTTGGGAAGGAGCCCCCTCCCTGCCACTCACCGTGTTGTAGTTCCAGATGGTTTTCCATGAGAACTGCTCGCTCCTTTGCTCAAAAATCACCACATGTGTTTGACTACTGAGGGTCATATTTTGGTAAACACAGGCACCAGAGAAATGGCAGTTGCTACCCGTCTGCTGAGACTGAAAAGCCAAAGGAAAGAAGATGTTTAGCCTTTGAAGGGAGACAGTGATGTCCCCAAAGCTTCGGAAAAATCCCTGCTAGAAGAAGAAGTGCTGTCCCCCAGGAAGTGCCAGCACTGCCCTGAGTCGTTGCCAAAGGACCCAGAATCAAGGCTGTGGCACTGGGAAAATGATGTAACAATTCTTTTCTGAATCCGAATTTTGGACTCAGTGAATCATTGCCACATCTGACAGCTGTTAATTGGTGCCTTTAGAGTTTGAAGCATGTAAGAGCAATGGACACAGTTAATCCATGCTCTCAAGTCCTGGACAGAAAGCTCTGCTCACCCACTGCTCTTTTAAAGCATCTGTACCTGAAGCAAGAACCTCTCAAAGGAGGAGATGCCAGGCAAGAAGGGTTTCAGGGATGGCTCTGGGCAGCAGTTCCAGAGCCCTCGAAACTGGTTCAAGAAAAGAAAGGGCTAAGGTTTTCTCACCTGTCCATTGCCATGGAAATTACCAGTGCAGTATGTCAGATCCACAACTCCCAGGACATCCAGGGTAATGCATGATCCCAGATTCACTTGGACTCCTTGGAAAGCAAGAAAAAATGAAAAAAAAACCCCATGAGTGCACGCCTAAGACCTTGGCTACCATTCAACTTGTCAGAAAGCTCTAACCTGAAGGACAGCAGTTCTTGGGATGAACCTCTTTCTTGACTGGGGACTACTGGGTAGCTTAGTGCTGGCTGAAACACTCTCAGCCCCAATTTAAGACTCCTCAGGTTTCCCAGGAAGGAGCTCTAAGGGTTTGCTTTGGGCCATTTATGTGGCTGTGACCCCTCCCTGTCCCAGTGCTGATCTGCACAGGTGCAGAACCCTTTGTGCAACTGCTGAAGCCCTTGGTGTCTGTGCATCTCCAAATGGGAGAGCAGCAATGGTGCCTCAGTCATTCCCCAAAGGAAACAAGTGCCAGGTCACTCAGAGACACAATTCCTTGGCCTGCACTCACCATGAACTTCATGAGCCATGTAGGTGGTGAGTCCACTGCACATGGAGAAGACATCTGCTCCATAAGAGCTGAGGTTGTTGACCAGTCCATTGGTGACAAAGGTGATCTTCTTGGCAGGTCTTCCAAAACCAATCTGGTTCTGAAGAACAAAACCCAGCATTGAGCAAGGTCAGTGCTGGGATCTGGCTCCTGCCGGGCACAGTCCCTTAGGGGAAAGGCTGAGGAATTGGCAGATGCTCTTTTGGGCACCAAAGGAAAAGGGAGTCTGGCCAAGAGGAGCTGCAATGCAAAGTTCTGAGCTGACCAATGCAGTTTGGAATTGAAAAGTGTCTGAGGAACATTGAGCTCCTGGCATGCCAAGAGAACCAAGGCCCTTGAGGGATTCCTTTGAGCAAGGCTTTGCCCACTAAGCTGCAGAGCTCAATGTTCTCAGACAATGTTGAGCTGAGGGAGGGAACAGTGCAGCCCGTTTCTTCATTCAGCAAAGCATTACCATGAAAAATTCTCAGGCCCCACTACAGCTGAGAGATAGAATATCCTGCCAATTGGGAAAATCTCATCCTCTCTTGGAGATATGATTATGTGAAGATATAGCCCAGTGATCTCCGGGGTCATGACCCTGCCACTCTTTTGGAACCTTACCTTGCTCTCTTGTGCCAGGTGGGCCAGATTATTGAAGTTGGGCATCTCATTTCTATTCATGATGGAAATGTAGCAGGTGTTCTGCTGGGTGACTCTGGTTGCAATGATGCCCTGTAAAATAAAAGTTATTCATCACTCAACTTTTATTCTTCCATGCTGTGGAATTGCAGAAATGCCTTTGTTAAGTCAGCAACAAATTCTGAGAGTTCCTACCTGAAATCATGCACTCAACACGGTCAGAAAGAGGAAACAAGCCCCATGCCTGGGCCAGCTCTACCAGTAGACCAGTCTCCTGCTCTGCTTTGTGAACAAGCACCCCCTGCCACTCACCGTGTTGTAGTTCCAGATGGTTTTCCAGGACCCAATGCCGGCCTTTTTCTCAATGACTGCCACGTGCCACTGCCTGTTGATGGTCACAATCTGGGACTGGCCAGCAATGATGACTTGGGTGCTGCCCTCTCCACCAGGGATCTGCTGAGACTACAATGCCAAAGGAAAGAAGACATTTCACCTTTGATTCTGACAGCTCTCATCTGGTGTCTTTAGAGATTGATAAATTCAAGAGCCCTGACCACAGTTAATCCAGGCTCAAGGTCCTGTACTGAAACCTCTGCTCACACACTGCTCTTTCATAGAACCTGCACATTCAAGCAAGAACTTCTTAAAGAGGAGATGCCAGGCAAAAAAGGCATCAGGGATGGCTCTGGGCAGCAGGTGTGAATCTCCCTCCCATTTTGGTTCAAGAAGGGTAAGGGCCAAAATTTTCTCACCTGTCCATTGCCAGTGCAGTACCTCAGATCCACAACTCTCAGGACATCCAGGGTAATGCATGATCCCAGATTCACTTGGACTCCTTGGAAAGCAAGAAAAAATGAAAAAAAAACCCCATGAGTGCACGCCTAAGACCTTGGCTACCATTCAACTTGTCAGAAAGCTCTAACCTGAAGGACAGCAGTTCTTGGGATGAACCTCTTTCTTGACTGGGGACTACTGGGTAGCTTAGTGCTGGCTGAAACACTCTCAGCCCCAATTTAAGACTCCTCAGGTTTCCCAGGAAGGAGCTCTAAGGGTTTGCTTTGGGCCATTTATGTGGCTGTGACCCCTCCCTGTCCCAGTGCTGATCTGCACAGGTGCAGAACCCTTTGTGCAACTGCTGAAGCCCTTGGTGTCTGTGCATCTCCAAATGGGAGAGCAGCAATGGTGCCTCAGTCATTCCCCAAAGGAAACAAGTGCCAGGTCACTCAGAGACACAATTCCTTGGCCTGCACTCACCATGAACTTCATGAGCCATGTAGGTGGTGAGTCCACTGCACATGGAGAAGACATCTGCTCCATAAGAGCTGAGGTTGTTGACCAGTCCATTGGTGACAAAGGTGATCTTCTTGGCAGGTCTTCCAAAACCAATCTGGTTCTGAAGAACAAAACCCAGCATTGAGCAAGGTCAGTGCTGGGATCTGGCTCCTGCCGGGCACAGTCCCTTAGGGGAAAGGCTGAGGAATTGGCAGATGCTCTTTTGGGCACCAAAGGAAAAGGGAGTCTGGCCAAGAGGAGCTGCAATGCAAAGTTCTGAGCTGACCAATGCAGTTTGGAATTGAAAAGTGTCTGAGGAACATTGAGCTCCTGGCATGCCAAGAGAACCAAGGCCCTTGAGGGATTCCTTTGAGCAAGGCTTTGCCCACTAAGCTGCAGAGCTCAATGTTCTCAGACAATGTTGAGCTGAGGGAGGGAACAGTGCAGCCCGTTTCTTCATTCAGCAAAGCATTACCATGAAAAATTCTCAGGCCCCACTACAGCTGAGAGATAGAATATCCTGCCAATTGGGAAAATCTCATCCTCTCTTGGAGATATGATTATGTGAAGATATAGCCCAGTGATCTCCGGGGTCATGACCCTGCCACTCTTTTGGAACCTTACCTTGCTCTGCTGTGCCAGGTGGGCCAGATTATTGAAGCTGGGCATCTCATTTCTGTTCATGATGGAAATGTAGCAGGTGTTCTGCTGGGTGACTCTGGTTGCAATGATGCCCTGTAAAATAAA
>VXBV01000091.1:3535-23535 GCA_013400355.1 Certhia brachydactyla
GGGTTGGGAACACCAAACATTCCTACCTGGATCCAATCTGGGGTTGGGAACACCAAGCAGCCTTTCCCACTGCATTCCCAGAGGAACACCAGCCCCAGCTCTCCCCACTGGACCTTCAGAGGAAATCTCCCCCTTTCTCCAGGATCCCTGCTCCAGCAGAGCCACATCTGCCACTGCAGGAGGGCTGCAGCCACCATGGGATGGCACTGCCACCAACCCCTGACCCACAGGGGACAGCTGGGATCCTGACTCTGTCAGGGGTTTGGGCTTTTTTTTTATTACTGCATTTTTATTTTAATTCTGCTAATAAAGAACTGTTATTCCTATTCCCATATCTTTGCCTGAGAGCCCCTTAATTTCAAAATTATAATAACTGGGATGGAGTGGGTTCACATTCTCCCTTCCAAGGGAGGCTCCTGCCTTCCTCAGCAGACACCTGGTGTTCAAACCACAACACCAACTTTATAACATGCATTTATAACACTGGGAATAAAAAATACACTTTCTACCTGCTGTGCGTGCACGTGGCTTGGGTGTGGATTCACAATTCTGGGGGAGAAAGAAAGTCACTTCACACCTGGGCTCACTTTGAGGGATTTGTTGGCTCATTCGTGGCTCTCTCAGTTGTTCCTTTTCACAGGACCCACCCGAGGTGCCCTTGGCCCTGCTGGCACCCCCAGCCCATGCCCAGCACTGTCCCCAGGACCTTTTCCAGTTTTCCTGCCCCTCTCCCCCCAGGCTGGGGCGTTCCTTGAGGTTGTTGTGGTGCAGGACTTGGCACCATCTCACTCCAAGGGGGGATTTTAAATTCTTTTCTTTTTTTGCCACTCCGAAGTTTTTATGCAGCTGCACCTGGGCTGGGAAAAAATCACTTTTTAACTGGTGTGGCTGTTCAGGAGATCTCTGATAACTCTGTTAGCCAGGAACAGGGAAAGCTGTGTGATGCCCAAGCCCTTGTGTCAGCAAATCCCAGGTTTTGTGGTGTTTGCTTTCCTCCAGCACAGTTTGATTGGATTTTCCAAAACAGCTTCCCTGGGGCTCTTTCCTTCCCTTGGAGCTCTGTGCCAGCAAGGGAGGCTGAAATCCTGCCTCAGCAAACGGGGCAGGGCTGACCTCAGGAACATTCCCTCCTGGATAAAACCTGGGAAATTAGTTTATACTTGAGAGTTTTGCTGAGTTTAATATCACTGAGCTGCACAGTTCTGCCAGAAGTGGGATTAGTGCCAGCACAAGGAGCCTTTGGGCAGCTGGGAATTGGGCTGAGATTCTCACAGGAGGACTGGTGTCACCTCCATGAAATTGTGAGGACTACCCTGATAGCTGCTAATATGTAGATATTAGTAATTACAAACTCTACTGATAAGAGAAATTAAAACATATATTAATATAGGAAGACTGGGATAAATCCTTTCCAAAGGCTTTCCCAGAATGTATCCAGAGAAGACAAATCTCCTTTCTCAGAGTATTTTTGGGACATGGAGGAATCCCACCTGTGAGCTGGGCTGCAGATCTAGCACTTTGCAGGGGGAGCTCCTGCAAACAAAAGTTAATGATTCAAAACAAATTCTTTGTCAAAATTCCACTCCTCAGGAGGCTGTGCCAACCTTCTGGTGGAGTGGTTTGAGATTTCTTAGGAGCTGAGGAGAGGTTTAAGATTTGTTAGGAGCTGGAGAAGGCTCCATCCTGATACAGCAGCAGGTGAATAGTTCATGGCCAGCATCTGCTGAGCCTCTGAAATAAATCCTCTCCAAATTCACCTCCTGGACCCCAAAGCAGCCCTGCTGAGCAGCTCTGGTGCTGCTCCTGTTTCCCAGCACAGGAGGAACAAGCCTTGGAGCAGTTTAAAGTAGTCCTGCTCCTCTCCAAATTAACTGCCTGGACACTAATTGGCATCTCCTCAGTGCCTGGAGCTGCTTCCAAACAAATGAACTCTTAAACAAGGCAGGGAGCAGCTCAGGGAGAGCTGGCTGCTGGGAGCACAGGAGCAAAGAACAGAGCTGGAAAAACTGAGGTGCAAACAACTCCTAATGCCTCTGAAAGAGACAATTGAATGTGGAGAGAGCAGCCCTGCCATACCCTGAGTATTTACACAGAGGGAGGGGCAGCTTTTTGGATTTCCCCGTGGGAAAGCCTGGAACTGGCTCCAGAAGTTTAAAGCAGTTCCAGCCCAAACCTGAGACAGAACCAGGTGGGTCTGTCCCTCCCAGGGACCCTGCCTGGCTCACCAAGAGGCAACAAAACTCATCCCTGCTTTTCCTTCCCCAGCAGGTGCTGCCTGGAGAGGCTCCCTGGAGCAGAGGGTGGACAGAGTTAAAGGAATAAAGCAGGGATTTATTCAAAGGCCTTCACAGGACACACCTGGGGCAGAGGTTACACCCAAGGTGCACCCTGGGTCAGCAGTTTCACACTTTTATCAGTTTTGGTCCATTTCCACACTGGGGTTCATTGTCCAATTCCAGTTCCAGGTTCTGCAGTCCCACCCTCCCTGGCTGCTCTCCTCAGTTCTCTGCTGTTTGCACTTTTTGGGCCCAAAGCTGCAGCGGTGTCCTTGGTTCTGGACAAGGATTGTTCTGTGTCCATGGTTCTGGTTCTGGACAAGGATTGTTCTGTGTCCATGGTTCTGGTTCTGGACAAGGATTGTTCTGTGTCCATGGTTCTGGTTCTGGACAAGGATTGTTCTGTGTCCTTGGTTTTGGTTCTGGACAAGGATTGTTCTGTGTCCATGGTTCTGGTTCTGGACAGGGATTGTTCTGTGTGCCTGAGCTGTGAGGAGAACTTGCTGACACTTTGTATGGAGTTCAGAGTTTCCCCCCCAGTGCAGTAGAGTCTGGAAAATGTGAAAGCTGATCCTGAAGGCATCCCAGGGAGCTGGGATTTGGCCTTTCCAGAGGAGCAGTTGAGCCTGGGCAGGGTCATCCCTGGGAGCTGCTCCCCTGGCTGGGGTAAGGGGAGCCTGGAGGGACACAGCTCACCTGAGCCAAAGGAGCTCCCAGCCTCCAGTGCCTCCTGGGCTGCACATCCCTGCAGGACACAGCTCTTTGTTCCTGTGCTCGTGACATTTGAGAGTGAGGTGAACCCCTTGGCTTTATCAGGTTCCTCTTCTCAGAGTCAGGATTAAAAGCAAGAGACAGAGAATTCGTGTTTGGATTTGGATATTTATTATCTCAGTTCCAGCCTCACTGACAGTGAGTGCTTCTACCTGCTGAGTTAACAGAGTAGAAATGGTGCCCAGAGTTCTGTCTGCAAGGGATTTTTAAGCCTAAACTACCCAATTATGAGATGCCAACTAACTTATTTTTAATTTTAACCCAATAATTAACCACCCGTGTTCTACACTGCGGATTTTTTCAACCAATCACATAAAATCACCCAACACTTCTATTCAACTACACACTCACAATCTCATTGCTGTCACGCAATTTTGGAAGCTTTCCCCAAGGCCTCAGGTTAAATGCAGTGTATCTCTGAGGATCAGTCCCTGTCAGCACCGAAAGTCTGAAATCCTCTGTGCCCAGGGTTCAAAGATGATGGATCCCTTCCCCTTCCCCTTCCCTTCNTCCTGAAGGCATCCCAGGGAGCTGGGATTTGGCCTTTCCAGAGGAGCAGTTGAGCCTGGGCAGGGTCATCCCTGGGAGCTGCTCCCCTGGCTGGGGTAAGGGGAGCCTGGAGGGACACAGCTCACCTGAGCCAAAGGAGCTCCCAGCCTCCAGTGCCTCCTGGGCTGCACATCCCTGCAGGACACAGCTCTTTGTTCCTGTGCTCGTGACATTTGAGAGTGAGGTGAACCCCTTGGCTTTATCAGGTTCCTCTTCTCAGAGTCAGGATTAAAAGCAAGAGACAGAGAATTCGTGTTTGGATTTGGATATTTATTATCTCAGTTCCAGCCTCACTGACAGTGAGTGCTTCTACCTGTTGAGTTAACAGAGTAGAAATGGTGCCCAGAGTTCTGTCTGCAAGGGATTTTTAAGCCTAAACTACCCAATTATGAGATGCCAACTAACTTATTTTTAATTTTAACCCAATAATTAACCACCCGTGTTCTACACTGCGGATTTTTTCAACCAATCACATAAAATCACCCAACACTTCTATTCAACTACACACTCACAATCTCATTGCTGTCACGCAATTTTGGAAGCTTTCCCCAAGGCCTCAGGTTAAATGCAGTGTATCTCTGAGGATCAGTCCCTGTCAGCACCGAAAGTCTGAAATCCTCTGTGCCCAGGGTTCAAAGATGATGGATCCCTTCCCCTTCCCCTTCCCTTCCCCTGGATCTGTCTCAGCAGCTGGAGTGGGTTTTCCTTTCCTGCCTTCCCTCCTGGTCCTGCTCCTTGTCTCTGCTCCCTCTAGTGTTCCCAGGCAGCTGCTGGCTCTCCGCATCTGCTGCTGAATTTCTCATTTCTTTTCCCCTTCGTCCCACTCGAGGAATGCCATCAGCTTCCCTGTCCCCTCCTTTGGGAGAGGAACCAGTGCAGAGTCTGCAGGTTCCCCTTCCCTTCCTTGTGCCAGCACTCCGAATCCATTTGACTTCCAGTTTTGATGATTTCCAAGTCGTTAACTCATTCTCAGTTCACGGTTTGGGGATTTCCTTTCCGACCGTTAAAACTCCTTTCTAATTCCGGGAGCTGGAATTTTAACGGGATGTGACACCTGGGATTGGAGCCACCAGATTTTGGTGCCATTCCAACAGCATCCATTGCACCTGGGCATTGTGCTGGAGTTCACTTTACACTCAGTCTAATGTTGATTAAGTCTACAAAAGCTTTTGCAGCTGTGAGATGTTGCCTGGAAATCAGAAAATGCAAAATGGGACTGGAGATCCCTGTTGGAATCAGGGCATTGCTGCTGCAGAGGGAAGGTGGAACTAAAAACACCTCATGAGATTGTTTCCAGGGTTTTGACTGAAATTTAACTGAAATTTAATGAGCTTGAAATTGTGTGTTATTTCATAGAAATATTCCATTTGCACAAGAATGTCAGGAAAGTCAATCCCCAGTCACCAGAGGGTTGTGTCCAAAAAGGAGACAGAGGAGTCCTTTCACTTTATTCCAATTAAGGCAGGGGACATGGGGCATTCCCCTGGGGTCTCCCAGATTTTTGGAGGATGCAGCCTCCCTTTTATCTCGATTTTCCTCCCTTTCATCCTAATTTCCCAACCCCATTTCCCTCTCTCTGTCCCCACTGGCTGAGGTACTTGAGAGGTCCAGACTTCCCTAAGATTCCTCTCTAATGCAGAACCCTCCCTTTTCATTTTTAGTTCTTATGGAATTTATGGTTTCTCCCCATTGTTTCTTCCATCTTTCAATATCCGATTTCATTTCTCAGCAATCCTACAGTTTGTTTATAAAGCAAATATCTTTTTTGTATTCTTCCATCAGTGGAATCCTTCCCATTGTTCCCTTTCTCTCTCAGTGCTGGTTTTATCTACCAGACCCACAATTTGTGTTTGGGAAGACAAATCCCTCCTTCTTCCCAAGAATATCTGGAAAAGATCTTTGGGATCCTCAAGGCAATGCTCAGCCAGCCCCACCAGCAGGGTCACCACCAAGCCCTGTTCCCCAGTGCCACATCCACGTTTTTGGGACACTTCCAGGGGCGAGGACTCCAGCCCTGCCCTGGGGTCACGCAGGGACATGCAGGGACAAGGATCCCTCTGCTTTTGCAGGAGGAGGGGATGGAAGAGTTTTCCCCCCACACAGGAATGTGTTCTACAAGGCTCCGGGAGTGGGTGAGCGACAGCTGAGGGCTGAGCCGAGCTGAGCAGCACAGCTAATTACCGCCTAATCTAATTAGCACCTCCTCGGCTCACCCCTCCACCCTGCCGCTTCCTGAAGGCCGTCTGGGGGGATTTTGGTGAGGATTTTTGTGGGGGTTTTTGGCACTCAGCCTTCAGCTTTGTCCCCCACGTGCTCCTCCTGCCTGGAATTGCACCCACCGGGATGGAACACGGGGCGGTTCCTGTGAAAAACAAAATTCATGCTCCAGAATTTTAAAACGTTGGGTTATTATTATTATTATTATTATTATTATTATTATTATTATTATTATTATTATTATTATTTTGAGATAAAAAGGACAATATTTCCAGCGCTGGGGTGCCTTTGGCAAACAGCCAAAGAGCTCCACAAACACCTAAAATCAAAGTCTCTGTGTACAGGTACATTGCTGGGATTCCATGCATGTTCATTAGCCTATACATTATTTAAACCTTCCTGGAAGTTTTTGATGTCAGACTGTTTGATTTTTCCCATCTTTGCTCATCTGTATGTCATCAATAAATTTTATTTCTTCCCGTGATTTAATTCCTGCTGTTTCACACTCCTCTTGATAGGAGAAAATGATGAGTTCTCCTCCCATCCTGTCTGGTGCTCTGTGTCACTGTTATCACTTGGACTGGTCAATTAATGGATGATCTCACACAGTTCTGTGAGTTACACAAGAGCTTTTTCACCTCTTTATGTTTTGTTAAGGTCTATACATCACATTAGCATTTCTATAAGCAATACAGAAATATTATATTTATTAGACATTTTTATTACACAGATATTTTATCTATTACACTATTTCTAAAAGCATATAATACATAAACGGTGAAATTATGTTATATTAAAAGCAACTAAAAAGGAGTTATAATATACACCAAACCTAAATATTTATGATCAATAACAACATGCAAAAGCCAACACAGAAATGCCAAAGCCAACATTATTTAGTAATTTTTAACGTTCCTGTGGGATTTGGGGCTCCACCTCCTGCTGTCCCCAGCCCAGAGGCACAGAGCAGGGGATGCCACCCCCAGCTCATCCTAAAGATCCCAGGGTTGGAACCCAGAATGCAGAGATTATTCCTCTGCATGTTTGGAAGGATCCAAACCCTCTGACAAACACCACTTTTAACCTTCATCCATTGAAAAGGCTTCCCAGGCTCTGGGAGAAAACAGAACTTTCAAGAATGTCAATTAGATAGTAGCATAACATGGAATTTATCACAGGGGGAGAAATTCAGATTTTTGATTGGATTTTCCAAAACAGCTTCCCCGGGGCTCTTTCCTTCCCTTGGAGCTCTGTGCCAGCAAGGGAGGCTGAAATCCTGCCTCAGCAAACGGGGCAGGGCTGACCTCAGGAACGTTCCCTCCTGGAAAAAACCTGGGAAATTAGTTTATACTTGAGAGTTTTGCTGACTTCAATATCACTGAGAATGGGTTTGTTAGCATGGTAAGGAGATGAAGACAAGCTGGAGGATCCTTGTGGATTTTAGGCTTCTTTCTCCTTCTTCATCTGCTCCATATTCTGCAGTGTTGGGGACACAGGAACATTGGGCACAATTTGCCACAGTATAGTGTTGCATGAATGGAAATTTAGTTAGTTATTAGAAAAGTAGAAATAATGTCCGTTCTTGGTGAGAATTGGGTGCATTATCTTTAAGAGAACCTTGATTCTGTGTGTTGGAGGCTTTTTGGTGCCTTTTCTCCCTCAGGCCAAGCTGGTGTAAAGCCTGGTGTGCAGAAATTGCTGATCAGAAAATAATAAACAACCTGGAGAACAAGAACAACCAAGAGTCCAGTTTGCCTTTTTCCTTAACAAGGATTTGGGAAAAGGTCTCCCTTATCAGGGGGGAGATTTGTGGGAGTGGGAGAACTGCCACCCCTGGGAATTCTGGGGTTGCTGCTCCCAGCTCTGTTCCTCACCCGCAGGGAAAAGGTGGGAAGCCAAGGCTTTTCCCAAAATCCCCAGATGTGCCCCCATCTGGCAGCCAGGAGCTGAGGACACCTTCCCTTCTGCCTGGGGTGGCTGCTCGGGGATTTTCAGTGCTGGGGTCCCTGAAGGGTCAGGAAAAGGAAGGTGCCCACTTTTCCACGCAGGGAAAAGCAGAAATTCCATGGATTCCTTGGAGGCTGCCCTGCAGGAGCAGGGGAGGGAACTGGGACCCACAGGGGGATTAATTTCCAATTCATTCTGTCAGAAACACTCAAACCACCTCTCAGGAACCCACCCCAAACCTTCCCCAAAAAAACCTGGAGACATCCAAGGCCTCCTTGAGTCACCCACTGGGAATATCCCCCTCCATCTGCTTTCCCTTCTTTGGGCCAGAATTGTTTCCAGAAGGATAAACCTGCAGGCAAATGTTTCCACCTGGCAAAGCAAGGCTTTTCCCACATCAGCCTTCTATTTATTCCATAAGGAATTTCAACCTTTTGGTTTTCTGCTCCATTCAGGGCCAGAGGAAAGATTGGGCAGAAAAAAAAAAAAAAAAAAAAAAAAGTTGAATCAGATCTCAAGCCTGGATTTAAAGTGGATCACTTTAAAAGAACCAAAAAATAATCCAGAAAAGAATAAAAAATCCCTGATTCTCCTCCTGATCTCCCTCTGCTGCATCCCTGTCCTCCCATCCACTCTTGCCATCACCTTCCCTTGCTCTGCTCCAATTATAGATCCCTCCAGGCAGGGACCTGCCAGTGTTTCTGTCAGGGACTTGCCAAACCCATCCACAATGCTTTACAAATAATCACAGGGAACACATATTTTGTGAAATATTGAAGCTCTTCCTGTTAAAAAAAGTGAAATCTCTCTGCCATATCAGACACGATGAAATGTCAGTGTGCCATCCTTCCTAAATTAACATCCTTCCCTCTGTCACTCTTGCTTTGGCACATGGGAGCCCAGCATCCATCTCTTCCTTCCCACAGGGAAGAGTCTGGGTTTAAATCTGAGACACAAGCTTGTATAAAATCCAATGTCTGAGGCGGGCAAGAACAAGGGAAAATCATCTCAGATCTCCTTTAGCTGCCTTTCTTTGCTGCCCTTTAACTCTTCATGGCCTGAAATCACTCCAAATTCCTGGAGGATGAGGCACCATCCATGTTAAAGGCTGCACGACTCTCCCTGTTTGCCCTTTCCAGGACCTGAGCATGTCAGGAGCCCAGCAGCCCATTCCATGGAGGAATTACTCCCAATATCCAAGCTGAGCCTCCCCTGGCACAGCCTGAGAAATCCACTAATGGGGAGGGTCACACAGAACTGGCAGCTGAGAGGAGTTCTGCTGCCCAGGAAGGTTCTGCCCCCTGAGATGGGGTGAGACTGGCAATATCTGGGGGCAGGGACTGAGCAGGAGCTCCTGGGGGCTGAGGTGCTCCTCCTTTAGGATCTCACTCTGAGTTTATTTCCAGGCTGGAGATGGTGCCTGGAGTTTGCGTGGCCAACGTGGATCTCGAGGATTTGAGGTGACAGCTGGGGAAGAAATCTGCTGCTGAAATTGCTTTGGAGGTGATTTCCCTCTCTCTGTCATCTCTCTCACTTCATTAAGAGCCCAGCCTTCTCCTGGGCTGGAATTATTTGCTTTCACCTCCAATCTGCCTGGACTCCACTGGAGCTGGCAAACACAAACAAATCCCACCTCCACAGGGCTAAGGGGTAGAATTGGGCTTCCCTCAACCTCTTTTGACCAGAAAGTTGGGATTGGCCCCCTCTGCCCTGATGCCTCTCACTCCTTTCTTGAATCCTGACTTGTTTTGGGGAGCAGAAGGTTCCGGGCTGTGCCCCCCAAGCAGCTCAGGCTGTGTGAACACAGCAACTTTCTGCAAGTTAAATCTGCTTCTATTTCTGTCTTTGAAAAGGAGTTGAAATGCCAGTGGTGATGTAATGTTCATTTACATTTAGAGTCTGTTTCTATTTATTTTTGCTCCTATTAACTGCATCTTGATTCCAACAGCTTTGGGGTTGGTTTGGATTTTTTTTTTTTTATCCACTGAGGCTCTTTGCCATGAACAGCTCATTTTTTTACCTAAAGCCTGCCAGATTTCGTGCCTTATTCAGTCCATAAATGAAAAAGAATGACAGGTAGAAGGGGAAATGGATGTTTCCTCCCCAAGGGAAGGCTCCTAAATTTGATAGGAGATATTTCTCTAGGAATTGCTGCCTCTGATTGCCACTGGAACGGCTCTGGAAGGAGCTTGGAGGGGATCATTCACTTCAGGTCTGTCCAGGATATGCTCTGGGAGTGAGCAATTTCCTGTGCCATCTCCCATAAACATGAAGAGAGATGGAATAAAAACACCTGCAGAGCTCTGACGTGCTGCCTGTGGCTCCTGGCTCCCAGTGCTGCTCCAGTCCAGGGATTTCTCATCCCCAGAGCAGGAGAAAAAGGCAGCAAACCCTGGAACCACAGGGTTCTTAATGCTGGAAAAGACCTTTGTGATCATCAAGTCCAAACGTCAGCCACCACTGTGGTCATGTTCATCCACGTCCTCAAGTGCCCTGTATTTATCCCTTGGACAGAGAGCTGGTTTATTTTTATTGATTGCAGGTTTATTTTCCTCCCTGCTTTTAATCTCCGTCAGTTTCTGGGCTCCCTTTTGTTGATTCAACCTTCTGGGGTGCCTTTAATTTATGCTGTTCAAAGGTTTCAGGGACCACTGCCTTCCTTAGTGCTTCTTTTGTTTTCCAAAGGATAAATATTCCAGTGTGGCTTTTTGAAGCTGGGCAGAATTGGAGTTTTTGCTGGCAGCAAGAATTAAACCACGAGAGTTCAGCTCTGCCTTCAGAGTGAGCAGGAACTGAAGGATATTGAAGGATTTCACTGTTTCTATGGCTATAAAATCCTTGGAAAACAGAACCCAGCAGCTCTCTCAGTGCTCTTGCTCAGCAGAACTGCAAAGAAATGCTCTCAAACCCTTTTTTGGCGTTTTTTATTTATGGGGCTGTTGAACGAGGAGAGTGCAAAATTTAAAGAGAGGCCCAGGATCTGTCCTGGAGCTGCTTTGCCCCCAGTAAGTCCTGTATTTCACAGCTCACCAGCCTAAAAATGGCCCAGCAAACCAAACAGGGGAGAGCTTGGATTCATCTTCCCCTCAGGTGGAAGTTTCAGGCTGTCCAGGTAAGTCCAGCTCGTCTGAAGCTGAGAAAACACGCAGAGAAACGTCCTGAAATCAGTTCTGTCCTCAAGGTGTAGCTGGGCTTGGTTCTTCCTGAAGGACAGAGCTCAACTCCTTGACTGAAGATCAGGAATAGGCCAGGCTTAAATCTGTGTGGGAAGACAGAGCCGGAGCTGCCAGGGGTGTTCGGTTCCAGCTGTACTTGGAGTGATAAACGAGTGGGAAATGCAGATTAGCACAGGCAAGGGCAGGAGGAGAAGCTGATTTATCTCCCCCCTATTTCAGAACTGATTTATTTCCCTCTGTTTCAGAACTGATTTATTCCCCCCTGAGGTTTCAGGGGGTCTGCTCAGCTTGGAGCAAACATCCCAGGTGAGCTGGGCCACGTCCTCCGTGGGTTGTGCAGCTCCAGGGAACCTCTGGCTCTGCTTCCCACAGGGTTGGGGGTAATTTTTCATCCCACCCTGCACAGCCATTCCTTTATTCCCCGTTTTATAAAGCTAAGAATCTCTCTTTCTCCCCACAGCAGGAACAGAAAGAATTCAGTCTTGGAACCATCTCAGAACATCTTCAGCACACTCCCCTCTTTTGTCAAATTGTTCTTTTTTTTCCCCAGTTTCTCATTTCCTGGGGTTGAAACTGAGGCTGTTTAGAGCCTTCCCTTTTCCTGGCTTCTTTCTGGATATATTTCAGTGCTGCTTGAAGGGTTAAGGAAAGACACGGACATCCCCTCATGGGAAAATGGGGAAACACATCCCAGCCTCCTGCTTTTCTCTTTCCTCACAGCCACAGCCACACACATTTCGATTTTGTCATTATTGCCTGGTTATTGTGGGGAAACAGAATGGAAAGAGGCAAAAGAGAGCAAATCAATATGCTCCAAACCCACTCTTCTTGGGTAAAATTAAGTTATTTGACATGGCCATGGGAGCTGGTAGTTGTAGGAGAGGAAGGTTTTCATATTAGAAAAGTTTAAAAACCTGGGAATCTGCTTCCCTTCACACTTCCAGCAGTCCCCTATGACAATTAAACCTGCAGTTGTATTTATCACATCCCTCATTTCCTCATTTGTGTCTCATCCAGGGAGGATTTTAATCAACAATTGAGGTTTTGTTTCCCTGGCCAACACAGCTAAGGGGCTATAAATACAATATATAATTATAAATATAAATATATGTAATTATAAATATAATGTAGATCTAGATCTAGATATAGATTATATAAATAATTGATCATGGTCTGTGGGTGCTTCACAAGGGAATCTCCACTCTGGGATGCACAAGAACTGCTGGATTTGGGATTTCTGGGGGACTTCCAGCAGGGTCACTGCAGGTGAGTGAGCTGCAGGGATCTGGGCAGACCGTTCTCCCTCAGCGTTCCCCTCGTTCCAGAGCCATGGGAAGGGCAGAATTGAAGGAATCTCTGGATGTTGATTCCCACTGAACCTTCAGAGTTCCCCCCCTGTGGGTAAAAAATGACAGAACCACAGAATTACAGCCCGGGTGGGGTTGGAAGGAGCTCCAAGCTCCCCTTGTGCCCTCCCTGCCCTGGCAGGGACATTTCCATCATGCCAGGCTGCCCCAAAGCCCCGGGGTTTTAGGAGCATGCAGAAGTTTGGGGAATCCATCTGGGAGCAGAGTGAGGGAGCAGAATCAGCTCCAGGGCCTGAAGGGGCTCCAGGAGAGCTGGAGAGGAACTGGGGACAAGGGACAGGACACAGGGAATGGCTTCCCACTGCCAGAGGGCAGGGATAGGTGGGAGATTGGGAATTAGGAATTCCTGGCTGGGCTGGAATTCCCAGAGCAGCTGGGGCTGCCCCTGGATCCCTGGCAATGCCCAAGGCCAGGGTGGACATTGGGGATGGGAGCAGCCTGGGACAGTGGGAGGTGTCCCTGGAAGATTCTGGAAAGGACACAGGGGGTTTCTTTTGGGCCTGAGGCACTTTGTGAACCAGCAGGGGAGGGTTGGACAAATCCCATGGGGCTGAGAATTAGCAATTAGAGAATTCTCTCAATGGGAATTTTACAGCCAGGTCCTGCTGTAACATCCAGGGATTTCAGTGCAGCCACTCCTGCTTTGCACTCGGGCCAGAATTTGGGCCAAAGAACCTGGCAGGGGCAGCTGGCTCACTTTTACTGAGTGGAGCGGAGTGGAGCTGTCAACCTCTGCTCAGGGGGTACTGAAATCAGCCCCACCGAGCACTCCCTGCACTCGGTGACTAATTCCTCCAGCAAGACTGATCCAATTCCAGAGCAATTCACTAATTCGGCTAAAAAAGAGTTAAATTGCTTGGCAGGATAAAGGGGGGAAGAAAGAACCTGGCAGGAGGGGGAAGCTGGGCAGGTTTCTTTCACCAGAGAAGTCCCAAATATACCAAGTGAACCAAAATTCCCTCAGGAACCCTAAATAAGGAACTGAATCCTTCACTCCAGGCTCATCTACTCAAGATCTGCTGCCGGTGTGTGTTTGAAAGCTGAGAGGAAGGAGGGATTTGTCTTTCCAAACAAGCTGGGGGGCTGCTGGGGGATAAAACCAGCACTGAGAAATAAAAGAAATAATGGGAAGGATTCCACTGATGGAGGAATGGAAAAAAGATATTTGCCTTTACAGACAAACTGTAGGATTGCTGAGAAATGGAACTGGATATTGAAAGATGGAAGAAACAATGGGGAGAAGCCATAAATTCCATAAGAATTAAAAATGAAAAGGGAGGGTTCTGCATTAGAGGGGAATCTGAGGGAAGTCTGGACCTCTTAAGTACCTCAGCCAGTGGGGAAAGAGAGAGGGAAATGGGGTTGGGAAATTGGGATGAAAGGGAGGAAAATTTGGGTAAAAGGGAGGGAAATTGGGATAAAAGTGAGGCTTCATCCTCCAAACATTGGAGAGACCCCAGGGGAATGCCCCATGTCCTCTGCCTTTATTGGAATAAAGTGAAAGTACTCCTCTGTCTCCTTTTTGGACACAACCCTCTGGTGTTTGTGGATAAATTTTCCTGACAAAGCCAAGCTCCATCCTCCCAACATCAGAAGAGTTTTAGAGCCCTGAGCACAACACAGAAATAATGTTATTATTGGAGTTGTGCTAATTCCAGCTCGTGTCATTACCCTGCTAAATCTGGGGGAAAAGGATTGTTAAAGGCTGGGGGTTGTTCTTTAGGGGGAGAATGTTTGTGTGGGTTTATTGTTGCTGGGGCTTTAAACGTTGTGGATGATGTTGGTAAACTCATAATAAGTGGAAATCGGTTTTATTTCTGGTTTTACTTCTGGTTTTACTTCTTCCCCTGCAGCTTTTGCAATTATTAAAATCCAGAGGTTACAACGTAATTTGTTTAAATCTCTTCTGAGGAATGCAGAAGGAATTATTCCAAGTGACTCAGACCTGCTGAAAGCTTTCTAGAAGGGTTTGGGAGTGTCTGAGTGAATCCTGCTTAAATAATGAGCTGCTAATTGCAAATTTAGGGATCAGGACCAGGAATTTCGGCCATTTGTTGGAAATTGCCTCCCCTTCATTCACTCCTGTCCCATGGGAGGTGGTTTATCCAGAGGATGGACCAACAAACCCTTGGACCAAAAGGAGTTGCTGGGGTGAGGAGGTGAAAATCCATCTGCGTGGAAAGGTTAAAGATCAGTGGGAATGAGCTCTGGAAACTGGGAATAACATAAATCCTTCAGCATCAAGCCAGCCTCCTCACCCCTAAAAACAAACCAGAGCCTTCCAAACAGAAACATCCCTTGAGCTGGTTTGGGAGAGGATTTCAGGATGGTGAGGAGACATCATGGGATATGTCTCTAATTGCTGCTCCCTGCAGGCTCCTGTGAGCACAAGGGACTCCAAAATCCACGGGAGCAGCTCCCCTGGCCCCTTTGGGCTGGGATTTGATGTGCAGAGGTCAGAGGGGATTGCCAGGGTCATCCCCACAGCCCCGTGCCTCCCGAGGATCCTGCTCCTGGATAATCCCTTACCTGCAGGGATTTGGGAGGTGCCTGTAAAGAACCCCCTGAATTCAGGCTGGTTAAGGACACAAATGCCCTGAATGTGATTTTAATCCTGATTTATGCACCTTGTCCCAGATTTGGGGGTTTTGGGGTGTTTCTGATGGGAGGGAAGCACCAAAGGAGGTTTTGCTTTGGCCAAAGCTGCTCTCACACCCCAGGAAGGCGATGTTGGGCCTTCCCAGGGCACGTGTGCTCACCTAACTCAGTGTCTGGGGATATTCTACAGGATTTGATCCCTGTTTCTGGCAGATTTTCCCATGGCACAGCTCCAGCACTTTGGTGAGTGAGAAGCTGCATTGTCCAGTAAAATTTTAGGGATTGGTCTGAGAGTTTTGCTCCTCAGCAGAGAGGGTGGAGCATGAACCCTGTGGTTTTTAGGATTAAATGTGAATCACATGAAAAAATTTGACCAAAAGGGTGTTGGGGAATTCCCTATCCAATAATAAGATCTGAAATGTGGAATTTACTGCCTCCAAAAAGTTTTCAGTTGTGCATTAAACAGCAAGTGGTGTATTAAAATATTTTCCTAAGGAAAAAGTAAAATAAATAGAAAAAAAAAGAGTAGAGAGAAAGAGAAACAGAATAAAAAGGAAAAGTGAAAGGGACAGATAAGAGAAAGAGAAAGGGAAAGAGCTGGGAAAGAGAAAGGGAAAGAGAAGGAAAAGAGAAAGGGAAAGAGCTGGAAAAGAGAAAGGGAAAGAGAAGGAAAAGAGAAAGGGAAAGAGCTGGAAAAGAGAAAGGGAAAGAGAAGGAAAAGAGAAAGGGAAAGAGCTGGAAAAGAGAAAGGGAAAGAGAAGGGAAAGAGAAGGAAAAGAGAAAGGGAAAGAGCTGGAAAAGAGAAAGGGAAAGAGAAGATTAGACATAAAATAAAATTAAATTTAAAAAAATAAACCCAGTTACAAGAAAGAAAGACAGATAGATGGATGAAAATAAAAAGAGAGAGAGAAAAGTGGGAAAGCAAAAATATAAGAGAGGAAAAGAAAAGGAAAAAGAAGGAGGTAAAATTTTGTGCTCAAGTGTTGTGGAAACTCATTTAATTTAAATGAGAAGTTTCTGTTTGCTCTAGAGATGGAACCAGGGGTAACAAATGGTGCCACGAATGGAACAGGATTTTCTGAGTGATCCCTGGCGAGGCAGATAAAATAATGGAGCAGAAAGGCACTTTAGGGGATGTCACCAGAAACTCCTCCAGAAAGAGGAAAAATCCTGACTGAACGCCAGCCATGGGTTGTTGTGGGGTGTTCCTGCCTCAGCTCTGTCCCCCTGCTCTGCTCTGGGCTGGAGTTGGACAGAGTCACCTGGGGACTTGCTGAAAAGGGAATTTTCACTAAACCCCCAAAATGCTGCTCTTGGTGAGCTGCTGTGGCCAGATGTGCAGGGCAGCTCCTGCACAGCTCCATCCTTCTGCTGCCTGTGCTCATTCCTGGTTGGACAACGCTTCCCAGAGCCAGCCAGCTCCTCCCAGGCCTGATCCCACAGCTTTTCCTGGAGACAGGCACAGAAATTGTCCAGTTCTGCCATTTACTGCTCAGCAGTCACAAAAATGTCCCTCTGGTGTCACATCAGCGGTGTCACACTCGGCACCACACTGCCTGCAGCATGGGGACCTCTGGCTGCCAGTGAGAGAATTCCTGCACTTCCAGGAGGGAGGGAGGGAGGGAGGGATGGATGGATGGATGGATGGATGGATGGATGGATGGATGGATGGATGGATGGATGGATGGATGGATGGATGGATGGATGGATGGATGGATGGATGGATGGATGGATGGATGGATGGATGGCACCTCACCCAAAGAGTCATTTAGTGGTTTTTACTGAAAAATCCTTTTTCAGTGAGTCCCCAGCTGCTTCAGAGCTGGCTCTATCCCGTCCCCCAGCCTAGAGCGGAGCAGGGGGACAGAGCTGAGGCAGGAACAACATCCCAAGGCTGGAATTTAGCCAGGATTTTTCCTCCCGATTTTTTCCAGGATTTTTTTCCGCCGGAGGTGTGCCGCCCGCGGCCGCCAGGGGGCGCCATAAGCAGGGCGCTTCACGCACGCGCAGCGCCCGCTCCCGTCTCCGCCGCGCCGCCTCAGACCCCGCGCGGGCGGCGGAGGGGCAGCGCTGCCCGACCGGCAGCACCGCGGGCACCGGGAGCACCGGGAGCACCGGGACCACCGCGGGCACCGGGAGCACCGGGACCACCGGGAGCGGTGGTGCCGGCTCCCAACAACCCGGAAGCACCGCCGCTTCAGCCGCGGCAGTGCGCAGGCGCGGGGACAGAAGCGACCAATGGCAGCCGGCGGCGCGGCGGTGACGTCACAGGGGCTGTGAGGGAGGGTGCCGGCGGCAGAGAGGCGCTGAAGGAACCGGGAGCGGTTTCGGGGTGCGGGACTCGGAGCGGCGGGTCCCAGGGTCACACGGTGGCTTTGGTGGCCTTTAGGAGGGTCAGGGGAAGGAGTCTCCGGCTGTGGGTGAAGAGTCTCCGTGGGGGAGGCTGGCGCGGTGCGTTTCCCCGGCTGGGTGTGCCTGAGGGAGGCGGAGGAGGCGGCTGCGCTCCTGTCCGTGCCCTGCAGCAGAAACCCGGTGGCGAATGCTCTCCAAAGGAAGAGTTGGAGGTGATCAGGACAAGGAGCTGCTCCAGGCTGGGATTTGCGCTTGGCCGAACTTCCCCACATGGCGTTCTGCTGCTGGGCAGCCACTGAGCAATGTCCAGCCCTGCCCCTGAGCTGGCCTGAATATTGTGCTGATTTAGGGTTAAGGTTTGAGGTCCTGCCAGCCCAAATCAGGCTGGGGTTCTGTAATTAATGCTTTTGTGCTAATTAACCACAGCAGCACTGGCACAAAGGCTTCCCCCCCTCCCCAGCCCACCTCACCTCCCTCAGAGGGTTTTGCTGATTTGGGGGGCATTGCAAGGACTGAGTGCTGCACACAGGGCACTGCTGCCCTGGATTTAAATAACATTTATTGACCCCCTGTAGTCAGGGTGGGGCCAAGGAGACAAAGGAAGGCCTGGCTGGCGACTTCACCTGATTTTAAATTGCCCGGAGCTCCAAAGGTGCCTCATTTCCCTTGGCACGGAGGGGTGGGAGCGCTGCCAGCCCTCTGTGCCCGTGTGAAAACACCTTCCAGCTCCTTTTGTAGCTCTCTGTTCCATAAAGCAGCTGAAAAACGTTCAGTGTGTGAAGAAAACCCTGCAGAGAAGGCAGAGAGAGCCTCGGAACAGAGTCCTGAGTCAAACTTTTATTGGAAAGCAGCGAGCCCCAGGCTGCTTTTTGTACCCATTTTACACAAAATGTTTTGGTCTTCGAGTTTTGGCAGCTCGCTTTGGGGTCTCTCTTGGGTCACTGATTTATTTCAGAGCAGTGCTGAAGCCAATTAAACAGTACCTGGTAATGAAGCTGGGTTTTGTCTTGTGGGCTGAATTTAAAAAATCGGGATATTTTTGGGAGCGAGCACAACTTCCTGCCTGCCTTCCTGAGCTGCTGCTAAAGATGATGGGCGTGCTGGTGCCTTTATCTTTTTATCTCTGTGCAAACAGCCCTAAATCCCAAATCCAGGGCGGTCTGTCAGGAAGAGTGGAGCTCCACCTCTTCCAGCCCTTTGTGGTCTGCCACAGTGATAAAAACAGGAGTTTGAGGTGCTCGGTGCTTGTTCAGGGCTGGCCTTGGCTCCTGGAGCGGGGGGTTATCTCTGCACAGCCCCTGAGCTGTGCCTTTTTTACAGCTTTTGGGTTGTTAAGTGAAAATTTGGCCAATAAAACTTCCAAAATGAACAGCTTGAGTGTAGAGGATCTGTGAGCAGAAGGCTTGTGCTGAACAAGGAGAGCTCAGAGCAGCTGCTGGCAGCAAGTGAACGTTGTCATTGTGCAGCTCAGTTAGAAACCGAGTTCCAAAATTGGAGACAAGTTGTTCTCCTGCAGGAACATCAGGGAATTAGACAGATTTTATCAGAATATTCTGACTTTGGACCATTTTTTTCAAAAATCTGCTTTAAAAATAGAGGAGAGGTCCAGAAGGAAGGGGGGTGGGAGAGTAAAAACCCATTTTATTCTCTTTTTTATTTTATTCACAGCTGATCAGACTTGGAATTTTTTTCTGTTTAATTGGGATAGCTGAAAGTTCAGCAAGACGAACAAAGAGGTGAAACGGCTCCAAATTCTCGTGGACCTTGGCACAGTTTTAGGGGACACAAAGTCATTGTCACAGCTGCTCCTGGGATTTGTTTTGCATGAAGATAAAATGAACACACCCAGAGTCAGACAAAACTGCAGTTTGGGGTTTGGGCTCTGATGAGGGTATTTGAAATGGAAATGGAAAAGATTTGTTAAAATCAAACACAAAAAGAGAGGGGGGGGGGGGGTGTTTTCCTGGCATCTTGCCCAAGGAGAAATCGAACCCCATTTTTATGTCCGTGTTGCCTTTAACAGCTTTAAGGAATGGGGGGAAAAAAAGCTTCCAAAAACTTCAGACCCTGGAATCCTGTGGGACCAGCGCTGCCTTTCCCACCCCTCAAATGGTTCAAGGTTTGCCAGGCTGGAATTTCCTCGGAGCTGGAACTGCCAGGAGCAGAGGGAGGGAGGGGGCGAGGTGCCAGAGCTGTGGAAGGGGGTGACAGGGCTCTGAAGGGGGACACACGAGGTGACAAGGCTCAGAGACGGGTGACAAGGCTCAGAGGGGACACACATGAGGTGACAATGCTCAGAGAGGGGTGACAGGATTCTGGGAGGGCACACATGAGGTGACAAGGTTCTGAGGGGTAACACACAAGGTGACAAGGCTCAGAGAGGGGTGACAGGGCTCTGAAGGGGGGGCACACAAGGTGACAAGGTTTAGGGGGGGATACAAGAGGTGACAAGGCTCAGAGAGGGGTCACAGGGCTCTGAGGGGACACACAAGAGGTGACAAGGCTCTGAGGGGGGGCACAGAAGGTGACAAGGTTTAGAGAGGGGATACAAGAGGTGACAAGGCTCAGAGAGGGGTCACAGGGCTCTGAGGGGGGGCACAGGAGGGATTGGTGGCTCTGACAAGGCTCAGAGGGGACACACAGGGTGATTGATGGTGCTATGGGGGGATGCATGAGGTGACAAGGCTTGGTGACAAGGGGTGATGCTCTGAGGGGACACACCCAAAGGATTGATGGCGCTGAGGGGG
>VXBV01000091.1:24694-37693 GCA_013400355.1 Certhia brachydactyla
CCGGGGGAATCCTGGCGATGGGGCTGAGGGACATCCCGAGAGAAGGGGCTGAGGGGATTCAGAGGAAACGGGGCTGCTGCCGAACATCCCGGGGAAGGAGCTGCGGAGGGGCTCCCGGCCCGGCCGCAGTGATCCCACCGGGCCGGGTGATTTCGGGAATGCTGGAGGTTTCCCGGTGGCAGCGGGAATTCCCCGTGGCCCGGAGCAGGGGGAGGGGAGCTGGGGCTGTGTCAGTGCTTCCCCAGTACCGGGGGTGGGATTGGGATTGGGTTTGGGATTGGGATTGGTGAGCAGAGCCTGTGCCAGTGGAAGGCAGCAATCCAAGGTGGGCTTCTCTCGGCAGGTGTGTGATGCCAAGCACAGCCATGAAGAAGAAGGTAAGGACGGGGAGGAGGATCCTGTGTTTTCCTTTCCCATCCCCGTCCCTGAACGCCATTTGTTGTATCCATCTCTCGGGCTGGGGCTCTGGTTCCTCGGAAGCCTCTTGGAGTCAGTGCTGCATCCTCTGCTGGAAGGATGTAACTTTAAACCCGGGTTTAGTCCTGGCCTGGGCGTGGGCTGGGTTTGTGCGCAGCCTTTCCCGGCAGTTGCTGTTCCCCGGGCGTTGCTGGGGCTGTTGCAAAACCCTCTGCAAAACCCTGCTCAGGGAGGAGGATCTGCTCCAACCCCTCCCTGGCCCTGGGACACCCTCCACAGGTGTCCCAGGAGCCCTGAATTTGCCCAGGGCTCCTGGGAGGGTGAAATTTAACTCGTGGGGAAGGAGCAGCAGCTCTGGGAATTGCAGGGGTAGGTGTATCCCAATACAGCACATTCAGAGCTCATAAAGGAATATCTGGCTGCTTTTCTGTGCTGAGGTGGGGTTGGGTTCCCTGCCTGGCTCTCCGTACTGCTGTCTGCCCCCTTGGCAAGGCCTCTGCAGCCCAGACTTTGGGAATTGGGGCTGGTTTGGGCCGTGCCTCAGAGTGGGATCGAGTTTCTGCTTGGGATTTTGTGCTGGTGCTGTGAAAGAAGAGCTTGGCTGTTCTCTGGGATCAGCTCAGGGGACAGGACAGGACAGGGCAGCATCCTGGGGTGGCCTCTCCAGCCTTCCTGGATATGGAACAGCCAGGAACATTCCTTCTTACCAAATCCTGGAGCCCTGTGGGCAGCTTCCCTGTGGCCAGGGTGCTCCCAGGCGGGAGCTGCTGCAGGAATGACCTGAGCCTGCAGGATTGGGGAATTCTGCCTTGCTTTTGTCCCAAGGCTGTGGCAGCTCCTGCCCTGCTGTCCCAGGGTGAGGGTGGCAGGCTGGGCAGGCACTCAATGGGTTCTTCTCCTGAAATCCCTCCTGGACGGGAGACTGGCAGTGCTGCTGCCAAAAGCTGGATTTGGCTTTGGAACTGGGACTTGTTTAGCAGCTGGGTTTTGTGAGCGAGGCTGTGTTGGCTGCCACTGATGGGTTTGTTTTGTTTAATTTTTATTTTTAGATCACAATGTAAAGCCTTGCCTGGTGTGACTGTCTCTGGTGTGATTGTCTCCCCTCATCCCTGCCCCCAGCATTCCCTACTTTTTGGCTGCCTCTCCTTTCTCCTGAGGTTTGCAGGGATGGCACATCATGGAGCTGAGTCTCCTCTGGAGAGGCATCACTGGAGCCAGAAAGAGTCTCCCCTGCTCTGGAGACCCTGACCTGGGCTGTCTCATTTGCTTTTCCCTTTTATTTTTGGTCTTCTGGCACCTGGAACTGGGAATGTCCCTGGTATTTGGGGAAAAGAAAACCAGTCAAGTTGTGGGAATTAGAAGAACTTTAAGGTCCCTCCCAGCCCTGTCTGGTTGGGACAGAGTGTTTGGGGTGGAAAACCAGCAGGTGAGGGGCTGTTTCTGGTCTGGAGGGGTTGAGACAAAGCTGCTCCTCATCTTTAAAGTCCTTTGGTGCCACCAAAGCCATCAGGGAGGGAGGGCTGGGAATGGGGAGACAGCTCCTGCTTTTCCCAAGTCCTGTCCATGTTTTTTTGAGAAAAGTGTTGGATGTGACCATGACCCAGGGGCCATGGACAGCAGGGATTGGGATGGCCATGGACAGCAGGGATTGGGATGGCCATGGACAGCAGGGATTGGGATGGCCAAGGACAGCAGGGATTGGGATGGCCATGGACAGCAGGGATTGGGATGTCTGTCCTGCTTCCCACGTGCTCCTCTCTGCCTCTCTCCTCTGCATTACCAGCTGGAATATGCCAGTCCTGTGTTTAGTGGCTTTGGCAGTAAAATGTCAACTCAGGGGAGCTGGGAAGGCCTCAGTGCTCTGTGGGCACTCATTTTTCCTTCTTTCCCTCTCTGCAGGTGCTGCTGATGGGTAAAAGTGGGTCTGGGAAGACCAGCATGAGATCCATTATCTTTGCCAACTACATCGCCCGGGACACGCGGCGCCTGGGGGCCACGAGTAAGGAATTCCCGGCCCAATTCCCAGATCCCAGGGCTCCAACCCTCTCGTTAGAGGGGCGGGCCCGTTCCCTGCAGCGATCTCCGGGTCGGGTCGGGTGTGTCCCTGCCGGTCCTCCCAGCTGCCACACCCTGCTGGCAGCTTCGGGATCAGCCGGGGACAGGCAGGAAGTGGAGGGAAGGGAAAGGCAGCGCTGGGATCGGCTTTGCTGCTTTATTGTTCAACTCTTATCCTTAACTCCCTTGTTTTGGGATCAGGAAGCAGCCTTTGGTGCTCTATTGTTCAGCTTTTATCCTTAACTCCCTGTTTTTTGGGATCAGGAAGCAGCCCTTGCTGTTTTGTTATTCAACTTTTATCCTTAGCTTTTTTTTAATTTTTTTTTTTTAATCAGCCTTTGGTGTAGCTACACCTGTCAGAGCCTCCTCTGTGTTGGTGGAACATTCCTGCCGTATCCAGGGATCTCCAGCACAGGGATCCTGCAGTGCCCCTGTGGTTTTGGCAGGATGATGCTCTGGATTTAATGAATGCCTTTCCTTTTTCCCTTTCCAAAGGCTTTGTTGGGAAAGAGCAAGAAGTGATTCCTCTGGAAGAGGGGGATGAGTTTTTGGGATCTGGTGCTTCACGCTGGGAAGGGCTGTGAGGATTTCATATCAGGAATTGGTGTAAATTTCCTCTTTGCCTCTTCCTGAAGTTTCCATTCCCTGTGTTCCTGGTTCATTTTGTTAAGGATGGCTTAAAGCCCTTCAGAGTCATTCCTGTGATATCCCAGGGATCAGGGAATGTGTGCTTGAAGGGGAACACTCACTGCACTTCTCAGGAGAGCAGTGGGCAGGGAGGCCTGAATTCCTCTGGGAAATTGGGTTTTGGTGGGATTCTACAAACTGGGGCTGCTTTGTGAGGAATGCCCATCCCTGGAAGTGTCCAAGGCCAGGCTGGATGGGGCTTGGAGCAACTTGGGATAGGGAGGGTGGCAGGGGCTGGAATGAAGGCTTTAATCCCTTCCAACCCAAACCATTCCATGATTTGATGCTGATTTCCATGATTTTTGGCTGCCCAAGCTCTGCCCTGGGTGTGTGGTGCAGTCAGTGAACTCCTGCTGTCTCTTTGCAGTTGATGTGGAGCATTCCCACGTTAGATTCCTGGGAAACCTGGTGTTGAACCTATGGGACTGTGGAGGGTAGGTACTGATTATTGCTGGCCATTCCCAACCTTTGGGGGAGGCTGTGGGGAATCAGGGATTGAACAGAGCACATTCTCCTCCCCCTGGGATGAGGTGGTGCCAAGGGAATGCCCCTTCTGCTGTCCTGAGGGGCTGGAATTGCTCCTCTCCAGCTCAGTCCAGGTGGGATTTGTGCAGAGAGGCCATGCTGGAGGTTGATCCTGTGGCTCTTTGGAGCAGCTTTTTTCAAGGAATGCTGTCCCCTCCTCAGTTCCATGGCTTCTGGATCACCTCAGCCATGTTAAGCCAGAGTTAAAGGAGATTTAAGTCCTGGGATTTGAGGCTGAACTGATGCTTTGGATCCAGTTTCACCTGCTCCTGCTGCTGTGGGGTTTCACAAACGGCTCCTTAAAGCCAACCTGGGGCTGGAAGCAGCAGAACATGAGGGAGGGGAGGACTTCAGCTGCTCCTCATCTTTAAAGTCCTTTGGTGCCACCAAAGCCATCAGGGAGGAAGGGCTGGGAATGGGGAGGCAGCTCCTGCTTTTCCCAAGTCCTGTCCATGTTTTTTGAGAAAAGTGTTGGATGTGACCATGGCCCAGGGGCCAAGGACAGCAGGGATTGGGATGGCCATGGACAGCAGGGATTGGGATGGCCATGGACAGCAGGGATTGGGATGGCCATGGACAGCAGGGATTGGAGTGACCATGGACAGCAGGGATTGGGATGGCCATGGACAGCAGGGATTGGAGTGACCATGGACAGCAGGGATTGGGATGGCCATGGACAGCAGGGATTGGGATGGCCATGGACAGCAGGGATTGGGGTGGCTATGGACAGGAGGGATTGTGATGGCCATGGACAGCAGGGATTGGGGTGGCCATGGACAGCAGGGATTGGGGTGGCCATGGACAGCAGGGATTGGAGTGACCATGGACAGCAGGGAATGGAATGTTCTCCAGGAGCATCCAGCTCTCCTTGGGAATGCTCAGGACATGCAGCTCCAGCCTGGCTTCCTGAGTGGGAGCTGCAGTTCTAAATCCCAGCCTTGCCCTCCTGGCAGGAGGCATTTCCCTCAACCCCCTGGTGCCAGGCAGGAGCTTCTCTGAAGGGAATCTCCTGCTCTGCTCCCTCAGCCAGGACACCTTCATGGAGAACTACTTCACCAGCCAGAGGGACAACATCTTCCGCAATGTGGAGGTGCTGATCTACGTGTTCGACGTGGAGAGCAGGGAGCTGGAGAAGGACATGCACTACTACCAGTCCTGCCTGGAGGCCATTCTCCAGAACTCCCCTGATGCCAAGATCTTCTGCCTGGTGCACAAGATGGACTTGGTGCAGGAGGACCAGCGGGATCTGGTGAGGAGCTGGCAGTTGCCATGGCAGTGCATCCCCTGTGCCATGTGGGGCACACCTCAAAGGCAGCCCCTCAGGGCTGTTCCTCGAAGGCTCTCTCAGATCTTCTCAGATCTTTCCCTGCCCTTTTTTTAAAAGTGTGTCATCCCAGAATCCAGCAGATTCAGGATGCAGAGATGTGTTTTCCTTCTCTTTGTAAGGTCTCCTAATACTCATCACATTTACCATTACAGAAAAAATGTATTTTCCTCTGCAGCTGTTTGCCAAGCTGAGTAATGGGAATTTGTGCCTGTTGAAGTGGGTACACAGCAGTTAATTGTGCTGGGAACAATAAAAACAATGAAATACCAACTCTTGGGATGATGAACACTCCAGTATTGGGACTAGGATAAGCAGTATAAAGTGCCTTTTCAGGGATTATTTCTAGACAGCTAAGGGCAAACTTGAAAGCATCAAACTTGATATTTCAAATGATAAGATTTGCTGAAATATTCTGTCTACAGCTGTCAGAATTAAACTGTAGAATGGCAAGTACCATGTCAGCTTGGATGCAGGGAAGACATCAAATGCAGAGTGTCCTTCACTTGATCAGGACAGAAGAAAGCAGAAGGAGAGGCAGAGGCAATCTCCTCTCTCAATATGTGATTTTTAGGGATGAAAAAAGCCTTTCCTGCCTGGTTCCAGAGCTCCCAGCACACCGTGGCTCCTTCCAACCCAAACAATTTTGTGATTCTGCAGTTCCCTGGGAGGGTTCCTGGCCAGTCCCCTGCTGTATCCCAGAGATCCACATGAAACTCCTCCCATGAATCCCTACAGCAGCCACAGCATGGGCAGGGACATTTCCTCTCAATCCCAACTCTCTTTGTTTCCCAGATTTTTAAGGAGCGCGAGGAAGACTTGAAGCGCCTTTCCCGGCCCTTGGAATGTGTTTGTTTTAGAACTTCCATCTGGGATGAGACACTTTACAAGGTTGGTGCAGCTTCTTCCTCTCCACATCTGCCTTCCCACTTGGGGCAAGAGCAGGAGGAGGATCCCTGTAGCTGCTGCTGGTGTGTTCAGCTCTGCAGCAGCTGCTTCTGCAGGGTGTCAGTTAAAGCCAAGTTAATCCTGGGTTTAGTGAATTAATTTTTGAAAAGTCAGGAGCGTGTAGCAAATATCAGGAATCAGACATCCCAAATATCCCCCTGGCTCTGGGGAAGGATGAGGCTGGGCACTGCCCCACACCTGGGTCAGCAGCTGGGCAGGGAGGGGAGGCTGAGCTTGGCAAATCCGAGTGTGGATGAGCTCAGATGTTGTTCCCAGCCCTCCTGGGCTCGTTCCTGGCCTGTTGGGATAAGGTGGAACTTCGTTTGGCTCAGGGATGAGCTGCCAAGTGTCCATCTGCATGCTGACCTTGCTCAGGATTAAAAATCTCTGGAAACTCGAGTGGGAGAAGGAGCCAGAAGCATTCCCAATTTAAACCAGGGATTAGTTAAATCTGTTCAGCAGCACTGTAGTTTCTCTACCTGTTGGAGAACTGGAAGGGTTTCCTCAGGTCTGGAGTGCCAAAAGTCCCTCTGGGAGCACGTTTCTGCTGAGAGCTGAGGAGGAGAGGAGCTGATGGGACCTTTCTGTGTCTCCATGTGCAGGCCTGGTCCAGCATTGTCTATCAGCTGATCCCCAACGTGCAGCAGCTGGAGATGAACCTGAGGAACTTTGCTCAGATCATTGAGGCAGATGAGGTGTTGCTGTTTGAGAGAGCCACGTTCCTGGTGAGTTCCTGGGATGGATTCCCTGGATACAGCCTCCCTTTCCCTCCCCTCTGCTCTGGAGCTAGGCTGGCAGAGCTGGGGGTGCTCACCTGGAGAGGAGAAGGCTCCAGGGAGAGCTCAGAGCCCCTGGCAGGGCCTGAAGGGGCTCCGGGAGAGCTGGAGAGGGACTGGGGACAAGGGATGGAGGGACAGGACACAGGGAATGGCTTCCCACTGCCAGAGGGCAGGGCTGGGTTGGAGATTGGGCAGGAATTCCTGGCTGGGAGGGTGGGAAGGGACTGGTATGGAATTCCCAGAGCAGCTGGGGCTGCCCCTGGATCCCTGGGAGTGCCCAAGGCCAGGTTGGATATTGGGGCTGGGAGCAGCCTGGGACAGTGGGAGGTGTCAGGGTTGGAACTGGCTGAGCTCTGAGGGCCTTCCAAGCCCAATCCCTGTGGGATTCCAGGGAAGTTGGGAGGTGCCAGCTCCAGTGCAGAATGCCCTCATCCAAGCCTTGGGATTCTGAAAGCAGCCACTGTGTCCCCCAGGGCCACCCCAAAATGCCCCCCTTTAGCAGCTGAGCTGAGGTTTGGTTGGGGTTTCCTCCTGCAGGCTCTGGGCAGGTTTCATGTCCCCACTGTGGTGGGACTGCTCTGAGAATCCCTCTCTGCACAGGGCAGGAACCTTCTGTAGCTTCAAAACCAAACCTTTTCACTTCCTCCTGCTGGGGCATTGGAGCTGGACCTGATTTCCTTTTGGTTCTTGATGTTCTGCAAATCCAGAGCATGGATAGAGGATCAGCCATGGGATTGTGATGCTTTTCCAGGTCCTTGTGCTGCCAGTCCCTCTGCAAAGGTGCTGGATAAGAGCACACTTGGTGCTTGTTGATATTCCTGATTGATGGGCTGGGCTCTTCACTCTTTGCACCAAACTCTTGCTGAGCTGAAGGAAATGTTTGAATTTTTTGGAGTGTTTTCTTTGCTGGTGATTTGGAAAGGATGGAGGGAATTTGGGAAGGGAGCCATGACTTTTTTTCCCCTCCTCAACCTATCAGAAACAAACACTCGCCATGCCTGGCAAGTTCTGCTTTTTGACCTTTTGGAGATAATGAGTAGTTCCACCTAGGGGTGTGTGACAGTGTGATTGTTACAAGGACATTTTTAACTGAAAGAAATGATCTTTGCTACAAAAGTTCTGTGCTCAATTTAAGTGCAATGGGGAATTCTTAAAGAACTCCTCCCTTTTTTTCGTATATTTAAACATTCCCATTACTCTCTTCTCTTGAAGGGAAATCTTCCTGTGAGAATCTCTTTGGGAAATCCTACTCTGAAAACTTCATTCGGAAATTGTGTTCAAATTGTAGTGAAAAAGCCTCATCTGGGAAGTTTGGGAAGGAAACTGAACTCTGGGAATTGCAAGTCTTGAATGTGGCTGAAGCTGTGCTTGTGGGAATAATGGGGCAAGTTCAAAAAGTGATGGGTTTAAGGTGGTTAAGGGAAAAAATAGGAAAAAAAGAACCTAAAAAACCTGTTAAATGTGACTCCCTGAATAGAGCAGTTTCACATCCCTGTGCAAGGGCTCCTGACACATCCAGGGAGAGCTGATTCTGGGACTGTGAAGAGTTCAAAGCAGCTGGCCTAAGGTTTTGAAGAGATTCCTGTCAGGTTTGCTGTGGGGATGGAGCTGTTTGGGCAGGAAATGCAGCTCTCACTTCATGTGGCTGAGGAGTAAAGGGCTGGGGCCACCAGCTTGGTGGGAATGTTTATGGAGATGTTTTCAAGGGCCCCTAAAGCCCCTCAGGTCCTCTGGGTGGTGGCATCCATGGCACTCAGGGCTCCTCCTTACTGCTGGATCTCTAGGGAAGAAGAGGAGGGAACTGCTCTGAGCTCCCTCTGCTCTGCCTGGAGTCCTGGAGAAGGAATTCCCAAGGAAGCTGCTGCCTTTGAGCTGCTTTTCTTAGGGAGGAACAGCTTGATTTGGCTTTGGGATCACTGCCTGTGCAGGATGGGGAATATCCCAGCAGCACCTTAGGAGGGAAAATCTGTCACAGCACTTGGCCCATTCCTGAGGTGATGGACACATTTTTTTCCTCTGTTTCCACCTCTTTTTGGATCAAGATTTCAATTGCTGCTGAGGTGAAGCCCTCAGCCCTCAGGGGACCCTGGTGTCACCTGGCAGGTCTGTGCCATCCTTTGTGTGCTGATCCTGTCACGGAGTTTCTCCACAAAAGGCCCACAAGAGCTGCTGTAAACACTTGCCAAGATCCAGTCAGCCCAAGGTGGAGGGAATCCCTGCCCTGCTCCCCAACCATTCCCAGAGCTGCTGTGGGGGAGCTGTGCTGGAATCCCTGACTGGCTGTGCCCCTTCTCCAGGTGATTTCCCACTATCAGTGCAAGGAGCAGCGGGACGTGCACAGGTTTGAGAAGATCAGCAACATCATCAAACAGTTCAAGCTGAGCTGCAGGTGAGCTGCTCTCATCAGTTTGACTGATGACAAATCCCAGTTTGACTCCTCAGCAGCTGGAATGCCAGGGTGGAATATTGTTGGAACACAAACCATTAAATGTTCATTTAAAACCTCCTTTGCTCATGGTGGGAAAGGTTCGGTGCTGTTTGATTCCAGGCCTCCTTCTCTTGGATCAAGGCAGAGACATTCCAGGGCTGAACTGATCCCAAGTGTTTCTCGTGGAAACTGGGAATGGCAGCTGGAGAGCTCTGCTCCAGCCCAGGCCCTCAGGGCTGGCTGGGGAGGATGGGGCTCACAGACACTCTTTATCCCTGTTTTCAGTGGAAAAGTGGGAAGCTTGGCTTTGCACAGCCCCCAGGCTCCACAGTCAGGTTAATCCTGAGGGTGTGTGGAGCTGAATGGGATGGAGAAGTTTCTGGGGGGGTTTACAGATGTTCAAATGTCTCCAGATGTTCACATCTTATGCTTATTTCTGTTGCTCAGCCAGTATTCAGCTGGGAATAGCTGAGCCCTGGGATCCACAGGGAGCAGGCCTGGTCACAGGGGTTGTGTCTGGAATTTCCTTCATTCAGTGCACAGTCAGCTGATATTGTCCTCATTTGGCCCAAAGCTGAGGAATTTTGCCTTTAAAACCAAGCCCAGCCAAAGCCCTGCTGTAACCACACCTTGCCAAGTGGGAATTCCAGCTCCTCCTTGTTCCCCACAGGTCAGACCATGGATTTTGGCAATGTGGGCACAAAAGCTCTTCATTCACTCTGTTTTTCCTCTTTATTTCCTTGTTTTTCAGTAAGCTGGCAGCTTCTTTCCAGAGCATGGAGGTCAGGAACTCCAACTTTGCTGCTTTCATTGACATCTTCACATCCAACACCTACGTGATGGTGGTCATGTCAGACCCCTCCATACGTAAGTCAGAGCCAAGAGAAACCTGCTTGGGACACAAAAAAAAAACCCCAAAAAACCAGAAAAACCTCAAAAAAAGGTGAAATGAGTCCAGTTTAAACCATGTTTCTCTTGGAAAATGATTTTTTAATTACAGAACTAATTGTAATGAAGAGAGAGGGATTGAGGGTGAGCAGGACCCTGTGCAGAGGTGGTGGCACAGCTGAGCTGCTGCTGCTGTCACAGGGAGCCACCAAACCAGACCTGGCTGAGCAGGTTGAGCCTAAAACCTATTTTGGGCAGCAGGGAGCTGGCAGCCCCGGTGATTTTTGGGGAGGAAGCAGAGCTGGCTCATGTTTGGGAGTTGCTCTGGCTGCCTGGGCTGTCTCGGGTGGACAGGCTCTAATTTTAGCAGCATCTATTTATCCCAGGGAGGAGCTGCAGCAGTGCCAGCCCACAGCCCCTGGGAGCAGATCCCTGTTTACACAGCTCTTGGAATTCCTGCTGGGAGCTCAGGGCCTCCAGGGACACTGCCCAGGGCTCCTCGGGCCTGCTGCTGTGGTTTCCCTGCTCTCCTCACTTCGGGAATTAGGGACAGTGTGAGATCTCTGGGAGTGAGGCACTGGCTGGGCTGGGGAGCAGCTCTCCCTGGGAGAGGTTTTTCCTCATGTTCTGGGATCAGCCAAGAACCCAGACCATCCCACTTTAAATTTGCCCAGACAATCCCACATTAAACATTGCCCAGACCATCCCACATTAAATTTTCCCAATCTATCCCACATTAAATATGCTCAGACCATTCCACATAAAACTTTGCCCAGACCATTCTGTACTGAATTTTGTCCAGACCTTCCCATGCCTTATTTTTACCCATCCCCCATTAAATTTTACCCAGACCTTCCCAGATGAAATTTTGCCCAGATCTTCCCCCATTGAATTCTTCTACGCAGACCATCCCAACTCAAACCTTGCCCAGACCATCCCACATTAACTTTTACCCAGCCCTTCCCACCCTAAATTTTGCCCAGCCCTTCATCCCACTGTGGGTTTTGCCTGGCTTGGGAGCAGCAGGATGCACCCAGACCCTGCAGACAGAGCTGGTGAAGCCAGGCAGCCCTGAGGTTGTGACTCTCACCCTTTTTAACTTCTTTTTATCTCCCCCGTCCCTTTTCCGTCGCAGCTTCCGCGGCCACGCTGATCAACATCCGGAACGCCAGGAAACACTTTGAGAAGCTGGAGAGGGTGGATGGACCAAAGCACAGCCTGCTCATGCGCTGATCCCAGGCACTGGGGCTTTAAGGGGAGAAAAAACAGATCGGGACTACTTCTTTTTAGGAGAATCTAACACTGGCCATGTCTTTGTTGGGCTTTGAAATGAGTGTGCTGCTTGTTTTTTTCTCCTTGTCACGTTGGACACTAGAGCTGCAGGCTGGCTGGATGTGCTGCGGACCTTCCCGGAATTCCCTGGCACACTGGAGGGGCGGGGAGGAGGCAGGACAGGTGATGTGCCCGCAGCGGGGGTGGCAGAGCCCTCGTGGCTGCCGGGTGATGGGATATTTACTGTTTCCTTGGATGGTTGCTAGAATAAGTTTATAAATTTCTCCTCGTCTTCGGTCACGGAAATAAATTTTTGCTACCAGGGATTTCAGATCCGAGAGCTTTGCAAAGTAGGTTTGCGTTCTCCCAGATCCCAGGGCAGCTTTGGGAGGCAGAGCTGCAGGAGCTGCATGGCTCCCTTCGTGGGTTTGGGGGGAATTTGGCTGAAAGCCATTCCAGAGATTCGCTGGGAATCGCTTGGCAGCATCTCTTTCCCTTTTCTCTCTCTTGCCGCATCAAATTGCTGTGTAAAAAAGGGTGTGGTGCCTCCGTGCCTGGCTCTTCCCTGTATCCCTGCCCACACACCCGCTGGGAGGGGAGAAATCCACCGGGACGAGTCCGAGGAGTGGGAAGGAGGAGCTAAAAGGGCTTGGAGGAACCGAGGGCCCCGCACGAAAGCTCCCAGCCCTGCTCCATCCTTCTGGAATTCAACACCCGCGTCTCGCACCGCCCACCCGGCAGCTGCCGTGCCTCGGGCTGGGGGAGTTCCAGCGGGAATCATCCCCGTGGGAGAGGAGCTGTTCCCAACGGGAGCCTCTGCAGAGCTGGGAATGGGCCGGGCGCGTTGCCTTTGCCGGGATGCAGGTGTGGAATACCTGGAGCGGAAATCCTGCAAGGAGCCCCGACACAACCGCAGTTCCCCCATGGAGCTGCCCCGTGCCTGGGGCCGGGCTGGGATCGGACCCTGCTGGGAATGTCACAGCTTCCCACACTCCAACCCTGCCCTCGGAGCAAGAGGAGATGCGGGTGTTGAAGCCTCTGGAATATCCCATCCCACTGGGACGGGCTTCGGGAGAGCAGGAGGGGCCGCAGTCCCAGACTTGGGCACCTGCTGGGAGCTGTTCTTCCGAGCTGTAGGGTGGGGGGGACAGTGGGAATTCTGCCTCATTGCCATGGTGACAGGAGGTGCCACTGCCTTTCCTTAGGGACAAACCACATGGAAGTGGGGTGATGTCAAAGGGGGGATGTGGAGAGTGGGGCAGGTGACAAAGGGTTCTGAGGAGGGACAAGTGGCTGGAGCTGTCAGGAGCCAAATCCTGGCGGGGTTGGAGCCTGCTGGGGCAGTGACCAGTGAGAGTTGGGGGAAACTTCTGCTGTTCTCAATCCCTTTTCCTGAAGTGCATGGATTTGGGGGCTCTTTGGGAATCAACCTGGTCCTTCTGCTGTGGCCAAGGTGCTCACTGAGTGACAAACACAGGTGGCTGTGTCAGAGCACCTGCCCTGCCTGTCCTTTGTCCCTTCCCAAAGCACATCCCAGGCCTTTTTGGGAGCCTGGGTTTGGTGGCTGCTCTGGCTCCTTCCATTCCAAGAAGGGAGGTTTGGGAGATGAAGTTTAGCATCCTCATCCCACCTTCTGGAAAACTCTCCTCACTTTCTCCGGCAGCTCCTGCCTTCAG
>VXBV01000093.1:0-12343 GCA_013400355.1 Certhia brachydactyla
CCAGCCCCTCCAGGGCTCTTTGGCCATGAAGGATCAAAGCTGAACACAGCACCCAAGGCCCTCAGCAGTGCCCGCACAGGGGACAGTCGCTGGCCCTGCTGTGACACCGGGGCTGGGACAGACCGGCTGCCAGCAGCCTCGTGTCCCCGCCACCCCGGAGCGCTCCTGGGGCTGTTGTGACCGCAGTGCAGGCCCCGGCCCTTGGATTTGTTGAAGACACAGGACCCCGATCTGCAGCCGCCACCAGCGCCACCCCACACAGGGGCCCGCGGGCCGCCCGCGCCGCTCAAGCGCCATGTCCGCCTCGCAGCACGGCGGGCCGGGCAGATCGCCGCTCTCCCCGCATCCCCCCGCCCATCACGGAGCTCTCTCCGCACCTTCTCGACTTTGCGGGGCCCCTTGACCAGCTCATGCCGCTTGGGGATGGTGCCGCCATCGCATCCCATGGCGCTTCCGGGATCTTCTTCCCCGCGCACTTCCGGAAACGCTAAGCCACTTCCGGCGCACACCGATGATGCTGTTGCTTAGCAACGATATCCTAGTAGCGGTCATCGTTGCTTAGCAACGGGCGGCTGGGGGCGTGGCCAGCGGCTCCCGGGCGGGCCGGGCGATCCCATCGCGCCGGGAGAGGGGGCGCCTGGAACGTACCAACTCTGCACGAGTGTGGGGGTGTGTGTGTGTGTCCCAGCGCCCTTCCCGCCCCTTTCCCGCAGGTTTATCCCTTGTTTTTACCAGGAAATCCCCCGGGACAGCCATTCGGGGAGGATTTACGGCTAAACGAGGCGCTCCCGAGGCGCTTCGGGCTGGCGGGGGCGCTGAGGAGGCGCGCCCGCCCTCAGCGGTGGGCGCGGGTGGTACCGGAGCGAGTTTAACCCGCACAGATTGCGGTGGGCTGCGAGCGCTGCCCTGAGTGTGCAAACAGCGATGTCGCGATGATAGCGACTCGTGTGGGCGATAAATCACCTTGGAACAGGGGGGCGACAAGGAGAACTCCAGCGAGAGGGTGCCGAGAGGGCAGCGGGGCTCTGTGGGCGCTCCCGCCCTTCATTGTCCCTCCTGAGGGCGAACACCGCCAGCAAAGCCCCGGCCTTGGCACTGCGGGTGCGAGCCGTGAAATAAATCAATTAGGAGAACAAAGAAATTAATTAGGAGAACAGCAATTAGCAGTGTCACACAGAGAAATTTTCAGGTCCAGAAAATTGGGGGATAAAGTTAAAAAGCTCCCCAGGCCGAGGCTCTGCGGGCGGGGATGGAGCCCTGGGAGCTGCAGCAGGGAATTCCAGCAGGGAATAATTTCACCTTCCCGGCTCTGGGAAGAGCTCCTCCAAAGCCTCTGCTGGTTTAGTGACTGAAATAAAGTTTTTCTCCAGCTGGAGAAATGCTCTGAGAGCTCCTGGGCTGTGACAGAGGATGATGTGCTGCCTGTAGATTTATCAGGAGTCAGGACTTCTCCCAAAGTTTTCCTCTGTGCTCAGAGGTGCATTTCCTATTGACCAGATTTTGTTACTTGTTGGATTTGTTAAAACTAAAAATTAGCTTTCCCACTGTTAAAAATAAACAAACCAAAACAACCCTGTAATTACAAATTTTGAGTAAAGTCTTCAGGAAACGATCGATATTGGGATATCATAAGTTACAGGGCATTGGGCAGCTACATTTAAAGAGAGACTTTACAGGAATAGAAAAGAAAAAAAAAAAGCAAAATACATTTATCAGATGTACATAGAGAACAAAAAACAAGAATTCAGTCCAATGATCAACTTCTGCTCCAATACACAGCAAACATTCCCACCCAGCCACTGTGACAATGATATTTCCAGGCAGGACATGAAGAGTGGGGAAGAAAGTGCAGATTTAATTCTTCTGTATCCTCTGCTGTGGGGATCTTCACCCTGAGAGTGCACACAGGGAATTCCACGGGGGAATTCTGAGTGTGGGGATCTTCACCTTGAGAGTGCACCCAGGGAATTCCTATTGGGAATTTTGAGTGGGGAAATCTTCACCTGCCAGGGAATTCCTATTGGGAATTCTGAGTGAGGGAATCTTCATCTGCACTGGCACCCAGGGAATTCCTGGGGGGAATTCTGAGTGTGGGGATCTTCACCTTGAGAGTGCACCCAGGGAATTCCTATTGGGAATTTTGAGTGGGGAAATCTTCACCTGCCAGGGAATTCCTGGTGGAAATTCTAAGTGCGGGGATCTTCACCTGCACTAGAACACAGGGAATTCCTGGTGGGAATTCTGAGTGCGGGGATCTTCACCTGCACTGGCACCCAGGGAATTCGAGGTGGGAATCCTGAGTGCGGGGATCTTCACTTGCCAGGGAATTCCAGGTGTGAATTCTGAGTGTGGGGATCTTCACCTGCACTGGCTCCCAGGGAATTCCAGGTGTGAATTCTGAGTGTGGGGATCTTCACCTGCACTGGCTCCCAGGGAATTCCAGGTGTGAATTCTGAGTGTGGGGATCTTCACCTGCACTGGCACCCAGGGAATTCCAGGTGGGACTCCAGAAGGAGCACAGCAGCAGTGCAAGCCCCTCAGTCCATCATGTCTCTGAACTGCTGGATGTACTTGGCCAGCTCCTCCGTCTGCTCCCTCAGCTCCCTGCTGGCCTCTGCGTTGGGATATTGCAGAGCTGCAGTTTTGGTGGCCAGGGCCAGGCTCTTGAGGAGGCTGCAGAAGCGGCTGCTGCTGTGCAGGATGTCACTGCGGGCCTGGCTCTCCTGGGTCTCCTGGCACAGCGAATCCACCAGCTTCTGCCCCACCATGATGATGAGTTTGCTGTGGGAGATGAAGATTTCGGGGGGCTGCTGGTTGCTGAGGCTGGCGGTGAACACGCCGATGGCCTTGTGCAGGGCGGCAAAGCACAGCCTGCAGTGCTCTGGGAGAGGGATTTTCCTGGCAGGCTCCTGCCTGTTGGCATTTTCAGTCTTTTTGGCACGTGGCAAAACCTGGAGAAAGGGTTAAAATAAAAAGAGGTTCAGCCTGGTGTCATAATCTGGTTGGTTTTTTTTTTTTTTTTGGCTGCTCTGCCCCTAAATTCTTGTGGTCTCTGAATCGCCCCACCCTGGAGCCTTTACAGTAATTTCTCTTGCCATAAAGTGTTGGAAATTCTCCTGAGTGCCTTTTTCCCCCTAAATACAGTTTTAATAATGGATAGCACACAGAGTGATGCAGCCGAACACCAATCCTTTACACGGTCTGGCCTTGAAGCTTTCAAATAATAGCAAACATTGATCTTTAATGGCCTTAATCAGGGTTATGGATGATTAAAATGTAAAAAACAAGAGTCAATTTTGTGCCAGTGCACGAGAAGATACTTTGAAACAGTGATTCCCACAGCTTTATCCTAAACGATGCTGAAAGGCAATAAAATAAACTGTATCACCTTAGATTGGAGTTGTTTGTTTGAGGAAAATAAATGTTCTTCACAGGTTTTCAGCTGTAATTCTGGGAAAATGATCTCTGAGTAGATATCCATGTATAAAGACGTGTAAATTACTCTGAGTTTTAGCAAGCACAGAAATCAGGGACTAAAAGACCTCATAAATAATATTTTCAAAGTCAGAAATACCTTTGGGTTTGACTCTGTACTCTTCTTTGCTACTTCTTTACCTGAAATGACTTTCTGTGCCTGTTACGAATTGAAATGAAAGCAAAGTTGAAACAACTACACAAAGTATTTAAATATAAATGTGGTTTTCTCTTATTTCACGGGGAAACAACTACTTGCTCTGCAGCCTTCATGTTACAGATAGAAATGGGCAATTTATTAGAAAGAAATGTAGCTTTTTTCCCCACTAAAATATGCCTGATCCTGCAAGATCTGAGACTGAAACCAACATCAACAAAGCATTTCAACAAAACATTCCCGAAATTTTATGGACATGACAGAATTTCCTTGGGAAACCAAGGGAGGTATTCTTAGTGGATACTTCAGTGATTCTAAGAATATTTCTTACAATCATCCAGAATTATTCTAACAACTAAATGTGATAATTCACAGAGTTTAATTTCTATGCAAACAGGATTTCCACAACACCTCAAGTTAGGAAAGAGCATCTCTTGTCATGCCAGACACAATGTAGTGGCAGGAAGAGAACTGTGAGGGAAAAGGGAAGTAAGGAATTGCTAACTCCTAAATCCTGCTTCCCAAATGAATTTAAGCTGGCAAGAATAATAAAAATATTTTATTTTCTCTGTTGATTACAATTAATGCTCACTGTACGTGACCCATCCAGCACTGTCACAAAATCCTGGATCTGTGTAAAGTCTGGAAAACGGGACGTAGTGCAAACTGAAATGTGGCAATGGTGCAAAGGTAAAATAGTGCTGATAATTAATAGCCTAATATCTGCAAAGGGTGAAGAATACAGAGAGTAAAGCTCAGTGTCACTGACCTGTAACTGGACATAATCACAGTCCTCGGTGGAATTTTCTTCTGGTTTCTCCACAGGGGCCTGGCATTTCTCAGGAGCATTTCTCTGGAGTGACTCAATTTCTACTCTTCTTGGCACTGGGATTTGTTTTGCCAGTTTGCATTCTGGGTTCACTTTTGGCTGCTTCTTTTCCTGCTCCTTCTCCTTCTTCCTGAAGAGCAGCTTCCCGTTGGCGATGATGATGGACACAAACCTCTTGATATCGTCTGGAACCGTGCGGGCCACCATAACAAAGCGATCCAGGTTGTCAGGGTTGTTCTGGGGCTTCCTGAGCACCAAAACCTCCAGGGACCAGCTGCAGCTGTTGAGAGCTTCCCTTGTTTCTGTCAATATTTTGTAGGAGTTCAGGAGGATTTCCAGCTGTTTTTTAATTCTGGCCTGCAGGTTGCTATCCGTGAGGTTGGAGGCGTTTCCCTTCAGGCCTTGAGCGAAGGCCAGGAACTCTCCCAGTGACACTTTTATGTGGTCCACTGCTCTGTGGATCTCCTCCAGGCTTTTCTCCAGGTGCTCCTGCAATCTCCACTTGCTGCTCACAAAGATCATTAAACTGGCGACGGAGCTGGACACGCCGTGCTGCAGCCGAGTCAGGGTCTCGATGGCTGCTTCCAGCTCCAGTTTGATTTCTTGGACAGGCTCTGGTGATGGTGACAGTATAGAAAACGACTCAGCAGAAGAGCTGGAGGACGAGGAGAGAGTGCTGCTTCTGCTGTCCACACTAGAGACACACAAACTGTTGTTTTCTGACCTGGCATCCATAGAGAGCTGTGGAGAGGCACCGTGTGCTCGGTCTCCAGAGCCATCGCTGTTGTTTTCCATCTCTTTCTTGGAGTGCCCAGCACTGGGCAAACCTTTGGGAATATCATAAACGTTCTCCTCAGAGATCTGATTCTCAGCCTTGGCAGCCAGGTGACTCGGGGGCACCTCAGAGCTGCTGTTCTGTGGCAGGAGGAGCACATCCCGTGAGGGTGGGACGTCGTAAAGCGGGATTTCTGGGAGCGTTAATTTCCGCTGGGCCAGTGGAATGTCGTACAGCTGTGCATTTCCAACCTTGGCTTCGGTGCTGGTGGCTGGAGTCTTGTACCTGGCTGGGGGAATGTCATACAGCACCTGCTTCTCCACAGCCTGCCCAGCAGGGTTTGGTTTGAACCCGGAATTTTCAGGGGATACCGGAATATCGTAAATCCATTCGGACTTCCGAGGGTTTGGCAAAGTGTTGTAGTGGCCCCAGCACTTTTTCTGAGATTTATTTTCTGAGTCCTCGGGTTCTCTTTTGGGAGGGACATCATATAACTGCAACAGAGCACAGAGGGTTCATGAACAGTCTTTTTAAACAAGAATGAGAAACAGAACTGACTTCTCGGAGCACGTAAATGTGTGCAGCTCCACTGATGTCGATGGAACGGCACCACAGAAAGGCTGCCTGTATTTTTTATTTTCTAACATTCACAAGCTGCATGTATAAAAGGTAAAATATTTGGAGAACAGGTGATTAGATCTACAGCAGAGTCCTCAGCCAGTGACATTTATAGACATTTCATTTTTTCCCACTCTCATGCACACCCTGACAAGCAATAAATCACCAACAGACACCACTGACTCTGCTCAAACATCTTCAATGAATTTAAATGTTGCTTGATACAGATATATGTGTGTACAGCTGGAAAAAAGAAAATCAGGACCATTTATTGTGTAAGAACTAGTGGGGAAGAGATGGGAAACCTGTCCCTGCTCCAAGCCAGGCATCCCAGGAGCAACAGATTATTCTGTGCCCACCAACCCCTACTTACATTGCCTGCTGGTGAGTCCTTCTGGCTGCCAGCTCCTGATTTTTCTGGTTTGGATGGGATGTTGTAAAGCTGCTTCTGCTCTGCCTGGAAGCTCTCAGTGGATCTGCCCAGCAAGGAGCCCTTCCGTGTGCTGGGGGGAGTGGCACCGCTCTGCTCAAAGGGGAAAAAAAAAAAAAAAAAAAACACGTTTATTTTGATCCTTTTTGGAGCTGACTGGGGCCTTGAGCAGGATCAAAGGCTTTGGGCCATACCCGAGTAGGTTTGGGTGTGAGCAGGGATCACCCCCTCACACAAAGGGGGTGACCCCAGGAAATCTGTGGGTAATGATGGACTGGGCTCAAGCCTGCACTGCAGGGAGCAGCAGGGGTTGGGGAGGTGTCCCAATGTCACCTCCCCACTCACCTTTGTGTGGGAGGTGACAGGACGGGGCTGGGGACTGCTGCCTGTCCCCTCCCTGAGGGCACGGGCTCAGACAGGGAGGAAATGTGACATTCCCTGAGGCCAGGGGAGTGGGCCAGCACCAAGGGCAGGATTGTGTAAGAGGACACCTCATGGTGATGTCACCAAATCCAGGGGGTGTTTTTCCCACGAGGAGGGCGGTGGGGGTGACATTTAATTTCTTGCTGAACATGTGCTTGTGACTGTGCTCTAAACATCCCCAAATCACCCCAACCAAGTGACACCACCACATTTTCTCATGGGCTCTGAGGCAGAGAGGTTGACAGTGATGCAGAGAATTCAGTAAAACATCAGTAGTGTCAACCTCTCTGCCTGGGAATCCACAGGGAAATCCCTTACTGATGGAAAAAGAATGGAAGCGTTTCTTAGAAAACACAGATTGAAGACACATTGCTCTAAACTTCTAAAAGACTCGGGAAGTTTTGAGCTGAAAATAGATGATTTTCTTCCCAATTTTACGAAAATCCAGCAGGGTGAGAGCAGAAATGAACCTGCAGATGTACTCTGAGGCCCTGCAGGGTGTGAGCTGCAGGGAGGGAGCAGGGCAGGACTCACCTGTGGGAGCAGGGACCCACGGGGCTGTGTGCAGGGGACATCGTACACCTCAGCTCTGATGTTTGGGGCTGAGGCCCGGCAGGCTCTCGGGAGGGTAAACAGGTGCTTGGAGGGGAGAAAATAATAATTATAATACTGATAATAATAATAGTAATAGTAATAATAATAATGATGAAACTGCGTTGGCAGGAAGCTCAGGACAGCTTTGAAAAATCATTTAGCTGAATAATCCACTGTTGGAGGAATCGCTCTTAAGTGATGAAAACCTTCAGCTCTTCACTGAAGGGGAGAGACAGGAACTGACCTTGCAAGCAATGGGATGTTGATTCCTAAATATTTCCCCTTTGCCAGCATTTCTGGTACATTTTAGATAAGATCTGAACTGGCACATACATATCAAAGACAATCTGCCTTACTAACCACAGGACAGAAAGGATTTGGAGAAAATCCAGCTGCAGTTATCACTTAAACTTTAGACTGCCCAAAAGCAGAACCACTTACAAAAAGGAAGTGGGGAAATTTCGACTTCTCCAAGCTCACAGTCATTGGGTCAAGCTAATTTAATGTAAGAGCAGCAAAAAGTGTAGGTTGAACATTGTTCTGTAATTATGAAAGACTGACTCAATTGGAAGGAGTAAACCTTGGTGTCCTGTCCAGCTCCATAAAGAGGGAAGTTCAGTATGGGAATTGTATCTCTGCAGTCAGATTCTCATGTTTGATTTAAACATAATTTGAGCAGCCATGACCAATCTGTGGGATAATTAGTGTCACAAAATATGAATGTTGGGTTAGGGCGCTTTTAAAATCAACCACCAAAACATGGAATTTTGTTCATCCAGCCTGCCTTTAGCCTGGCTAAAGCCAGATAATTTATAAATGGGTCACTGCAAACCACTGAGCTCCAGAAACACTGCTGGGATGAGATATTACAGTAAATGGTTTTAAACTGGAGGGAGTGATTTCCAGCGTGCAGCAACTAAACAGAGGGGAAATTTGGCAGAGGAAGAAGAGTGTGGGGCTGACAATTCTGTCTCTGAAACTTCCTAGCTGAAGGCCTGTCAGGATCTTTTCTTCCCAAGGGAAAACTTCTCACTTTCCCAAGAAAAATCCTGTAAACACACTTTCCAAACAATATTCTTTCTCAAAACAACAGGTGGGGTTTTTCATCCCTGTTTTTCGTAACATAAAATAAATTGTTTCTCTTACTTAGCCAATGGTAATAGATAAAATGGTGTTCCTATTCACCAATTGCTTTTTGCTTAACGAAGTACCTTATATAAAGTGTTTCATTTGTCAATAAAAAATCTTTTTAAACCTCCTAATGAACTCCAGTTAGAGTCTGTGTGTTTCTGTTCATTAGCAACAGCAACAGAAGAGTGCAGCTTCACTCTGCCTGGTTCAGCTCTCATCTGCAAACAGGGAATGAGGAGTGAAGACAAATCCCCTTAGTGCACTATGACAGAGAATCACAGAATCACAAAATGCTTTGGGTCAGGAGGGATCTTACAGACCCCCTGCAAAGGGCAGGGACACCTTCCACTACTCCAGGTTGCTCCAAATCCCCTCCAGTCTGGCCTGGAACTCTTCCAGGGATGGGGAATCCTGTGCCTGAATATGAGCATCTTCATTGCAGACAGAGGCACAACTTCCCTGAGTGAAAGGGTAAAAGATAAGAGGTGTCAGCAAAGCCATCCTTAGCCCAGGTCTGCTTCCAGATGGACAAATCTGAGAATCCAGCAGAAAGGAAACTCACTGGATATCACATCTTGGTGCTTTTTGCAGCCCTGTCAATGGCAGTAGAACCAGAAGATGCCCTGTGTGTGAGGCAGAAGCAATGGGGTTTCTCTGGGGGGTGGTGGTGAAAACACCACCCAGGCTCTGAGGGATTTTTGTTTCACTGCTTTGAATCAGCTCCCTCAAAGCCTCACAGTGGCTTTTCCCAGCTGCTCAGAGGACAGCTGAGTATGCCAGGAGCTTTGCCAGCTGTGCCACGGGATCTCTGCGGGATGTTCTGGATGGTTCTGTGCTCCCTGAGCTCCCCTGCCTTGGGGACAGCTTGTGACCGCCAGGGTGCAGCTGGTTTGGGGACAGCTGGGACACTGTTCCACAGGCAGCCCCACTCTCAACTTCTGGACAATAATCAGAGACTGGGACATTTCTTTTTCATTCTTCATTCTTTTTCATTCTTAGACTAGGCACGGCTTAGGTGGATAAATTCGTGAAATGAGACAGGGAGAGCCAAGGAGCTCTTCTGCCAGACCATTCATCCAAATAATGAATAGATGACATTTTCCACCTGATTTGCTGGCACAACATGGAAAATTGATGCCAATCTCTGATTCAGTTTGCAAATGGCTCCTTTAGGGTCAGGAACGTGGAGAAATCAGATCACAGCCAGCGCAGAGGAGTCTCTTGTAGCTGTACTCGGTTTGAGTTTGAGTAATGGTTGTGCATTGCAGCTGCAGAGCTGCAAATGAGGTTTTGGTCACCAGGGATGCCCTGAGTTTGTTGTTTTCCAGCACCCACCTGCCACTCAGCAGGAAGCAGCAAGGAGATTTCCATGATTTGCCTTCCACACAGCAGGAGGAAAGGTGCCTGAATGAGCCCCATAAATCAAATGATCATTAAATCAACCTAAAACTATATAGCTGAATTTTCTTCCTTTTCCTTTTTCAGTTAGAATTTCTAATGTGGTTTCCATACACAGCATAAAGAACCACCCAGGGCTGGAGAGCTCCTGAACAAAACCTGAACTCTGTCCCCACCTGCTCTATTTCCCTTTCATTATGAAACAGTCCCCACTCATTTTTTTCCTGAAGAAAGCACAAGGTTTTGATCTTGAAAACCAGCGACATGTAATCAAATTGTACGGTTTTGTTTGAATGTCAAACATGAGGAGCTGGGAGAAAGAAGAGCCAGGCCAGGGAGCCCTGGAAAACCAGTTTGTTCTCCTCTATAACTGGGAAAACTGGTGGCAGCTCTCCTCCTGCACACCTTGGTCACTGCCTCAGCAGCAGCAAAAATGGGCCGGGAAAGAAACTGGTTGAGGGCACACAATAAAATTTTGTGTCCTTCAGCGTGTCTGGCAGGGGCTGCTCCTTTGTGCAAGCCTAGTGACAACACAAGAGAGAGGCAGCAGCATTCTGAGCTTGCTGAGCTGCTGGGGACAGTAAAAACCAGACCAAACCCAGCAATCACACATCAAAGGGTGATTTTTAAAAAATTATGAATCATGTTCCTGTGCAGATGGATGCAAAGACCCCAGATGTGCCCAGAGGACTCTGTTTGGCTGCGAGCTGTGGCCCATCAGAGGGGAAAGTTCTGTGTCTTGTTATTTTAACTTTGTAAATCATTTATAGATTCTCCCAAACAAATGGTATATTCTTTACTTCCTGCCCTATTTTACAGCTGTTTTAAACTGTCAGAAAGGTGAGGGAGTACAGAATATAGAGATTCTCATCTGTTGTCCAGAGCAGCATTTCTGACATGATGCTATAAATTGATGAGAGTTTCCTAAACACCATCATTCTTCTGCTGCAAACTCCACTGACAATCTCAGGCTTTCTTATTTCCCCACTCCCAGCTAATGTTTTAACACGTCAAATTGGTATTTTACATACCAACTGCTCTTTCCATTAAACCTTGCTGGAACCCAGAATGCAGAGAATATTCCCCTGCATGTTTTAAGGGATCCAAACTCTCTGACAAACTCTGCTTTTAACCTTCATCCATGGAAAGGGCTTCCCAGGCTCTGGGATGGCACAGAACTTTCCAGAATGTCAATTAGATAGGAGGAGAATATGGAATTGAGAAATTGAGATTTTTGGGTTTGTTAGCATGGTAAGGAGATAAAGACAAGCTGGAGGATCCTTGTGGGTTTCAGGCTTCTTCCTCCTTCTCCATCTCCTGCACATTCTGCAGTGTTGGGGACACAGGAACATTGGGCACAATTTGCCACAGTGTCACATGAATAGAGATTGAGTTGGTTCTTGGTAGAAAAGCATAAATAATGTCTGTACTTGGTGAGAATTGGGTGAATTCTCTTGGAGAGAACCTTGATTCTGTGTGTTGGAGGCTTTTTGGTGCCTTTTGTCCCTCAGGCCAAGCTGGTGTAAAGCCTGGTGTGCAGAAATTACTGATCAGAAAATAATAAACAACCTGGAGAGTGAGAACAACCAAGAGTGCAGTTTGGCTTTTTACTGAACAAGGATTTGGGAAAAGGCCATCCCTGTCAGGGGAGAGACTTGTGGGAGTGGGAGAATTGCCACAAACCTTTTGGCCTTTGTGCAGAACCTGCAAGAACATCCCGAACCGAGTGGCGCAAAAGTGTGAACCATGGAACCAAATTGTCCTCCACGCAGGGGCACCAAAACGGTACAAAAACTAAGACATTCATTTTAATGCCATCTTAAACAGACCGTTTTAATCTGTTCTCTTTAGAGCTGCCTTCATTCTCACCTGGTGCGTGGAGCGCTTGGTCCTCTCGCTGAGCAGCTGCGCCGCCAGGGCTGGTACCTGGTACAGGGTCTGTGCAGGGCTGGCTGGAGGATGCACCCAGCCCTCCATCTTCTCGTAGGTGGCTGACAGCACCGTGGCCTTGGAGGGCACGGAGGGCACCTGGTAGATGCTGTGTGCTGCTGGAGGTGGCTCCGTGTGGCGGTGGCCGTGGGCCGGGGCGGGTGGCAGCAGCTGCAGGCGGTTGGCAGGGGCCAGGCCGTGGTGGCCGTGCAGGGAACATCGCCACCAACCCTCACTGCCCGGCACGTGCTGCTCCAGCACCGTCAGGATGTCACCCCTGCGGAACGCCAGCTCGTCCGAGCACTCGGCCTTGTTGTCGTAGAGAGCCTTGGCCAGGCTGTGCTGGGGACATGGAGCACAGCGAGATTGTCACAGGCACACCGACAGTGTCACAGGCACACCAACAGTGTCACAGGCACACTGACAGTGTCACACACACACACCGACAGTGTCACACACACACCGACAGTGTCACACACACACCAACAGTGTCACACACACACCGACAGTGTCACACACACACTGACAGTGTCACACACACACACCGACAGTGTCACACACACACCAACAGTGTCACACACACAC
>VXBV01000093.1:20674-91928 GCA_013400355.1 Certhia brachydactyla
TGGTTGGTTTGGGTTTGCTTAATTTATTTTTTTTTTTTTAAACTTCAAAGTGGTGTGAGTTTTGATACACTTTTAAGCTGTCTCTAGAAAACTGAACAGAAACCCTTTGTGGTTATAAAGCCCCTGTAAAACAACCTCACCCTGAAGAGGCAGAAAACTTGAGGAGGAAAGAAAACTGAGCATGACCTGCAGCTGAAGGGTTTTGCTTCTTGGACTATTCTTAAAAAATCCTTAAATATTATTAAGGTTTTATGTTATTTCAAATTATTAATGGTTGCTATTTGCTTGGCAACAGCTGAGTCCAGGTCGTGCTGGTGCACAGGTTTCACCACTTTGGACTCAGAATATCTCGGGGTTTGCAAATTTTTACTGGTTTTGTTTTGTACACACTGGCTTTTCTCCGGTAAAAGCCTCTTCCTTCCTCTTTCCACAGCAGCTTCAAGATTAAATTAGACCCTGGCTCCCAAGGCCACAATCCTGTAGCTAGAAAAGACTTTAATATCTTGAAGGGAAAATGCTGAATTTAAAAGCTTCATCAACAAAATCTCCACCTCTGGGCTGGGGGCAAACCAGCCGCTGTCCAGAGGAGAAAGAATTCCTGGCACAAAGCAGCCCATTTCAATGCCTTTGTGGTCTTTCTTTCTCTCTTCCTCTCTTCTTTCCTTTCTTTCCTTTCCTTTCTTTCTTTCTTTGACCCCTTCAGACCCTCCATGCAGCTGATTAAGAGCCGTTCATTTGCTACCCTGGAATTTTTCAGGTGCTCCAGCGTTGGAAAGGATGGAGAAATATCAATCCCACAACTTGTGGCCACAGAACTACTTTCAAACACAATTAAATGTTGCCATGAATGAACCCCAGAGGGAATTCCTGGGGACGCAGGGACACATTCCACTGTCACAAGGGGTTCCAGCCTGGCCTGAGACACTGCCAGGGATCCAGGGGCAGCCACAGCCTCTCTGGGCACCTGTGCCAGGGCATCCCCACCCTCACAGCCAGGAATTCCTTCCCAATATCCCACCTGAACCTCCTCTCTGGCAGTCTGAAGCCACTCCCAGTGTCCTGGCCCTTCCAGCCCTTTGGAAATCCTCTCCCCATCTTTCCTGCAGCTCCTTCAGACCCTGTAAGGCCACCCTGAGCTCACCCCAAATTCTCCTGTGCAGGTGAACGATCCCAGCTGTGCCAGCCTTTCCTCCCAGCAGAGCTGCTCCATCCTCTGCTCCTCCTGGAGCCTCCTCTGGGCTCTCTCCAGCAGCTCCAGCTCCTTCCAGCCCCCAGGGCTGGGGCAGCTCTGCAGGTGAGGTCTCACCTGAGCACAGGGGCACAATCTCTGTCACCCCCCACGCCCGTATTTGTGGGCGAGGTGGAAAGATGTGATTTTAGGAGGGAGAAGCTCCAGATCCACTTCATGCACACCCAAACACTCTGCCCTTTTCCCTCTGGCAGCCCCGCAGCCAAGGCTGTCCCACTGCAGCAGCCCGTGCAGCTCACGGGGTCTGAAATTGCAGCAAAGGCTGCAACGCTTCCTGTGCTGCCACTGGAGACGCAACAACAACAACCAAACACCAACATTTGCTGCCTGAACTCCAGCTGAAATCATTCCAGAGGTGTTTTCCCTGTGCAGGTGCAGTAGTTGGGGCACAGGGATAATTGCAGAGCATTTCTTGTCACAGCAACGCTGCTGAGGGTTGGTGTGTCAAGAGGCCAGAGAGCCTTATTAAAAAAAAAACCTTTGTATTCTTATGTTACTCAAATATTGGAATTAACAGTACTGCCAGGGTGGTAGGGGCCTTATAAACAGTTCATAAATGATATTGCAGAAATAAGTTTGGTTTTTTATTGCTCAGCTGAAGTTGACTGGGTGGGCTCTGACCGTGTTAAAATGCTCACAGCAGAACAGGGAATCAGTTTGTTACCATTACATTGATTTATTGGCAATCCACTCAAGAGAACTGGAAATACATCTAGAAATAGAAAATTATTCTATATAGAGATTGAAAATGTTCTGCCTCAGTTACTGATGGCTCAATGTGAAAAGCAGCCCCCTAATCCTTATAAGCCTCGATGGAAAATTTAGAGTGTAAAAAAATGACTCACTGAGTTCCTCCTAAGCTCTTCCCCCCCACTACTTAGAATTTTCTACTAAATTTCCAGGAGGCAGTTTATTTACAGTAAACACTGAGATCATAATTCACAATGAAAATCTTAATTCCATTACACTCATTAGACTTGCAGACAGCAGGACAGCAAGGAACTGACTTTGGATCAAGATTTCAGCATTCTCCAAGCCTTACAGCTGCAGCAGGGCTCCTGATCTGTATAAAATTAATCTAGATGGAATATGGATGCAGAAATAAATGTAACAAACTTTATACACTGGGTCCTGTCNCACAAGGGGTTCCAGCCTGGCCTGAGACACTGCCAGGGATCCAGGGGCAGCCACAGCCTCTCTGGGCACCTGTGCCAGGGCATCCCCACCCTCACAGCCAGGAATTCCTTCCCAATATCCCACCTGAACCTCCTCTCTGGCAGTCTGAAGCCACTCCCAGTGTCCTGGCCCTTCCAGCCCTTTGGAAATCCTCTCCCCATCTTTCCTGCAGCTCCTTCAGACCCTGTAAGGCCACCCTGAGCTCACCCCAAATTCTCCTGTGCAGGTGAACGATCCCAGCTGTGCCAGCCTTTCCTCCCAGCAGAGCTGCTCCATCCTCTGCTCCTCCTGGAGCCTCCTCTGGGCTCTCTCCAGCAGCTCCAGCTCCTTCCAGCCCCCAGGGCTGGGGCAGCTCTGCAGGTGAGGTCTCACCTGAGCACAGGGGCACAATCTCTGTCACCCCCCACGCCCGTATTTGTGGGCGAGGTGGAAAGATGTGATTTTAGGAGGGAGAAGCTCCAGATCCACTTCATGCACACCCAAACACTCTGCCCTTTTCCCTCTGGCAGCCCCGCAGCCAAGGCTGTCCCACTGCAGCAGCCCGTGCAGCTCACGGGGTCTGAAATTGCAGCAAAGGCTGCAACGCTTCCTGTGCTGCCACTGGAGACGCAACAACAACAACCAAACACCAACATTTGCTGCCTGAACTCCAGCTGAAATCATTCCAGAGGTGTTTTCCCTGTGCAGGTGCAGTAGTTGGGGCACAGGGATAATTGCAGAGCATTTCTTGTCACAGCAACGCTGCTGAGGGTTGGTGTGTCAAGAGGCCAGAGAGCCTTATTAAAAAAAAAACCTTTGTATTCTTATGTTACTCAAATATTGGAATTAACAGTACTGCCAGGGTGGTAGGGGCCTTATAAACAGTTCATAAATGATATTGCAGAAATAAGTTTGGTTTTTTATTGCTCAGCTGAAGTTGACTGGGTGGGCTCTGACCGTGTTAAAATGCTCACAGCAGAACAGGGAATCAGTTTGTTACCATTACATTGATTTATTGGCAATCCACTCAAGAGAACTGGAAATACATCTAGAAATAGAAAATTATTCTATATAGAGATTGAAAATGTTCTGCCTCAGTTACTGATGGCTCAATGTGAAAAGCAGCCCCCTAATCCTTATAAGCCTCGATGGAAAATTTAGAGTGTAAAAAAATGACTCACTGAGTTCCTCCTAAGCTCTTCCCCCCCACTACTTAGAATTTTCTACTAAATTTCCAGGAGGCAGTTTATTTACAGTAAACACTGAGATCATAATTCACAATGAAAATCTTAATTCCATTACACTCATTAGACTTGCAGACAGCAGGACAGCAAGGAACTGACTTTGGATCAAGATTTCAGCATTCTCCAAGCCTTACAGCTGCAGCAGGGCTCCTGATCTGTATAAAATTAATCTAGATGGAATATGGATGCAGAAATAAATGTAACAAACTTTATACACTGGGTCCTGTCTTTCAAAATAGGAACACAGAGTGTTTCAAAATGTTTTCTGATTTGTGTGGAACATGAAATTATGTCATGCAAGAAGCACCAGGGCTGTCACTGACAGTCTGGCACAGGATCTGTGGCTCTGATGTCCCTGCAGCAGTAAGGTGGAACCCTGACATTATATCTTTATATTTCACAAATGTGGTTATCTCCAGGTATTTGTTGGTTTTCAATCCAGCTTTATCCTCACCAAGACGTTTCTCCCAGTCAGTGGTTTTGTCACCATGAAAAGCACAGAGGGACATCAGGTCCAAGAGCCTTCTGTCCCCCTGGATGAGAAACTCAAACAATTCACAGAATCACAGAACCACTGAGGCTGGGAGAGACCTGTGAGTGCCAGCTGTGCCTGATCCCCACACTGTCCCCAGCACTCAGTGCCACCTCCAGGAATTCCTGGGACCACTCCAGGGATGGACACTCCAAACTTCCCAGGGCAGTTCCAAGCTCTGATCACCCTTTCCATGGGGAAATTCCTGCTCATTTCCACCCTGAGCTCCCCTGGCCCAGCCTGAGGCCGTTCCCTCTGCTCCTGTCCCTGTTCCCAGGGAGCAGAGCCCGACCTGGGGCTGTCCCCTCCTGGCAGGGACTTGTGCAGAGCCAGAAATTCCCCCTGAGCCTCCTTTGCTCCCTCTGAGCATCCATCCCAGCTCCATCCCCTGCCCCTCCTGGGGCTCCAAACCCTTCCCTGGACACTCTCCAGCCCCTCAATGTCTCTCTGGCCATGAAGGGCCAGAACTAGAGGGGGTCTCATCAGTGCTACTTCCAACATCACCAAGAATCCCACTGAATTCAAACATCCAACCCTTCCCTACCCCAAACCCCAGCCCTACCTTTGCAGCTGGGCTGCTCCTTGGGCTTGCAGCCATTGTTGTGGCTCCCTGCCTGGAGCAATTCCCGTGGTTTGGGGACACTGCAGCCGTAGCCAGGCACTGCCTGTGGGGAGCTCCCCCTCAGCACAGTCCATCTGACAGCTCTGCCCTTAGCAGCACCTTGCAAACAAGGTTCTCATGTAAGGTAATCTCTGAGACAACAGAAAAGGAGGATAGAAGAAATCCCATAAAAAAAGCCCTTTTGGTGACTTGAAGTGAGAAAATGATGCGTGCAAGTGGGATTTTCCTTGGTCTTCGTGCCACCAACTTGTGCAGTTGAGCAGCGGGAAGTGTGAGCCCTCTGTGTTTCCTCTTTTGCAGCAGAGCAGGGCTGTGGCACAAGGAGGAGCTGCACAGCCTCGGTAAGACCCCACTGCCAGTCCCAGCAGTGCAGGATTTCACAGACAGGCTCTCCTGGCTTTCCAAGTTTCACAGCAGCAGAAGAGGAACCCATCAGGAACGGGCACTCAAGGCACCTCCAGACTTCCACAGGGTTTCCAGAGGGAATGGTTTGGTTGGGAAGGGACCTTAGGGACCACCTCATTCCATGGGCAGGGACACCTTCCACCAGAACAGCTTATTCCAAGCCCCATCCACCCTGGCCTTGGACATTAAATGTCACCCTGGGGTTGCATTTTCTCCCTTAATTGCATGAGTCCAGTTTTTCCAGTTTCCTCCAAGGGAAACCCACCAACCTTGTGGCCTCAGGAGGATGTCCAGGATATGGAAAGGCAGCAGAGTGCCAATAGCAGGATGGTTTTTTGTTAAAAAAGTAACTTTTTGCTCTTGCATTGCAAGTTCAAGCCCTCAGAACTGCAGAAGCTTGAGGTGAGAGCTCCCACTGTTCACAACCACAGCGGTGTTTTAATAAATCACAAAAACAGGGTTTTAAAAGCAGATTTCAACACCAGTAACAAGTACATAAATTACAGACAGGTGCTTTAGCAGAATTTAAAAAAAAAGGTGGCACCCCAAAAATAAAAAAGCCACGGCTGTCACCCATCCCACATCAGCCCTCAGTGACTGTGTCAGGACTTTCCTGTTCCTCCCCCAGCTCTGCTTCTCCTCGTTGCTCCACCAAAAAGCCACCAGCACCACTGTCTCTTACCACCACTGCTTCTGAAGGCTCACAAACTCAGAGGCAGAGCAGGAACAAAGAGGATTTAAACCTCAGAAATGTTTTGCATAGAGAGAGCTTTTCAAGAGAAAATGTAATTTCATTCTTTTTAAAAAAACCATCCCACATTCTCCATTTTGAGTCTGTAATTGTACCTGATTCAGGTGGAACACAATAAATTCATCATTGCCAAGTCCTCAAGCCCCAGCCTCCTATATCTGACCATTTCTCCTTTATCTTTTCCTTTTTAATTTCACAAACGTGGCTATTTCCAGGTATTTGTTGATTTTCAGTCCTGCTTTAGCCAGGATCCTCACCAAGAAGACATTTCTCCCAGACAATGGTTTTGTCACCACGAAAAGCAGAAAACGAATACAATTCCTTCTTTATGTATCAAAGAGCTTTTTAAAAGGCAATCTTTATTTAAATACAGACAAAACCTGTCCCCACAGCAGCCCTTGACAATTCCTCAGTGGAATGGGAGTTAATCCAGCAGCAAGAATCACCTCACATTTAAAAACCCTCACAAAGGCAAGTGCTGAGCTCTGACCAAAGGAGCTCCCAGCTGTGATGCCCAAGAGCTCTGCACGAGGAAGCCTCAACAAAGAACTTTTAAGGCTCTGCTCAGGCAGATCTCTGGGAGAATAAATATAGTGACTTTTCCAACTTAGAGAAGTTTTAAGTGGAGTTTCTTAACAATGGGCACTGGGTTTGTGACTAATTAAAAAAGAATGTAATTGAAGTGCTGTGTAATGGACATAGATGAAGATTTCTCAGTTAAATGAAACAGTGACATTTTTGAGGTACACGTACAAAAATTCAGATGCACAAGTTTTTTTCTTTGAGAGGATAATAAAGGTCTCTAAGGCAAAATTATTCTCATTTTCATCTGCAGCAGCACTGTCACATTTTAGTTGCAATGTGGATATTCCTTAAAACTATTAGAAATTCATTTTGAGGTCCCACTTTTTAAGTTAAATTCAAAAGAGGATGAGATGAAATCTGAGTTTTAACACCAGAACTAGAAGATCATTCCTTGAATTCATTTAAACCATTTAAAATCCCGTTTGAATTCTTATGGCACAACTCAGAACTGAAGGCCTACTCGGCCAATTAATAAAAAACACAAAAAAAGAGACTTCACCAAAACCCCAGACTGAAAGATACAAATTTTACAAATAATGAATTGTGGCTGAAGGCAGCTTAAGGCTTCATTAAAGTATCTACACAGAGTTCTGCTGCTCTTTGTGTGATGTATTCTCTACCAGAGTTCAGTGGGATTGCACAGACACAGCACAGAGCAGAACTGGCTCCTTCTGCCCCCTGTGAGCAGGACACAGTCCCAGTATCTTGGGTGTGATTCAGACAGGCAGGGAGGGGAACAAGCTTAGCCCTTCCTACCAGGGATCATTTTATTCTCCACCCCCTCCTTTCAGTACAACTAGAGATGACTTCCAACAGATTAAACCCCGCACACTAATAAAAAAAATTAGCGTGGGGGTGAAGAGTCTCAATATTTGCTCTTTTCCTGCCACGTCTGACAGAATCCAGAGCGGCCCCAGAGGCAGCACGAGGAAACAGGGCTGCAGGAGCTGGGTTTGGAAAGCTCTGCTCAGTCTGTGGTGGATCTCCTGTACCAGAACCTGGCTCTGTAGTCGTCGCTGCAGGTCATGAAGCCGGGGTTGGTGGGGGAGTGCACGATGCAGCGCACGATGCTGTTGTGACCCAGTGACAGGAGGTTCCTGCGTTCTGCAGTCCTCGAGTCCCAGCAGCACAGGCTGATGGTCCTCTCGTCTGGCAGCAGCACGTAATCCTCTGTGTGGTTGAACACAGCCTGAGTCCTGTGCACCTGGCGGCCGCTCAAACCAGCACCTAAATGGAGGCAGCAAAACAGGGACTTTTAGGGGGTTTGCAGTACCTGGGAAGTGGCAATTATTTACACAGGAGCTGTGTTTTCTCTGCTGCTCCACTTCCACAAGTGACAGGTGATGAAATCGTCAATATTCTTTTGTAGTTGTATCACAGGGACAGAAAGATTTGAGTGCAGCCTCTGCCCTGTCCCCACCGTGTCCCCCCTCCAGGGATGGGAACTCCAAACCTCCCTGGGCAGCCCCTGCCATGGCCTGAACACCTTTCCATGGGGAAATTCCTCCTGCTGTCCGTGTATGTATTCTGAAATTCCTTAGGGGACAGAAGGAATACCCACTCCAGCTGTGCCACATCCAATCCTTTACCTTCAAGAGGATTTTTGCCTTATATTTTTGCATGAGGCTTTCAGCTGTGACCAAGGAGAAAGAACACAGAGAGGAAAACCCACAGTCTGATGATCCTTGAGGATTTTTCAGTGTATTTATCACACAGCACACGTTGTATGACCTGCCTTGGCCATACCTTCAGATAAAAAGTGTTCCTTATCGACACTCAGCACTGCAGATGCTGCCCGGGATCCCGCACAGGTTTCCCGGGAAAGTGCTGCTCCCTGCTGGCCGGCAGCAGGAGAGCTGACTGCAAAAAGGGATCTACAAACCCCCAAAACTGACACACATCATTTCCAGCATCTTTTGTGCTCCTACACATCACTGCTTGACCCCAAAGCCTCTCACACAGCTGCTGTCACGTGCCTTCATTGTTCCCAAAATTCTGCTGAGATCATGGCACTGTCAGCACGCTCCAAGGATGACTACCTTGTACACAACAGCATCCTTGGAAAAAAAATACACAAAGAAAGGGAACAAACCAGCTGTAGGTGCATTTCAGAGTATTGTCATGGCTACAGAACCAGAGTTAATGGTTAAACCAACTGCCCTGAAGTAGCTTCAGTGTTTCTTCTCACTTTTCCCCAATTCAGTGACAACTTCCCTCCAGAACTATGGAGTGAGTAATGATGTCAGAGAATTCTCCAAAATCTACTCAGACTAAAATATGTTTACACTGACACACAGAATCGTAACTTCTCTTCTGGAATTGTTCTAATGGAAACGTTTTCAAAAATCTTGGGTAATTTATCCTCAAAGCAGCACTTTCTCCATTGCCTTTAGAAATTATTATTTTCTGGCAGTATCTCCAGCCCTGCCACGGCTCAGCACCTGGAAAAGAAGGTGCCTGGAAGTTCACCTGCCACATACCTGTGTATTTCACCAACGTCCGACCAGTGGATATCTCCCAGAGTTTAGCCACAGAGTCTTTCCCACTGGACAAGATATACTTGGAATTTTTGGAAAAAATAGCAGAACAGACTTCAGCTCCATCGTGTGCCTTCTCAAAGGTGGTGATGCAGCGGTTGGAGACCCCATCCCAGAGTTTGATGCAGCCATCCTTGCTGCCTGTCACGTACATGTTGGCGCTGGTGTTGTAGTTGACAGAGCAGATGGCATCTGTGTGCTGGTCCTGGGGGTTGCAGGACACGAAACACTGGAAGGTGTTGATGTCGTAGAGACGAAGGGTTGGGTGCTGGGTCCCCACCAGGATGAAATCCCCAGAAGGGTGGAAAGAAATGGAGCGTAACATCTCTGCTTCCTGTTGGATTCAAAACGCACGGCGGGGTGAGGAAGGGAAAAAAGCTGAACTGGAAGGGGCAGTGCTGGTGGTGTTAAAGTGCTAAATAACTTCTTGGATTACCAGCACAAACTGGGAAATGTTTCCTGTGGCATTGAAATGACAGGCTGCCCGTGGCTGTATTGTAGTTTTTGTCCTAGAGCAGCCTGCAGTGCCCCCTGATTTTGGGATATCACACCCCCCAAGCCAACCACCACCAAATCCCAAACACTCCTCCAGAACAAAGGTACCAGAATTAACTCCCACATTAACATTAGAGTCAGTCTAATTAATTAAAAGATGACAGGCTCTAGATGCAAATACAAGTGTTTGTAATTTACAGAATTAAGACACAATCTCTGTAGTGTCTGCAGATGTTGTACCTGTGTGCTCCTGCACCCCTAACCCCTGAGGCACAACTCAGCTTTACACCTCAGCACCCGAACATCTGAGCTTTGGCTGCTCTGAGCAATGTATCTCACCTGGATGTATTTGAAGGCTCTTTTGGCAGAAGGTTTTGAATAATCAAACAATTTAAGTGTGTAGTCCCTGGAGCCAGATGCCAGGATCTGTTCTGTTGGGTGGAAAGCCAAACACGTCACTTCATCCACGTGATCGTACAGAGTGCGGATCACAGGGTGGTTCTCCATGTTCTGCTGTGCTGTCTCATTCATCATGACCTACAAAGAACATTCAACATGTTGCTGTGTTGGAAAATAAAGCAGGTTTTTGAGAGGAAAAGTAGGTTTTAGGCTTGCCAGAGTGGCTGAACAGCAGCTCCTTTCTGACACGATCAGACACACAATCTGTTCCCTTGGATATTTGAAGGCCCTTTATAGGACAACAAGTAAGATCCCTGTGTCTCTATGAAGGTCAAAACAACTTGGCTCAAGGACAAACTACTCCAGTAGCAGAGAACTGGTGCAAGGGAACATCACTTTCATAAACAACCCAAAGCAAAACACCGATTGCTGGAAGAATCGAGAGAAGTTGCACCAAAACTGCAGCTCTTTGCTGAGAATTTGGTGTGTGCCCTGTGCAAAAAAACCCCCACTTTCCATTGCCACATGACTGCCTCAGAAAAAAAGCAAATCAAGGTGTGAAAGAGTTCTGAAATACCCAGTGAGAACATGGGTGGCCACGGGGGCTGCAGAGGCCACAAATGGGTTTAACATGAACTGTGCTCAGACACTACAGCCACCAGCAGCACCCAGCAGAAGCCTCTTCTGGCTCTCTCCTTGCTGCCAGGGGTGACAGCAGCATCCTTGCCCTGATCATTCTTCCCTTAAAGGGACTTCATGAGGAGCTGCTGGACTAGGGAATATGTTGAGACAGGTATTTAGTCCCTGAGGCTGCCACAAGGTACAGACATGACATGGAGAGAACTCCCAGAGTGGTAACAATTCCTGAATTATCCCAATGGGCATGGCATGGACAGGATTCCCAGAGTGGTTACAAGCCATTATCCAATGGGCACGACATGGAGAGAACTCCCTGAGTGGTTACAATCCATTATCCCATGGACACGATTCCCAGAGAGGTCACAATCCCTCACCTCCATGGGCATGGCATGGACACAATTCCCAGAGGGGTCACAATCCCATACTTTGATAGATACAATTCCCAGAGGGGTCACAATCCCATACTTTGATAGACACAATTCCCAGAGGGGTCACAATCCCATACTGTGATAGACACAATTCCCAGAGTGGTCACAATCCCATACTGTGATAGACACAATTCCCAGAGGGGTCACAATCCCATACTTTGATAGACACAATTCCCAGAGGGGTCACAATCCCATACTGTGATAGACACAATTCCCAGAGTGGTCACAATCCCATACTTTGATAGACACAATTCCCAGAGGGGTCACAATCCCATACTGTGATAGACACAATTCCCAGAGTGGTCACAATCCCATACTGTGATAGACACAATTCCCAGAGTGGTCACAATCCCATACTTTGATAGACACAATTCCCAGAGGGGTCACAATCCCATACTGTGATAGACACAATTCCCAGAGTGGTCACAATCCCATACTTTGATAGACACAATTCCCAGAGGGGTCACAATCCCATACTGTGATAGACACAATTCCCAGAGGGGTCACAATCCCTTACTTTGATAGACATGGCATGAACACAATTCCCAGTGGTCACAATCCCATACTCTGATAGACACAATTCCCAGAGGGGTCACAATCCCTCACCTCGATGGGCATGGCGCTCTTGGCCAGCATCCTCTCTGTGTCCAGGATTTTGATGGAAGCATCTGCCGAGCCCGTGGCTATCAGCTGCCCGTCCCTGCTGTAGGTGGCCACCCGGCAGGGCCCTTTGTGGGATGTCACATAGCAGGTCTCATACTCGGATGCCTCAGGGGACATGGTCTGCACGTCAGCATCGAACTCCAGGTCGATGCCGGTGCCCGGTGCCACGGTGTCGGAGCGGCCGATGGCGTACTGCACGGCACTGTCATCGTTCTCCATGCCTGGGGACACAGCAGGACAGCACTCAGGGCTGCCAGCTGCTCCCCAGAGCCTCCCCACGGCTCCAGGGAAGGCTTTGGGAAAGGCAGCCCCGAGGGGAGAGCTGAGCTGGCAGAGCAGGTTTGGTCACACAGCACTGGGGTGGAGTGAAGGAGAGCTGGGCTGCACTGGAGCAGGCACAGCTCCTAACTAACCCTGGGAATACCCCCAGAAAAGATTGGAAAGGGCTGATAAAGGCACTGAGAATCACTCACTGACCATGGACAGGCCTCTGGGCAGCTTTTCACAGGGGAGCAACAAGCCCTAACACTATTATGAGTTTTAAAGTAAAATCCCAAAGCTTTTACTGGTTCTTTTCCTATTTTATTGCACTGAAGCCAAACTCTCCCAGCCCTGCAAGGGAAAAAATTTGCTGGTCTTCAAGCCCACTTCACAGACTTTTATTTTTATTTCCAGGATGCAGCTACAGACCAGAGAGTTCAGCACCAGAAGTGGCAACAGAGCAGGCACACGAGTTTTCAGCCCAGTGGTGATCTTTTTGCTGCTTTCATCTGCTCAGTTCAAGTCTAGAATTTGTATCTCAAGCAGACACAAAACTTCAGAGATTTATACCCTCAGAACTCAGCGAGTTCAGGCAGCAGAACCAGTTGAGCCATGCACACAGTGTCATGGCCAGAGCTCTTGCAGGACTTGGTCAGTTTGTTCCAACAGCAGCTCAGGGGTTTGCCCTGCTCTCCCTGCACTGCAGCACTTCCAAAGGGAAGTACTGGTGACAGCCCTGCTGAGACCCCAGTGGGAAGCTGTTTTCCTGAGGACTGATAAACAAAAGCCAGCAAAGATTGCCAATGGAAGGACTTGCTCCCTCTTCAACACGGTCAGGAACAACCAGACAGGAATTATTTATTTCTGAAGTCAGCAGAACTGTGAGGGTGAGATTTTTCCCTCGGATCTGTGGGCTTAGTGATCTCGTTCACTGGGATGTTTTGAGAAGGTTGCCACTCATCCAGAACTCTGAGTGTCCTTAGAGGAGTTCAAACAGATTTGGGCAACGCTCAGGGATCTGGTTTGTTGCTAATGAAACAGGAATGTCCTTCAAAATAACCTCAGAGAGGCAAAGGCTGTAGCCAAATGTACAAGTGTTGTGCTATTACAGACACCACCTTTGCATCAGTGACACCAACCTCTTAATTCACTGGGGAATTAGAAACTAGACTTTTATGTCAGCTTTTGATTCCAGCTTACCTAACTTAATTAGGTGCAGCAGTTGTTCAGAGGGTGCACAGACAGACTGTGGTTTGATCTCATTTATCAAGCCATTGGCAATGTTGATGTATCCATCATAGAGCAGCTGACTAATTATCAGTTTGTAAAGTTGCTGACGGTCTTTCAAACTGACTTTTGTCCTATACATTGTGAGCAGGGACTGCCTTGGGGGGGCCTGGAATGAAGAACAAAAATCACATACAAGAGAGTTGCAGGAAACCACCAGAACCTTGGAATAAATCTCAGGGCAGGCACCAAATACTGCTGTGGTTTTGGTGAAAAGCAGAGATGGGGGGAAGAGAGGGGGAGAGAAAGAGGAGGAAAAAGGGAGAGAAAGAAAAGGAAAGGGGGAAGAAAAGGCGGGAGAAAGGGAAGGGAAAGAGGAGACAGGTAAAGAAAAGGGAAAAAGGGGATGAAGAGGAAGGAGAAAGGGGAGGAAAAGAGGGGAGAAAGGGGAGGAAAAGAGGGGAGAAAGGGGAGGAAAAGAGGGGAGAAAGGGGAGGAAAAGAGGGGAGAAAGGGGAGGAAAAGAGGGGAGAAAGGGGAGGAAAAGAGGGGAGAAAGGGGAGGAAAAGAGGGGAGAAAGGGGAGGAAAAGAGGGGAGAAAGGGGAGGAAAAGAGGGGAGAAAGGGGAGGAAAAGAGGGGAGAAAGGGGAGGAAAAGAGGGGAGAAAGGGGAGGAAAAGAGGGGAGAAAGGGGAGGAAAAGAGGGGAGAAAGGGGAGGAAAAGAGGGGAGAAAGGGGAGGAAAAGAGGGGAGAAAGGGGAGGAAAAGAGGGGAGAAAGGGGAGGAAAAGAGGGGAGAAAGGGGAGGAAAAGAGGGGAGAAAGGGGAGGAAAAGAGGGGAGAAAGGGGAGGAAAAGAGGGGAGAAAGGGGAGGAAAAGAGGGGAGAAAGGGGAGGAAAAGAGGGGAGAAAGGGGAGGAAAAGAGGGGAGAAAGGGGAGGAAAAGAGGGGAGAAAGGGGAGGAAAAGAGGGGAGAAAGGGGAGGAAAAGAGGGGAGAAAGGGGAGGAAAAGAGGGGAGAAAGGGGANTCCCCATCCTCGCTTTGGGGGGACCCCGCTCCCCATCCCCGTTTTGGGGGTCCCGCTCCCCATCCCCGCTTTGGGGGTCCCGCTCCCATTCCCATTTTGAGGGGACCCCACTCCCATTCCCGTTTTGGGGGCCCCAGGGGTCCCGCTCCCTATCCCCGTTTTGGGGACCCCGCTCTCCATCCCAGCTTCGGGGGTCCCGGGGGTCCTGCTCCCCATCCCCGTTTTGGGGGTCCCGTTCCCCATCCCTACTTCGGGGGTCCCGGGGGTCCCGCTCCCCATCCCCGTTTTGGGGACCCCGCTCTCCATCCCAGCTTCGGGGGTCCCGGGGGTCCTGCTCCCCATTCCCCCCCCCCGCTAGGGATCCCGGGTCCTTCTCCCCGTTCCGGAGGTCCTTGGGGGTCCCGCTCCCCATTTCTCCCTTTCCGGGGGTCCCGCTCCCCATTCTCCCTTCCAGGGATCCCAGTGGTCGCTGTCCCCATTCCTCCCGTTCCGGTGATCCCGACAGTCCATCCCCCCCGTTCCTCCTTCGGGGATGCCCTCTCCCCATTCCCGTTTCTCCCGGGGCCCTGGGCGGAGGCCGCAGAGCGGCGCTCGGGGCGGGCTGTCGGGCGGGGGAGCGGCTCGGGCCCGGCCCCCGGCGGGCGCGGGGAGGGAGCCCGGGGCTTCTTTTGTGTCGCAGCCGCAAAGCTCCGGAGCGCCGCTTCCGCCAGACCCCGGATCCCAAACACGGCGACGTGAACGGGCTGGCAATTAAGCGGCCGGCGCTGCTGCCCGGCGCTGCGGGCGGGCCCGGCCCCGTCCCCAGCTCAAACCGTCCCCTGGCCGAGTCCTACTCACGTCAGCCTCGAGAAAGGGCAGCCGGAGCGGGCGCGGGTCGAGCAGCGGGGCTGCCATGCTCCCCATGCCCCGGGGCAGCTGTCGTCTGTCACACGCTGCAGCCACACGGCGACCCGACATCTTCTTTTTCCCTATCCTGAACCACTTGTAAACACCAACACACACAACCAGGCTCTCCTTCGCTCTTGTTTTCAGCACCGCGGAGACGCTCAAAAGTTGCCTTGGATCGCAGTTCTTCACCAGCCGCAAGTGCCGACCGGAGTTTTGTCGCTCCGAGGCGCCTGGCAGGGACCCGCGGGCTCTGAGGCGCTGCTCACGGGCCGGGCTCCCGCTGTCCCGGGGAGCCGCGCGGGTCCGGGCCGCGATGCCAGGGGGGTCCGGCGCGTCGCTCAGGTCTGGCCGGGCGGTGCCTTGGCCCTTGGCACTCGCCCTGAAGCGCTGGCGGCACGTGGCGCTGCCCGGGGCCGCTCTGCCGGGACGCACCGGGAGGCTCCGGCCCTGCTCGGCCCGTCCGGGGGGGCACCCACACAATGGCCCCGCTCTCGCTGGGCCCCACGCGCGGTGGCAGCAGCGCCGCTCCCCGGCCTCGCCCGGGGGGTGGATGGGGGTGTCTCGGGGAGGGTCTGGCGGGAGCGGGACTGACCTGGCGGCGCTGCCGGGCGCGGAGCGGAGCGGAGGCNGCGATAATTGATAAGGGACCTGAGAATTCCTGTGCTCTGCTCGCTGAACTCCGCTGGGCTCCTCTCGCCCGCAGCCAGGGCTGTTCGTACCGCTCTGGCGCTATGGACAGGAACATGAAGGAGAACCACGCTGCCTATCCCGGCCGCGCTGCCAAGGTAAAGGTATGAAATCCGTGCTCTGCATTCGTTTCGCTGAGCAGATTCCTCTGCTGCATCGTTGGTCTCGATGCCTGGGAGTTTGCCATTAAAATTCTACTGGGTTCAGGGAGTGGCGGTTTTTAGTTTTTCCTTGGGGGGTACGTTTCTCTCCATCACATTTTTACTACAGGTTTCAAGCTAATCATTTATCTTTCAGTAGCTTTCACCTGGGGAAAACAGAGCCCAGAGCTGGCTTTTTAAATTATTATTAATATTAGCATATCTTATTAAATGAGGAATTTTTCCTTATATTTTAAGAGCCTTTAAAGGGAAAGTGAGTATGTATAATCAAATTATTTTAGATACCGTTTTCAAAAGCAAGCACTGTGTCAGTGTCACTATTGATACACATGTGCAGCAGTGCTCTAGATCACCCTGATTATATATTTTTTGTGTTTGGAAAGATAAAAGAAACTATGGGTTTTTTTACATAAAACCAAATAGGCCTGATAAGTTTTTGGAAAAGCATAAGCAAAATTTCCTTTTAATCAGCCACTCCATACATGATTTTTAGCGTTTCTGTTTAAGTGCTCGTTGTGTTTTGCCATCCTGAACGGGCCACGAAGCACAATTAACACCTTCTCGTTTCTCTTTGAAGGTTGCCAATCCCATCGGGGATGTCCCCAAACGTGTCCCTGTGTCCCAGCATTCAGCCCCCAGCCGGTCACTGACCAGTGGAGCTCCAGCACGTGTTCTGTGTCCTGCAAACTTCGCCCAGAGAGTTCCTGCACAGCCCCAAAAATCTGCACTGCCAACCCAAAAACTGTCCAACAACCAAACGACGCAGCAGCCCCGAGCCAAACTGCCCCAGCAGGCCATTGTGAGACCTCAGGTGGCAGGGAAGAGCAGTGAAAAAGCTCCCCAGGCTGCAGCCCCTGGTAATTCTAAGGATGATTTCTGTGATCACAGCTGTGGCACTCGGGATACTCCAAAAGCTGCTGCTGATCCAGGGGCAGTCCTGGAGGGAAGTTCTTGGTTGTGTCCCCAAACAGAAGAGCAGCATGTGGTTCACCTCGGGTGTTGCTGCACCATCCTTGTGAATTTACTTCTAAATTAACTAATTAGAGCCAAGATGGTGTTAAAAACTTCCAGGTGCTCAGCAGCCAGCTGGGAATTCCTGTAATTGCCACTTAGACCTCACAGGTTTTCCAAGATTCATGCACAAGAATACTTTGATTTGGGGAGGGAGAAAGAATTCATGTTTTCTTGTTCTCAGAAAGCTTTTAAAGCTACATTTTGCTAGTGCTGGTTTTTTTATGTTAGGCTGCTTAAAATGTCACTGAACGGATTGTAAAAGCTGCTTCAGGTGATGCACAGGGGTCAGATTTGTTCCTGTGTGTGTTTGTGGGTCTGGTTCCTAAATTGATTTCCTTCTCTGTACACAGAAAAAACCCCTGAAGCAGAAACCACTTCTAAACAAAAAACTGAAGAGTCTGCCAAAAAGAAAAGTGAAGAGACTAAAAAGTAAGTTTTATGCCTAAATTTTAGCTAACTTCACCCTGCTGGAGTTCCCTTGGCTGTGGAGCCTGGTGACCCCCACACTTTGCAGACACAACACAAGGAAAGCTGCCTTTGACCTGATAATTGTCAGGAACAAGGACTTGCTGTAATCTGGAGAAAGCTTTGGGCTAAATGCACTGATAGCTGCTCCAGTCACGAGATGAACTCCTGCAAACAAAGCCTCCTTCATCTGGGCAGGAGGCTGGAATCCAATTTGGGATGAAATTGGATTTGTTTGTGGCAACTTGAAGTTGTTTTGACACTGATGTGTCTGGGTTAGGAGGAGCTAAAGGAGCCCAGCTTGGTAAACAGTTTTCATTTTGTAGTAGTGTGGTGGGTGTAGTGTCTGCAAAAGTTTCAGGAAGGAAGAAAAACAGCTTTCAGAATATCCTTTAAAAAAATCTTAGTGCCTTTATTGTCTTGGTGTTTTCTTAAAGACTAAAATCTAGTTTAGAGCACTAAGCATCTTTGGAGCAGGAATGTTAGAAACTGTAAATTGTCTCAAAGCCAACACAACTATCAAGCTTTTAACTTTCCTCTTGCAGAAGACAATGGTCTCTTGATGATTTTGAAATTGGTCGTCCCCTGGGGAAAGGAAAATTTGGGAACGTGTACCTGGCACGTGAAAAACAGAGCAAATTTATTCTTGCACTGAAAGTGCTCTTTAAAACACAGCTAGAGGAAGCTGGTGTAGAACATCAACTACGAAGAGAAGTGGAAATACAGTCTCATCTTAGGTAAAGTTTAGTGGCTATTTACACTGCTTTGTTTGCTGCCAAATAAACAAGATAACCTTGATTATGATAAGATTTCGTTGTGTGTTGTGAGCTGAAATTCCCCTGCTTGCCTTGAAAATGGGGGGGAGCATGACAGGGAAATGCAAGGGTTTGGACAAACACCTGGTTCAGAGGAACACTGAAATCTCTCTGCAGGCACCCCAACATTCTCAGATTGTATGGTTACTTCCATGATGTGACCAGAGTCTACCTGATCCTGGAGCATGCACCTCGTGGAGAAGTCTACAGGGAACTTCAGAGGCTCACCAAGTTTGATGAGCAAAGAACTGCTACTGTAGGTTGTTCCAGCTTCCTCTTCATTCCTTTGTGTCTGTGGAATATCTGCAGGATAGAGCCAGCCCTTCAGTTCAAGTTCTGTATTCTGCTGGGGGAAACTGAGATTCCTTAGCTGCTAGTTGGGCAGGGAATAATTGGGAAAACTTTGTGCTGTGCAGGAATTTCTGTTCAGAGATGCTTAATGCTGCAAGGCACAGCCCATATTGCCAGGCTTCCAGGGTTAAGGAATAATTGCTTTAATTTAAAACTAAAATGATGCCTTAAAAAGGCTGTGCTGCAGCCAGATGAGCTCAAGTGATAATGTCTTAAAGATTGTTTTTTCTGCACTCAGTACATCACAGAACTCGCAGATGCCCTCTCGTACTGTCACTCCAAGCGTGTGATCCACAGAGACATCAAGCCAGAGAACTTGCTGCTTGGATCAAATGGAGAGTTGAAAATTGCTGACTTTGGGTGGTCTGTGCATGCTCCATCTTCCAGGTGAGGAGTCAGTCTCTCTTGCACAGTGAAATCCTTCTGTAGTGTCAGTTTTTGTGTGGAAGGGGGAGGGATGTGGGAACTTCTTAAAATGCTGCTGTAACAATGGTCCTGGCAGTCAGCTGGGGTGACAGAGGAGTGTTTAGTTCAAACTTTGCTGATGGGAAGGTTGGTGTAGGATTACTGTGATCCCTGAGATGACAAAGCAGCACTTGGACTCAAACATTACACTGGCAATTTAGTTATCTCTTAGAGAGTGGGAAATTGTACCTGACAGGGGAGGAATTTGTTCTAGCACGTGAAGAAAGGAGCTAGGAATGACTGATTGCAGGGCCTGAGATACTTTCAGAAGTAGAAAATGTCCTGCTGGCTTTTCTTTCCCAGCTGTCCTGGTGGTGCTGAGTCTATTCAGGTGGGCTGCACTGAGGTACAGGTGATTGCCAGCATTCATTCTTACCTGGCTCTTGAAATAGATCCTGGAATTATCTTAATCAATGATTAACTTGGACTTTTCTTCAGGAGAACAACTCTCTGTGGGACACTTGACTACCTGCCTCCTGAAATGATTGAGGGAAGGACACACGATGAGAAGGTGGATATTTGGAGCCTGGGAGTTCTGTGCTATGAATTTCTCGTAGGGAAACCACCTTTTGAAACAAAAACCTATCAAGAAACCTACAGAGCTATTTCTAGGGTAAGTGCCAGTGCTTATTTGGATTAGCTGGGTCATGCTTTTATTTCGAGAAAGGTTTCAGCAAACTTAAGTTTGAAGGATAATGAAGAAAAACCCAATAATACACAAATACTTTCACAAGCAGTGAGAAGCTTGTTCAGGATTATAAAGAAATGATTTGATCTCAATAGGCAGCAAGTGCACAGCCTGCAAGGCTGGCACAGCTTTTGAGGTCTAACTTGGGAGGCTATGAGTAGAGCCCTTTGCTTTTATGGTTTGGTTATTGCTAAAGAACTTTTGCATCGTTTTTAGTGTCCTTTTCTCCTTAGGTGGAATTCAAGTTTCCCCCATTTGTAACAGAAGGTGCGAGGGATTTAATTTCCAAGCTCCTGAAGCACAACCCCTTCCATCGCCTGCCCCTGAAGGATGTGCTTCTCCATCCCTGGATCACAGCAAACTCTACCAAGATTCCCAGCAGCAGGAAGAGTGATGGTGCTGCTCCATCCAAAACATAGCTTTAGGAGGAGGATGACTTGTGGGATCAACGAGAGGAGCCTTGTACTGTGACTACTGTAATGCTTACAATGGGAAAAGCAGGTCTTGGAATCTAGTGGCAATTTGGGATGCAAATCCTTGGGTTGGCTGCTGTCCTAAACTTGAACTGCAGCATAAAATTATTTGGCTTCTAGCTGGAGCTTGTGGAATATTTAATGTACTTGAAATCAGTTCCATGGGGGCCAGGTTTGGTGATGTAAGTATGAAACTGTTGGAGGTTCTTGTGCTGAAAATGGTTCCTTGTTCCACCACGAGGAAGTTGTTGTTGTTGTGGCTTGTGGAACAGTGCAATATCCTGGAGATGCCTGCTCCTCCCTCCCTGGGCTGCTCAGGGTGTCTTTCCTGTGGTGTAACCTGAAAGTGATCGAGGTGAATGCCTTTTTCAAGTGTTCTATGAATGATTGTGGCAATTGGTTTTGTCTCTAGTTTTAAATGTGAGGCACTCAATTTGTAAAATAAAGACTTGTTATACTGCACCCAGCAGGGTGAGGTTCCTTGTGGCTCTGCTTGGCTCCAGCACAGCTCAACTCCTGTTCCCAGAGGTGAATTCCCAAAGTGGAATTCCCACATCTGTCAAAAAGGAAGCTCCAAGTGCTGGTACCACCCAGTCACTCACCATCCCACAATCCCAATTTAGGATTAGAAGGTAAGCACCAAATGTGTTGCTATTTAACCTGCTTGGTTTAGTGAGAGCTTGGCCTGCTCTGTCCTTTTCCCAAAGAATTTATACAGACATCTCCCATCTGGTAACATTTCCCAGCCCTTTCTCTCAGAAGTACTTTCAGGTGATGTTGTATAACACCAGACATTTCTAAGACATCCCTTAAAATGAACCAAGAGTCAGGCCCCTTGCCACCAAAATCAAGACCAACTCCTTTCCAGTAAAACATTTCAAACAAACTAAGAGAAAGCAATTTATTGTCTTTTCAGAATAAGACTTTTCTATTTTACAAACAATTTTTAAAAAATGTTCCTTCTACAAGCAAGGATTCCAGGATTCAAAATATATTCTCGAATTAATTTAAAATATACTTTGCAAAAAAACTTCATCTAAACAACCTGCCAGTAGTTTATACAAACATCTAAGTAATCAGAATTCTGGTCAAAATTTACATGAAGCTGTTTCTTTACAGCAAAAAAACTAGTTTAGTGCTGGTGCCTTCTACTGACTTTTAGATACATTTATTTTAAATGATTTCAGTTTTATATATGATTTTGAAAAAAAAAAAAACCCAAAACTTTGAATATTCCTTCTCTATCACAATTAAGATAAAACATCCTTCTCAGAAATTATTCTTACTGAAGTGTAAACAAGGCTGCCTCAAGAGTTATTTTGGAATTCTTATCCTTGGTCCACATGAAACTTGGGACTTTCTGTGGGAGGAAGGAGTTAAGGTGTTTAATTTAATGTTCTGGCTGAGGAGAGGCAAGAGGCTGCTCCTAACAAGAAAGTTATTTGCTCCTCCTTTCCTCCCTCAGCCAACTCTCATCAACATTCCACGCTTCCTTCCTCTCTATTCACTAAGTCTTAGCAAAAATAAAAAGCATCAGGGTATTTTCCTGCTATTTTGCTTAAACTCAGAGTTCTGTATGAACAGATCTATCAGAGCCACCTTGGGTTAAGTGTAAGCACAAAGATAGTTCAGAAAAGAGCAGACAGCAGGTCCCAAACATCCCCAGCTCTTGCTCAAACTCAGCACAGGCCTGAGCCCAAAACCCAGGTTTACCCCACTGTGACATTAATTTCTGTTTTGGGGTCGGTTTTCAGGTTAACTGGAAGGTGGAAACCCACATCTGTAACTATTCTAACACCACACTGTCCCCATAAGGAAAGGCAAAACCCCCTCACTGCTTCATTCACCAGTGTCAGCCCAAAGCACAGGAATTCTTCCTGGGAAGCTGGGAATTTGGACTTCAGCTATAGATGTGAGTTTCAGCCACAGAAGCAGAATGCTGGGGTTGGTCCTTAGATTTAAAAAATGTTTCCAGTACAAAGCCAGATCTTAAACCTTCCCCCCCCAGCTTCTCTCTGCCTCGATGCTGTTTGGAGTATGCTCACATTGGTAATTCTGGTTACACTGATTGCAGTAGACTCAGGATTTCTGAGCAGTCTATAGACATTTAAAAAACAAAAGGACTTTAGTAAGGCTGGCACCCAACCAGCACATTTTCAAACAATAAAATCTTGGCCTCTGGAAGCATTACACCTCGTTTCAGAACAGTGTTTCATCTATTGGGACTAAAGCAATTATGACTGCAGTAATTAATCATAGGGGTCCTCCTGCTGAAGTGAGTTCAGTGCCTGTGCTGTTCTGCAAGAAGGGCTATAATAAATGCTTCTCCTAGCAAAGCAAACCCATCTGCCACTTTAGGTTCCAATATAAGTTCCCTTCTCAAGAGAACTACCCAGGGAGTGAGATATTATTTATACCGCTGGAAAGAGAATCTCACAGTTTCTCAGCTACACAGTAATGCATGAATGCTATGACTCTGTTTTGAAAAGGAAAAAAAAAAAGAAAAAACCCAAAACTGTTCACATTGTCGAGCATTTCTATTCCCACTTGAACAGCTTTTTCCTAAGAATAAGTGCCAAAAGGGAAAGGAGACAAGGAGAGCGCTTTTCACAGTGCCATTTACCTGAAAGAAGGAGTAAGAAACACGAGATCAACCTCGAACCCAAACAAGTCTTTTAAAGCAACCTTGCACCTGCAGAGCTCCGTGGAGGCAGGAAGGGCTCAGGGGTTGGAGGCAGGGGGTTTGAAGAAGCCGATCTTGCGGCAGTAGCGGACGATGAAGGGCACGGACACCACGGTGATGGTGATGCGCACGGGGGCGAAGAGTTTGTGCACAGCGTAGGCCAGCAGGAAGGTGCTGGTGCCAGCTGCCATCCTGGACTGCAGAGAGGCCTCACTGAAACCCAGCTTGAGCAGAACCTCGCTCATGTCCACGCCGCTGCGGGAACACCAGACAGCGCTTTAGGTTAAAGGGGAAAAGGGAAACGCGCCGAGGTTTTCACGCAGGAAATTCCACGGGTCAGGATTCCTACTCGGCCTTTAGGGATAAAGTTTCTCTCTGCAAAGTAGTTCTTAAAAAAGGCGGCTGTGAATTTGTGTTGGAATTTCATCTGGCCAAATTGGATGTTAAAGTCGGTTCTGTGTCTTGGGGGAATTTAGCACCTAAGCACAAACTGAATGAGGTACCTGTCGTTAGGTTTTGTGTTCTAAAATGTGTACAAAATGACAAATTCTCTAAAATCTAGCAAGTGAAGGAAGTGTTAAAGATTTCGAATGGGCATTATCCACCAAATTCACTAATACTGATTTCATCAGGGATTCAACCATACCTAAAGAAAAAAAACTGTCACCCTGTGCCACAATGGAGTAAACAGGAGAAATCAGGCATTCACATATTCCCACTGGAGTCAGGAACAAGCAGCAGGGAATGTTTGGGATAACCACATCTTGCCCTGTCTCCTCAGCTGGAATACCTCGTGTAACTGCTGCATTCCCACAAAGCCACACACACAATCCCCCACCTGACCCCTGTACGGTTCTCTTGCATTTTCACTCTAATCCTGTTCTAGTGGCTCTTATTTTCTGCAGTTCAGCTGCACAAACTGTTCAACACACAGAAAAATGCGTTTATCTCTAAACCCCAGCACTTTTGCGTGGCTCTATCTCTCCAGACCAAGCAAGAACAAAAGATATCTGCACAACAAATACATTTTCTGCCTGGTCGGTTATTGGTGCTGTGGCTGCTGTTTTCCCTGCTGCTGAACCTGTGCAAAATAACCATGTACAACTCTCTTGTCTCATGCCTGATGGGATCATTTATGGACCCATCCATACCCAAAATTCAGGAGGTAACTATAGCTCCAATAGCCATAAAGTGCCTGTCTCCTGTCAGAGAGAAACACAATGGTAAATGTATTTTACTTTTACCACTACCTAGAGGTGACAGACAGCTGTACAAACCTCACCTTGACACAGCCAGGTAGAAGATTCCCAGAGATATTAAGGAAATTCCAACGTGGAAGGAAACCCCTACAGCACCATATTCTTTAAAAACATGTTTCAGCTGCTGGGATTTGTTGAGTTTCTTTTTTTCAGCACTGGGATCAATGGCTGTCTTTTTGAGGGGTTCAGCTGCATCCTAAAAAGAAAACAATTAAAAGTATTTGTTAGCATTAAGCACAAGATCATAATACAGTCAGCTGAAATAATGAAAGAGGTGTTTTGCACACAGAGTGATTTGGGAGGACAGTAACTCACTTCTGTTCCTCCACATCAGCACAGCAGATGCTGTGGCACAGCCCAGACAAACTCCCTTCTCCCAACTAATCCTGTCAAAGGAATGCACTGATCTTGAAATAAATTCTTACACAATTCAAGTTTCGCAATTAAAATCAGATTATTCGATCCAAATGTGTGCCAAGGCACACCCCCACAGCTGCTGGAGCCGTGAGACTGAGGTGTGAGAGCTATTTGCTTCCACCCACTGCTCAGCTTTCCCAGTCACTCCTTTGGAGCACAGCTTTTTGTTCCAGTGGCACTGGAAGCCCACCTGGTACCACCTAACAACAGCTCACTGGTGGAAGAAATCCAACGTTTAAATTCCTAAAAATCACCCGTGAATTGCTGAGCTGGTCAAAGGAAGAACTGCAACTGTTGACAGCAAAAAGCAATTCTGTTGCCACGGTGTAGACAACAACTGCAGGGACATGCTGGGGCTGGTGTCAGGAGCCCAAACTGCACTGGGAATGTTTGTCACAGTAGAAGTCAGCGACAGATTTTTAATTGGGTACATTCCAAGTGCAGAAGTTCATAGTAAACCATATCCCAAAGCAATCTGAAAAGAAATCAAAGGAGGGCAGCTGTGCTGGTAGCAATAAAGCAGCCCTTGGAAACCCCCCATGCTAGACAGAGAATGAATACTGACAGGAAGAAAACATTTCCACAAAAAAACTCGGGATTTGTCCCTGATTAGTCAGCAATCGGTAGGAAAGATTAGAGAAGTCCCTTCTTTCCAGCTGAGCTCAGCAGCAGTCATGACAATGCAACAGCTACCAGAGGAAATGTAAAAAAAGAATCACTTCAACAGATACTTATTTGGAGTACCCAGGACAGTCAGGTATGGAATAGTGTCCAGCTTAACAAATAAAGCTGCTGCCTATTTCCATGTCACTCTGCGACAATATTGCAGCTAAAAAACACGATTTTATTAACATCATTCAGGCGATTTAAAGCATGAAAACATATCTAAACCCCCCCCGCGATGCTTCGCAACCAGGCAGCAGCAATCACGCTGCAAATGACGCTGTAGCAATTAAACCGCAGAAAGCTCACGCTGACAACGTGCGAACCAGCTCCCACAGAAACCCGGCATAAACACGATTTACCCATCCCATGGGGACGGGAGAGGGGACGGAGGTGAAGATCCCTCCAAAAGAACGTAAAGACAGCCCCAAAAGAGCTGAGGAGCGCTGTTAGATCCGGGCGTTCCCCCTCAGCCCTCACGTACCTTGGCGCTGGCGCGGCGCGGGCACGGGCCCGGCGGGAGCGCGGCCCAGGCGGGGCGGGGGGCACAGCGTGAGGGGAGCGGGGACAGCAGCGGGGACAGCAGCGGGGACAGGCGGCACAGGCGGTACATGGCGGCACGGCCGGCACACGGCAGCGGCCCGGCCCCTCCCGAGCGGCATGACGGGCCGGGCACACGCCCCGACCGCCTCCTTAAAGCCGCAGCGTTCGTGAGGCGCGGGTGTGCTGTGGCACGGGGCGTTGCTGCAAAGCGCAGCTATAGCTTCTGTCTGCAGCTCGTGTCAGGGCCTCCTCACCCTCACAGCCAAGATTTTCGGAATAATATCCAGTCTAATCATTGCCTCTTTCGTTTGGAAGTCATTTCCCCTCGTCGTGTTGCTCCAAGCACTTATAAGCAGTCACAGAGCCATGGAATATCCTGAGTTGGGCTGGATGCGCAGGGATGGTCCAGTCCAGCTCTCGGCTCTGCACGGGACACCCCAAAAAATGAGAGGGATTCTTCCTCAGGAACTGCAGTGACAGGGCAAGGGGGAATGGCTTCAAATGTAGAGAGGGGAAATTCACACCCCAATAACCCCACCCTGGCTGTCGTGGAGCAGTGTCCAAACTCTCCTGGAGCTCTGGCAGCCTCGGGGCTGTGCCCATTCCCTGGGAGCCTGGGCAGTGCCCAGCACCCTCTGGGAGAAGAACCTTTCCCAATATCCAACCTAACCCCCCTAACCCAGCTCCAGCCCTTCCCTGGATCCTGTCACAAGAGCAGCACCTTGCACGTGGCCTTGCTGAACTTCATGAGGTTCACACAGTCACAGTTTGGCCAGGTCCCTCTGGATGCCATCCCGTTCCTCCAGTGCGTTGCCACCCAACACAGCTGGGAGCTGGCAGCAAACTTGCAGAGGGTGCCCTCAAAACTGCAATCACAAGCATTTCATCCATGCATTTTCCCAAAAATGGCTCTGTGCCATTGCAGACACAGCTGCTCGTGAAGGGTGAATGTCCCTCAAACTGCATCCCAAGGCTGAGCCCCAGCTATAAAATCCTGCTCTCTCCCAGCTGCAGAGCCTCTCCTTTTTAGGCACGCTGTGTTTCTGCAGCCATGTGAGCACACAGGCCTGAAGGACAATGGAAGAACTGTGTCAGATAAATAGCACGGGTTCCCTCTGGGGGAACTTGCAGCTCAGGAGCACAGAGTGGAGCTGCACAGGGCAGTGCAGTGCTGGAGGGTGGCTGCTGTTGAGTGCAAGGCACCACAGAACAGATGGGTTTCAGAGAGGGTCTCAGGGGAAGAGAGGCAGGGAGCTTTGCTTGGATTGAAACAATCTGTTCTGTCTCAACAGCACTGCCACTTCCAGGGCTTTACACTGCCTGTAGTTCTTGCTTCATAAATCTAGCCCCTCTCCCAATGCTTTGGAGAAGAATGGTTTCTCAGAACACAATTTCAATGTTTATTGCTGCTCCAAAGCAGTTTGATATGTGTTTTCTGTGACCGTTTACACGCCAACACTACTGGAGCAGACAGATATTAGCACGGCAGTGCTCTGAGCAGACAACAACTTGTTCCTTTTTCTTTCTGAATAATAAAAAATCCCAGGAGTTAATTCTGGTCACAGTAAAGGAGCTGTCAGTGGCAGCTCTGGGCTCTGTACAGGGACACTGGACACGTCCCTGTGTCTGTCTGGCAGATCCATCAGAGTCCTTGTGGGACAGAGACCACGGAGCTGCTCTCCTGTGACAGATGTGAAGCTGCTGCTGGACCTCCAAAAATCCTGGGCAAGTGCAGAAAAGAGCAGGAGGTCACTTAATGAGGCATGAAAGCATTAGGGCTGGCAGTTGTATATGCACAGCCTGGCTGTCTGCTGCCTCCAAATCTCAGCAGGAGGTTATGCTTGGAAGCAGGAAGGAACAGTATGACAAACACCCAGTGATATATGCTCAGTGAAAAAGGAGCAAACACCCAGGCTGGAGACACTTTAATGTGAAGATGGTTTATGAGAGCAGGGAAAAAGACATTAGCTCTGTCCTGCTCATTGTAACTAAAATAAAGGGGAGAAGGTGCAGCTTGCAGAAACAACTCAAGAAGGTGCTTTGCACAGACACACAAACACATGTTAAAGTGTTTTGGTGTCTGCACTAAATATAAGATAAACTGAAAAAAGAGGCTCTGCAAAATGCTAAAAAAATACACAGATCTCAACAGCATGTTCTGCAATCCTGAAACAAGAACATGGGGTGTGAAGATGTGAACCCCAAATCCAGATGGCTCAGGGATGTGTTATTTAAAAATAAACTTAAATTACTGACGCACTTTATCTGCTGCATTCGTGCTCTGTCTGAACCCCTGTTCCATCTCTCAGCCTGTCTCTACGTAAATATACTCTTATTTTCCGTTTGCAATTTTCCAACAGCCAGAGAGTGCTGCTCTGGTTCTGTGTTATTTGTGTTATTGCAGTCACTGTTTATCATCAGTAAGAGGAAAGCTGGAAATCGAGGTGAGAGCTATTGAAGAGGCAGTAGGTATAATGTCACCAGGAGATACATTTGAATTCCTGTGACTTTTCCATAATGACCATTCTCTATAATTTGTCAGAAAGGTTTGTCGTGTTTTTATCAGAATGCGCATAACGTAGTGACATAGGGGGTACTTTTTATCAAGGTATCTATTATAAACCTCTCAGATAACAATTTCCCTTCCATAATTTGACTTTCTGAAGTCAAAATCTCGCTTGGTTTCACAGCGCTGTAGGAACAGTGACAAATCTGAAGTGTGCTCTAATGTGCAGCTTCTGTAACCAGAAATCCAGGCTGCAGAGTGGCTCAGACTGTGGTTTGCTGAGAGCCCAAGCTAAATACAACCACTGGTGCCTGTGGGATTCTGCAATGAGCTGGTTCAGGAGTTAAATCCATTTGCAGGGATAAATGTGATCAGTAATTCAGTTACAGCTTGGGAGAATGTCTTAGCCAAACTACAAGGAGATGTTTTGATGATGAAGAAATCTTAGAAGTCTGCTAAGTTTTCTAAATCGCATGAGAGCAGATTCATTACGCGTTTTTCAAATGATTTAATCTACAAATAATTCAGGGAGGGTGAATGTGCAGGTACCAAATTTAATGCCTTCTAATGGACACGTTGGAATTGGTTCCTGTTTGAGAGTGGGAGGCAATTTCTTCTTCATGCTGGAAGCTGTGCCATTTAGCATTATTACAAATGTAGTAATGTCATGCATATAAATGTAATGAAAGGAGCTGTGAACTGATCATGAACCTCATTTAGAACAGAAGCCAAGGTAAATTTTTTCATATTATAGTAAATTAAGGGCATGGCATGTGAACTACTTTTAAGTGGCCCTGTTCTTTAGTACATTGGTTTTTTTCACATCATGTTCCAAGAGTGTTTGAATCATGAAGATGAGCTAATGGGGCTAGTTGATAAGTTGAAAAAGAATAAAAATGATACCAGGAAAAGAATATCCATATGCAGCTGATAAACATATTTATTGGTGAAGTTCTGAGTCATGGATCCTCGAGTACATACAAACAGCTTTCAGGGGAATCTTTCTTCTCAAGCAAAACCAGTAGAAAGTCATTAAATCTTGGTAAATTTTATTCATATCCTAGAATTGCTAAATCCAATGAAAGCCAGGTATTTTCATCTTTGAGAGGACTTCAGGGCAAGAACAATTTCTGAACAGGACAACAAAGAAGGATTTACTTGTTTAATTTACCTGGAAATCCTTGAAGAATGGGGCTGTGTGAGCCTGCCCTGGAGACGTGTGGGAATTCCTGATTATCCAAGCAAGGGGAACTATGGGTTCAACTCAAATCCTCCTGAATCAGGGAATTTGTGTGATGATCCCTGGGAGCCTCTGCACTAAGGGGAATTTCCCCTACCCAGCAGATCCTCAACCCCTTAGTCTGGCTGGGTAAAAAGAGGTGTAAAGTCAAAATAGGAGAAAATAGAAGTGAGAATGTCCATAGTGCTTGTGTTGATGGGTTTTGTTGCTGATTGCCTGTGCATGTGTATGAGGGAGCAGTGAGGCTCCCCTTTCTGTGGATGGAGGAAGCAGAATCCTTTCAGCGTCTTTGTCCCTTTGTCACCGAAGCTGCAGGAAAAACAGAAACCCTCCAACAATATTTTTAGTGTTAAAGACTCGAGGCATTACTTTATTTCTGGCCAGGATGTACCACAGAAATAATTTCATCTACACATAGCCCAGGTTTGCAGAGAAAATCATTCCATGACACAGGGATTTTACTGGATTTTTCACAAATCTTTTGCAGTCAAACCCCACAGAGATTCATTGGTTCGACATTCATTGGTTCCAAGTTACACAGTTCTTTAGTATTTGGTTTCCTCTTGGTTAGGGATGGCTTCTGATGCTGATTAGGTCCTCATTCTTCCCTCTTTTTTCCCAGACCAAGGTTCTCTCACCAGACCAGGGGTGTTGTTTGGAGTTGATGGCTCATTAATGGCCATTGATGGATGTTATCCTTGGAGTGTCTTCTGTGCTACTCCTAGTCTGTTGAAACAATGCCCGTGGAAAGAAACTCTAATTCCCTTCCCCCGGGGCAAAAGTGAACATAGGCTGGACTTGATGATATCAAAAGTCTTTCCCAACCTAGTTCATTCTGTGATTCTGTGAAAACTGATTGAAGTTATAAAATAAAAAAAAAATTAAACTTGGTATATTTTCCAACACCTTGCTTGACCCGAGCCAGCAGCATTAATTCTCCTCTCCCCAAGATCCTCTCCAGTGACCCTCTGATGAGATATTTTTCCATTTGGCTGGTGTGATGTGCAGCCTTTTGGATGTGTGTGAGTGCAAATCACATCCTGCCGGGTGTGGGATTGATAGCCCAGCAAAGCAGGGAGGTTATTTCCTCCCAGAGCAGCTGAACTACAGGAGTGACAGCAGAAGCCTCTTGTGTGACACCCACTGTGTGTCACCCAAACGGGGTGGCTCAGCTCCATGTTCAAACAGCTTTTTGCTCTGCTTCTGGGGGCTCTGAGGGCACACAGAACTCCCTTCAGAGAAGCACTGGCAGCTCTCACCTCGCTGTAACCATCACCTGGGTGATGCTGGGGGAGCAATAGTTGCTGTGCCCATTGCTGGCTCCTTGAGATGTGTTTGTCATGGACCCATTCCCCATTGGAACACAGGCTTTAACACAGAACTCATCTTTTTTGGTACCCAGCAAAGTTTCCATAACTCATGCCTGTGAAGAATTTATCATCTACCCTTAGATTGATATCTATGTTGCACTGTGTCGCTGTCAGGACAATTGTGACACAATAACGAACTAAAGTTTCCAAGGCAGGAAAAAACCCTTTTATTTCAACAGCCTTTTATCCCCTTTCATCCATTCCTTTCACCAAAGGTGCTCACTTCACTCATTGGTCAGTAAAAGGTATTTTACTATCCATCAAATCTCTCTGTTCTTGGTTAGGTTACAGATTTTGTTCCCTGATTCCCAAGAGACAGATTTCTGGTTTATTGCAGGTGCAGTTGTTTTTCACTCAGGAATAGTTTATTGTGCTAAGGAACTCTCATCCCCAAGAATGTTTTCACATGAGAACTTGCAAACCACTTAGCTGCACACAGAAGTGACAAGCCAGCTATTAATTTAGCAGAGCCAGGCCTGATTTTATAAGGCCTTTCTTTTATAATTTATTTACCTTTCTACCACAGCAGTGAAGTGCAAACAGTCATTCCTGTACCTGGGGTTTGGCATTTAGAGAAGATTTTTGATGGTTATTTATTTATCATTCAGTGCAGCCCACTCTGAGGAGAGGTGTCTGCTCCAGACCTGCACCTCTGGAAAAGAGCTTTCAAACTTCTACACCAGATGAAGTCAAGCAGCCCCAGCAAAAATGCAGCGTCTTGTGGTGCCCACTAAACACAGAGAGGCTGCAAATGATGCTGTTTGCCGAGTTCTGTTTAACATCTGCTGCCACTAACACGGGCAAAGTGAAAATTTTGTGAAGTGAAAAAAATGATGGGGCCAGATTTGGAAGCTGAGTGTTTAAACTGCTTTGCCCTCCTCAAGGTGTTTCACACCTCATCTGATTCCCCTGGACTTTCAAATTTGTACAGAGATTCTTCTTTACATTTAAGAACTTCTTATTTAGGTTTAATTTTTGATTCCTCTCTTTACTGATGATAATTAAGCTTCCTGAGAACTTAAGAAAAATTAGGCAAGAGATGTTCCAGGCAATTTGGGAAGAGATTGTCCAAGGCCAGGTTGGATGGGGCTCTGAGCAACCTGGGAGTTGTCCCTGCCCATGGTGGAACTGGATGATCTTGAAAGTCCCCTCCAACCTAATCCATTCTACGTATTTTGTATTTGTTTTTCTAAATGTTCAGCAAGTTCAAATTGTTTTCACGGTATAAAAACTAGTTTTCCTCTTCCCCTTCAGGCTTGAAAGCTGTGTAAATAGTTAATAACATCCTCTTGTAGCAGTCCATAGCTGTCATTCCCAAGGGCAGATTTTCCCACCTTTTGCTCCTTACCAATATCGCTGTAAAGCCAATTGTCAGCCCATTTAGGTGGAACATTTCCACAATAACAGCCAAGGCCAGATTCCCTCTTTTCCACCTCTCACTGCATAATGCCATAATGAGATTCTGGTCCAAGGGTTCAGTGCAATGCAATATTCAATCTGTACTCAGAAAGAGCTGCTGGGAATTACTGGGCACGGTGATTAGCCCCTGTTTGTCCGAGGTCACTGGAAATTGTTGCCACATCTTGCAGGTGGCTGTGCTGCTGTGTGGGCCACAGCCTTGGGGAGGAGGGACAAACACTCTCTGTGCTCCTAAGGCTTGGAAGGGAACAGAAGTCTTTGCTTTGCTGGGACAGGCCACAAGGAGAAATCCGCCTGTGAACTGCCCTAAAGCTTGTAATAAACACATATTATAAACTTGGCTTTTCACAAATATTAAAATGAATGCTATATGTATAATGTTGGAAAACTTTGCTGTATTATATTAATACAGTTTCTTTTATTTCTGCTATTAATGTATATGTTTCTTGGGTTATAGAATAATGTTAAAATGGAAACTGTGTGATGTAGGGTGCTTTTTTTGGTAAAGATAATCAGGAAATTCTTCACATTCTTGGATTATCCTATCTGGATGAAGATGGCAGTGATGGGCACCAGAGCCCCAGGGAAGGAATTTGTTGATCATCCATTATCAAAGAGTTATCAGACAGAAAAATGTTGATTTACAAGATGGTGTAGGGGGCAGGTTGGGTGAACAAAAAGGAACGTTTTTGAATAATGCATGAGGGTCTATGAATATGCAACACTTTGCTGCATTTAAAGAAGTGTTTTCTGAGTTAGTGTGTGCTCTTGACTGAATGCCAAGGCACCCGGCCATATCACTTTTTGCTTTATTGTCTTGTCTCTTACTGTCTTTTACTAAACTTTTAAAATTTTACCAGGAAAGTGAACCTTGTTTTTCATAAGCTGGAGGAAGGGACCTCAAATCCTGCCTCAAATCCTGCCAGCTCAGCAGAAGAGCCAACAGCAAGAGTGTTTTGCAGGAGCGGAGGTCCCCATGCTTGCACCTTATCTCTGCTCTTGCATCTGACAGAGAGTGGGTTTAGATGGGATATTAGGAAATATTTCTTGCCTGTGAGGGTGGTGAGGCCCTGGCACAGGTTGCCCAGAGGAGCTGTGGCTGCTCCTGGATCCCTGGAAGTGTCCAAGACCAGGCTGGACAGGGCTTGGAGCAAACTGGGACAGTGGAAGGTCCCTGCCCATGGCAGGTCTTTGAGTTCCAACCCAAACCATTCCATGTTTCTCTGATTCTGAGGATCCTGACGCCAGCAGGAGAGGTGCCTTCTTTTGCTGTCTTCTTCTGCTCTTCTTTTCAGCCAGAGTTTGAGATACACCAAAAATTGTATCTACTTCAATGACCAGACTTTAAATCACGATAATATTTCTTTTATACAGGCATTTCATAGATGTGAGTAGCTTATACTGAGCCCATAGCTAGGGAACAATGTCAATTACAGCCACAGCTCTAAGCAGCTTTTTGGTCTGCTGACCTTTCTAACATTTAACAATGGGGAACATTCTTTTAAAGCATCTAACCTACCATTTATAAAAGATTTATGTCATGTTTTCAAGTGTGAATTGGTGCAGTAGAACCAATATAAATACAGTCTTTCTGTCTGAGGTTGTCAGCTTTGAGATCTTACAAAATAAGGAACCTTTTCTGTGGCTCTGGGCATGTAGTGCCCTGTTCCCAGCTGTGTTACAGTGCCAGGAGTGCCTGGTCCTGCTCTTGCTTTGTGGTGGTGCTTGTTGTGTGTTCTCAGGAGGAGTAGAGAGCCTGTTCTGTGGCTCTGGGACTGTGAGCACCCTGTGACTTGCCGTGTTCTCTGTGTGACACTGGCACAGGCGCCCATCCCTCCCCATGGGTGTGAACAGAGGTGTCCTGTCTGTGTCAGTGAAATCCTTTAACATATCTGACAGCTCGAGAGCAGGCATTGCAGGAACTCCTTCGAGACCAGACTCCAATCAGGAAGACTTTGCCAAGTTCCCTGCACTAGCAGGATGGCAGAGTGGAGGGAGGGATGTTGCCAACCTGCTGCTGGTATTTCTGCCCTGCCGGGCACATGCCTTACATCCTTCAGTCAATGGATGGCACTGCTGGATTTCACAGCTGGCCTCGTTTGGGGAGCTGCCTTCTGAAGTGCATTTCTGACTCATTGCTGGGTTTGAAAGGGGTGTCTTCAGCAGCCGTGCTGCAGCCAGCTCTCCTGGGTGGAGCAGGGATGGAGCAGAGGCTTTGGGAGTCTGCCAGGGGGTGGAATCCCCTGCTCACTCCCCAGCTCTTGTTGGGAGCAAGGCTTGAGCTGGGTGTGCACAGCCAAGAGGGGGCTCTTGCTTGTTGAAGAGGCCCAAAGCACATTTTGCTGAAGGGAGCTCAACCTGCTTGGGCTCAGCCTGGAGCTACTGCCAAGTATGAGCAGATCTGCTGGGAATGTCATGGAATCACATCAGAGAGTCATGGAATGGGTTGGGTTGGAAGGGGTCTTATAGACCATCCCATTCCACCCCTGCCATGGGCAGGGACACCTTCCACTGTCCCAGGGGGCTCCAGTCTGGCCTGGGACAATTCCAGGGATCCAGGGGCAGCCACAGCTTCTCTGGGCAGCCTATGCCAGCGTCTCACCACCCTCACAGGGAGGAATTTCTTCCCAATGTCCCATTTTTCATTATTTCTTATTAATAATGAGCAACAGAATCTTCATTATTTGTTATCCGATGGGATAGTGCATGAGAATTCCCCTATTATTCATGGATTTAGCAACTTTATTGGTTTGTCACAGACTACTCGCTTGAGCTTGCTGAGACAAATTCTTAATTATGCTGTTGTGATCCCAGAGTTAGTAAAATGGGAAAGAAGAGCAAGGAAATAGAATAATGTGAAATTAAAAGAGGAATCAAAAAGGAGAGCTGAAAAATTGAAAGCTATAAGGACCTTGAATGTTGTGCAAGAGTTATTAAGCACTCAAAACAAAGAGGATACAGCAAAACTGGAAGGGGAAGGTTAGAAGAAAAGCTGTCTGTGAACAAATCTTTATCCAGAATAGGATAAGTCCTAAAAAATAACCTGATTCCAAAAGCTGCTAAAGAAATTCAACCTGAAAACACTCTTGGTGTAGCTGGGTGCAGCTCAGTGACATGAGTAGCAATTATAAAATGGATGTAAATCAGAATGATCTGTGCCTTAATTACCACAACAGCAGATCCAGTCCCGTGGAAACCCCAAGTGCTTTCTGTGATGAACCCCACAGACTAATTGGTCACTTGCCTCCTAGAAATGCTTTCAAGATGTGAAGAAAAATAATAAATTGGGAGAATATTTTGCTTCTAATTGGGTGTCAGATGTATTAAACCCTTGAAAAGCTGAAGGTTTTGCTAATCACCAGAACCCCTCAGCTTTCTCTGGTGCTGCCTGCTTTGTTCTGAGTTGTTAGTGGAGTAATCAGGTTTTAATGGATGTGACATTCACCACAGTTAACCAAGAGGCTTTGGTTTGGGAGAAGCTCTTCTGCTGCCAAAGTGAGTCTGAATTTTGCTGGCCTGAAAAGAAGGAATTCCTCTTTTGGCGTTACAAAACCCAATTTTGCCTGGTATTTGAAAAACCTTCATCTGCCTCTGACAGTACTTCAGGCAAAGTGATTGTACTGGAGAAAAAGGCCTCAAATATACATTGTGTGCTTTAAACTTCTCTGGGTTAAGGAGCTCTGTTTTCTGCTGGCTTGGAAAGTAAATAAGATCAGTGGGTATCACTTGCTGGGTATGGACCTTAGAAATTCAGCTTAGTGATGCAGCCTTGAGATCTGGAGTTCCTGGATGATGTTTGAACCCGCGAACATCGGGCATGTGCTCCTAAGTGGTTTTCATGGAAATGACATTAAAAGCTGTTTAAAGAATGGAAGGAAAATGTACACATCTTTTTATGGATTTTCACGCCAAAAATAATTGATTCTAAAAGCTGGTGTGAAGCAGTTCTCACCCTGATGCAATGAGGCACTGAGCTGTTTAATTCTGGTTTTGTGAGAGGTGAAGTGCTTCTAAATGCTTATGACAGGAAAATACTGTGCAGACAGAAGCTACATGAGCATTTTTAATTCTGTTTTATCTTCCCTTTACTTGCAGAGAAACTGTGCTGATGAACATGGCAGTCTTTTGTAAGACAGTATTTAATATCAGTATTTAATTCTCAGTGAGCAGAAATGGCTTGGGCTTAGTTCAGATTCTTTCTTTTTTTTTTGTTTTCAGAATCATCTCAAGAATTTAGGAGGAAATGATGAACACTTTGGTCCATTTTGAAGTCGAGGAGGTGGCATTGAAGTGACAAATCAGAGCATTCAGCACTCACAGAGACCCCAGAATAATAACCTGGGATGTAAACCATGAAAAAAAGAGAGAACCAGCCTGGTTTTCCTGGATAACTGCAGGGAGCAAGGAAGGGAAAGAAGAGGGAGGGTGGGAAGGGGGGCAGAAGTGATTTGAGAAGCAGAATCCCAGCACAGGGGATAGTGGCTGCAGAAAATGTCCATTTTTCATGCCACAAGGCTGGAACTGCCTGTTGTTTGGAGCTGGGTCACTGTTGCTGCAGGGTGACAGCATCACCAGGGCTGGAGATGATAAAATTAATAGAAACTGGGATTCTTAATTAAGAGCCAGGTCAGCTGTCCTCAACTCTTAGTGGCAGCATCATCCAGCTGTGGGACCTGAGCAGATTTTCTCACCCACCGGTGGCAGACAGGAATTTTTAGCAGCTGATAGTCCCCAGATCAATGACTTACATAAAGCAGCGCCTGTCACCTACAACAAGTGTACACATGTGAAATTGGGAAGAAATAGCCTTGAGCTTGTGCTACTCTGCAATCACAGAGTGGGGGAGGTTGAGAGGGCCCACAGTGGCTCCTCTGGTGCAGTTCTTCCCTCCATTCTTCCACAGTTTCTCTTGGGATAAAAGATCTCCATTCTCCCCAGATGTCCTCACAGCTGTTTCTCCCAGATAGGATTTCTCCCCAGATGTTTCCCACAGCTGTTTCTCCTGGAACAGGATTTCTCCCCAGATGTTTCCCACAGCTGTTTCTCCTGGAACCAGCTGTTGTCCCCAGATGCTGAGGGGCAGCCCTGGCTCCCACTCTGGCAGCATCTCCTGCCTGCTCCTTTGAACTCTTCTGCACTGAGCAGCACCAGCAGCCTGGAATTGGAATTCCCTCCTTTCAGAAAGTTTCCTTTTGAGGCTGGACCAGGTAGAAATTGTGACCCTGGAAGCACATGATGACATTTGCCTCTGCCCACGTTGTCAAGCACAGCAGAGCAGGCCCTGACCTTGTAGAAAACCACAGTACAAGCACGAAATGCTTAAAAAACCTTGAGATTTTTCACATTTGCAGTTGAAGGAATGAGGAGATAATTAGTTCACTGGAAATACTTCAGTGGACAATGCCAATCCAATTGAAATTTTAAGCTGTATATTCATGCTCAGCAGTAGATTTATTTATTTTTTTTTTAACGATGTGAAATGCCTGCTAGAAAAGTGCTCTCCATCTAGGCTAACAATAGGGGTTCTTGCATAACCCACTGGAGCTTTCCAAAAATGCTTAAAAATAATTTCCTACAAACTTTAAATGGATTGGACTGAAGATAAAATTTGGAATAATTTCCACAGGGACCTACATTTTATTTAACTTGTTGGTACCAACATCTGAATTGAATTTCTAAGGCAGCAGCCATAGGTGCTCACAAATTAGGGTCTATACTACATTCTTTTATCGTAATTGTTACAAATGCTCCAAATGAATGGAGGGGCCTTTATTTTTAGGAAAAATAATTCCTAATGTTAACTTAAAAAACTCACCTTGTCCAGCTTTTTATTTCCTGCTGTAAATACCAGGGGCCAAGTTTACATTTTTCTTCTGTAGCTGGAGCATTTGTGTTATTAGAAAGCTCAAGAATATCTAATATTCAACTTTCTGGACATTTTTTTGAAGATCAAAAAAATCTTTGAACCATTCAGTTGTACATTTAATAAAGGTTCCAGCATTTGTGACATTCCCATTCTCATATCTTTGTTAATATAAAAGGACCTGAGTGCTCAGAGGTTGGCAACTAGAAAACAAACCCAGCTGAATAACCTGTAAGGAATATTGGGTTTTTGGGGGTTCTTGGGGTGTGTGAGCACAGGAAGAAGTCTGATTAACAAATTTGTCTCTGATTTCCAAACAATTCAGATTTCTTCTTCACTTTCTTTCCTAAACCACAGTTTAAGACTAAGGTGAGCATTCAGGCTCAGGTTTGATTGTACCTGGGAAGAATTTGGTGGCTTTTTGAACATTTTTTGAAGCACAGAAGATAAAAAGAATTCTGGTGGTGAGCAAGTCCTTTAAAGCCGTGTTTGGGGCTCTGTAATGGTGACATTACAGACAAACAACAATTACAAACAATGCTTGTCCTCTGTTGCAGGAAAGTTTGAATTTAGCTGTTTCCTCACTCAGATGAAATTTTATATTTATTGAAAAAGAAATCCTTTTATAATGTGCTTTCTACCAGGCTGTGGGCTGTTTGTGGGTGCTGCCTCGTGTCACCCTGCTGGGGGACAGCTCCTTCCTGGCCAGCTGCTTCCCAGCATTAATCCAATATGCAGATCCCGAACTTTAATGCAGGACTAATTAATGATCTGGCAGGACTAATTAATGATCTGGCAGTGGCTGAACCTCAGCAGCCTGGCTGCTCCTTCAGGCTGCCACTGTCACCCCGGGGTTTATCTCCTGAGCTCCTGGCTCAGCTCAGTCACACTCTTGGTACCCCCAGGCTCAGAAGGGGAAGCAGAAAAACATCCAATTCCTTTAAATTCCCCTTGGAGTTCAGTGCCAGCTTCCACAGGTGCAGCTGCTAATGACCTAGAGGTGATTCATCCATTCTGAATTTAGCTGAAGTGATTTAAATCCAGAGCTGAAGACAAAACCCCTCATCTCCTTTAACAAAGAACTGCCCGTAGAAAGGAGCGAAGAGTTCGAAATTAACAGAACACTTTCAAAATTAAAACCCCTGGCTGCTTTGGACTGCTCAGTGGAAGCAAAGCTGAAGGAAATCTGATTTCCCATGGCTTTAGATGGGATTCTGGGATTCTGAGTAAAGCAAAGAAGAGGCTCACACACGGATTTTCTGTGCATCTGAAATATCCCAAGGGAGGGAACAGGTTGAGTGCCCCATCCTGCAACTCTGCTGACAGCAAAGCTGATATTAAATCCTGGCTTTTCCATGAAGCCATAGTCTGGCAGATTATTAATAAGTAAATAAATCATCTCCTGGTTTTACAAAGCTGACATTGCTGCATGAGCAGTTCCATGTCTTATTTTATGTACCTGGATGAGAATGGAGCCTGGAAAGTTCTCTTAAACACAGTTTCACTGTCCAATGGAATGCTTCCTGTTTGAGTTACTTTTGTATTTATACAAGAGCACATGGATGAGATAACCTTTCGGAAGAATCAGTGAATATTTTAAATTTGTTTTGTTTTCCCAGGACTTGACATCTCTCTGTTATATATCCTGGCTCTGAGTCACCCTCAGTCTGAAGTTAAGTATCACTGATGAATTCTCCTCTGTATCACTCATAGGTCATTTGTTTCTTTGTCTGTTTTGTTTGATTTTGATCTCACATTAATGAAACTTTGCACGAGCTCTCCAGGGTGGCTACCCCAGCTTCCAAACTAACACAAACAAGATTTTTTTCTCTCTTCACATATTTTTGCTGTTTTTTTAATTTAAGCAGCTGTATCACACACACAGCTGGGATTGAACTGCCCAGTGATAATATCCTCCACATCCATTTTTCGTTCCCTTCTTCCATTTTCTGTGCTTCTGTAGTTTTGTACCCTGCGGTGTCAGAACTGACCTCTGCAAGCCACCAGTTCTGGAAGAGTCCTTAAAAATCTTTTATGTGACTAAAGAGAAATTCCTGCCACTGAGCCCTTGATTACTTTTTTGTCTGCTCAAAGCAGCAGCCTCTGAGTGCTGGGACACCCTGAGGTTGAGTGTGAGAGGAGGTTTTGAAGAGGGATCCTTTCCATGGACAGAGAATAATCCATGGCAGAGGGCAGGCAGGAATTTCACTCGACTTGAAACGGTGGCTGTTTCTTTGAATCAAGTTGGGAAGTTAAGAGAGGAGGAGGAAAGAAGAAAGAAATAATCTGTGGCTTTCTTCCACCCACCTTGACCCCACAAACAGGGATTTTTTGGTTTTGTACTTTAAAAAGTATCTGTGGTTTAAAAAAAAAACCAAACCAAACAAACAGCCCACAACAAATCGACATGAAAACGTCTCAGCTAATCCCCTCCACTAATAAAAAAGTTCCTTTCTTGCTGTTGAGCTTTTCTAGGGCTGAGATGACCCATGCAGCAACCAGCTTGGGGGAGCTCTGTGTGGGTTTGGGGGTTTGGAGGGATGAATTGCAGAGGAGTTGGGACCGGTACCTGCACTCAGGGGACCAGAAACACATCCAGGCTCTGCCCAGGCCACAGCAGGGCTGTTTGGCACAGCCAGGGATTATCCAGAGCGGGCTGTGAAGGGTGACAATTGAGCAACAGAACTTTCAAATGTTATTGTTATTTTCTCTTTCACACCCAAGGCAAAAGCACCATTTCACACCTTAGAGCAGTCCAGCTGCATAATTTAAGGATTAAGTGAAAGGTTAAGTGATACATGAAGCCACAGACGTTCCAGAACAATTTCCTCTTTTGAATTCTTATTAACTCTTTTGAAATCTTGCCTTTTGGCATAAATTGGCTCAAACTTTGAATTCCTGGCTCTGGGAAACTGGACCTCGACCCTACTCTGAGACTTTCTGCCTGTGTCCTGTTGGCTGAAGGTCTGAGTCCCCTCAGCATCCCCTCTTGCCTCAATCTTGCCTCCATCCCCAGCAGCTGAGAACAGACACTTAGGCCATGATAGTTCCAGGCTGTATCAAGATGAACTCTGTACTTTCAATCTAATCTAATGTTTGATCTTCCCGACCCCAAATCAAAGCTATTTTCTGAAGCATTGCCATGGTGATGCACAACACAGTGTGTTGTCATTGCCAGAGCTTTTAGAGCTTTATTGAAATGCTTTTGAGCTGCAGAAAAAGATCTATGGGAACTAATGGTACATTATGTCGGAGATTGATTTACAATGGGCTGCTCTATAAAATATTTAATAGAATCTCTAAAATTATATCAAGACAAGTTACCAGAAAATTAAAAATACTGAAGTATATAGAGCTGCAAACATGGGCATTAGTGTGTGAGTACAACCAGGCCTCTCCTTCCACAGCTCAGAAGAAAAATATGTTTGCTGGCAAATTGAGTAATTGTATCTGAAAATTGGCAGCTCCCTCGTTTCTGAGTAGGCTTTCAGAATTACCTATTCCTAAGAAACTTCTTTGTATTCACAGAGTGCTTACTATTGTGAAGCTAATAGATATGTTTTTGATGAACACATTTTTCCATTTGAACTGTGAGAGCAGTAACCTTTAGTCATTCACAGACAAGATCATTTAAATTCTAGGCTCAGTGAAGCAAAATTGCTCGATTCAGAATTTGGTATGCACATTGGCTTAATTATTTTGGGGTTTGGATTTTTTTTTTTTCATTGTGATGAATCTTATGTGACGATCAGATAGTGAAGTTTATTTTATCTGTGTGGCAAATTCATTTATGATCTGATGAATTTATTTCTCCCCTGTCCAACCCTGCTCTTTGAAAATACACAGGATTGCTTTTATTGGTATTTTCAGAGCACCCTTCGTAAACATCAGATTCTGTACATCTAATTCCATCTCTCCCAAAACCAGCAATGTGTGTGGGATGTGAAATCCTGACCCTGTTGAGGATTCAGCAGAATCTTTAACCATTAACAGGTAGTTCAGACTCCACTCAGTGGAAATGAGGGTCAAACCCCGTCCAATTCCAGGGTCAGGCCAGGCTCCTCCAGCTGTTCCTGAGATGTGGGAGGTGATGAATCAGTGTCTGGGATTCAGGCTGTTAAAACAGCAGTCAGTGCTGTGCCTTTCACCTTGTAGAGCATTAATTTGAGCATATTCTGTCATTTTCTCTCAAACCTCATTAATAGCAATAGAAACATTAGATTTGCATACATCAATTACTAAGCAGTTATGTTAGCCATATTATTATTCATTAATACTGCTTGAAAGTAGGGCTAATTATATCCTGTTTCCCATTTGGGGTGTTGTTTCTCTCTGAATTGTAATGTGACTAAATTATTATTTTGATTATGCTGATGAGTTAGTTCATTCTCGTTTATCTCCTGATTCTTTTCATTCAGAAACCTTTGAAACTGCAGCACAGATGCTGCAGTCTGAGAAGCCTCCCACAAAAATTCAAGCAATACACTTCTGTTCTTCCCAGGACAGAGTTATTGGAAACTGGGAGGAGGAAGGGAATGGGGTGTTCTCCATCCATAAGGATATATTAGGTCATCATCCTGGATTTTCTGAGTGAGTTTGGGCAAGTTATTACAAATCAATGCAAAGAAGCAGCCCAATAAACGGACTGAGGCAGCAGATTTGAACTTGCTTGTGCTAACAGTCACCCTGATCAGCTGCCTTTTTCCAGCAGGCTCTTGCCAGGTCTGGGAAAATCCTTTTCCAAGGCTCTGTGTTTTTCATTCCATGTGAAAAATCCTTTTCCAAGGCTCTGTGTTTTTCATTCCATGTGAAAAATCCTTTTCCAAGGCTCTTTGTTTTCCATTCCTGTGTCATTACAGATGCTCTGCCAGTCTGTCAGATGCTGCCTCTCCCGACACATTCACGGGGCCATTTCCTAAATAATGGCAGAGATTGTACAAGTCCTTTGATGATTAGAGTTCTCAGTGGTGAGGCTGACGAGGCACTCCTGCCTGTCCTTATCCCCTCCCTGCCGTGTCAGTGGAGCTCCAGGGAATCAGGAGGGAGCAAAGGATGATGCTGAGTGCCAGGAGAGTCTCCAATCCAACACACGGTGTTTGTCTTACCTAAAGAAGTGACACAGCTTTTCCTTCCCTCATCCGTTCACAAGGCTCATTAGCACTTGGTTTACTGGGTAAAAATAAAAGAAAATGGAAGCAGAGCAATTAAGGAATAAATTACAGGAATTGTGTCAGAGCACTGGAGCTCATTTAGGCACTTGAGGGCCCTGGCTTTACGTGTTTTGGCTGTCCTGGGTTGGTGCCACTCTGCTTTTCCCACCCCTGGAGGTGTCCAAGGAACACCTGGACGTGGCACTGCGTGCTCTGGGCTGGGTGACAAGGTGGCATCAGGCACAGGCTGGAAGTTGGATGTTCCTGGAGGTTTTTTCCATCCTCAGTGTTTCCATGATTCTGTAACACCAACAAAATTCTTCAGACACTGCTGAGCTCTGCCAGAGCTCTCTTCTTCCTGGCTGTGACATCCAGAGTAGCCAGGAGCCACAGAAAAGTGACACAGCCACCCCAGCTATCCTCCCACACCCCGTGTCTGACCTTTGCATTGGTGCCATTGGCTTCTCCATTCTCAGTGAACCATAAGGGCAAACCACAAACCATTGGTTGTTAATTAAACCAATAAATGGATTAAACACTGCATTTCTTCGTATGAAAAAACCAAACAACCCAAAACCCAAAAAAAAAAGCTTCAGAACACCAAAGAGTTTTTTGGGTCTTGGGTATCTTGAGCTCAGTTCTGCCACCTGAGTAGTTGTAGTCAGGAATTCTGTGGTTGCAGGCTGTCTCCTACACAGGAAAATCTATTCCTATTCCCATTTCTATTCCCACTCCTATTCCCACTCCTATTCCCACTCCTATTCCCATTCCTATCTTTGTTCCTGCCTCTCTCTGAGCTTGAATGCAAGCTGTGCACTATCCCTGTGTCCCTTGGCAGGCTGGATACAATGCAGAGTGACTTAATTAAGGATGCTCTGGGGGGAACAGCAGAGTCTGCAGCAGCCAGATGAGAGCACATAAAAGCAGAGCATCCTCTGCAGCTAAATGATCAGTTTTATTGCAAAAGTAGTAACAGATCCAGCTGGAAAAAACTAAAAAAGTCAGTTTGGATCAACTCAGGAATCCCATGTTATGCTCAGAATCAGGACCCAGCTCATTGTAAAAGAGCAGTACAAGTGTTGTGCCTTGGCACATTACTTCGTCTTTCTAATTTGGCAGTGCAATTTAATGAAACTGTGTTTTTTTCCCCATCATTAATAATATTTAAACAAAATATTTAAGCAAAATGTTTAAACAGCTTGTACCAGTGCTTTAGAGGCTTTGCTGATCATTTGTGTTGCTCGAAGCAGGGCTGGTTACCTTCAATGAGAGGAAAAAGCTTGGTCTGGTCATGTCATGCAGTTTAGCAGCTGCAGGGCTCCTGGAGAACAATCTCCAGATCTGTTTTAAGGATCTCATTTCTCCCAGGTTGTACAAATAGCTCTGCTAGCCTGCCAACAGTGCCCAGAATTTGGAGCCATCCTCAAGGAAAGCTCAACTGGGGGTGCCCAGGGATGAGGACATGTCTTCCAGCTTGGCATGGATTAACTTCTTTTCTTTTGAAGACTTTTATCTCTGTGTGTGGTGGGTCAGAGATTGAACAAGTCTCCATTTTGTTACTTTACTTCTCTCACAGAACTTCCTGATTCCCTGAGGCTTTTAGAGGGAGAAATGGCTTCTAACTTGTTCTTGGACAGAAAATAAAATGCCCACCTTCTCTCCACTCTGCTTGGAGCATCATTAAAGCAGCTATAATTGCACTAATTTTAGTGGAGAAAAACCTACTTCTGTTCCCTTATTGCAGAAGGAGTTTTGAGATTGTTATGATGCTGAAATGATTTTAAAAGTTAAGCACTGCAGCTGTTTCAGAAGCTGGCTTAAAAAACTATAAATCCAAACTCATTCTGATGTTAATGGCACTGAACTACGTACTGAGCTAATTGAAAGCTTTTAGCTGTTATGGTCGACCATGCACTCCCCACTTCCTTGTGCAGAAGTCCCAAATTATATATAATGAAAAAAAATGAAAGCATTAAATGGTTGCTGCAAGTGCTTGGAGTGCAGTGTGCCATAACATCCACGTCACCAGCACAGGAAACAGAAAATGTTGTTGTCTGGAACATTTCCATTCATAGAATGATTTGCTTTGAGAGGGAGTGTAAAGAAATCTCCACCCCCAGCCATGGGCAGGGACATCTTCCACTCTCCCAGTTTGCTCCAAGCCCCAATTTCCAGCCTGGCCTTGGGCACTTCCAGGGATCCAGGGGCAGCCACAGCTTCTCTGGGCACCCTGTGCCAGGGCCTGCCCACCCTCTGAGTAAATAAAGAATTTTTTCCTTGTAATTAATGCCAGTCTGCCCTTTGTCAGCTTGAAGCCATTCCCCGTCGCTCCTTGCCCTTGTAAAAGTCTCTCTCCAGTTCTTTTGAAGCCCCTTTAGTGCTGGAAAATAGAGTAAGGTTCATCTACAAGATATGGGGAAGGATTAATGAAAAATTCTTTTCTCTTTAGATGCCATGAGACAAACAAACAAACAGACAAACAAACAGTTAATTTTCATAGCGTGTATTTGGGATTCTGGAAGGTTTCTGAAAGCTGTAGATTCACAGCTAAGGATTGTAGATTCGACAGTAAAACGTCTGAGCAAAAGAACAGAAATTCCTCAGTTTTGGTGGTTAATACTGAAACATCATTGCTCCATGGAGAAATAGAAAGGGATACACCACAGTGTCACTGCACACTGTCACAGCACACTGTCAATGCACAGTCACTGCACACTGTCACAGCGCTGTCACTGCGCTGTCACAGCACTGTCACTGCACACTGTCACAGCACTGTCACAGCACTGTCATTGCACACTGTCACAGCACTGTCATTGCACACTGTCACTGCACATTGTGACTGCACACTGTCACAGCACACTGTCACAGCACAGTCACAGTACAGTCACAGCACAGTCACAGCACTGTCATTGCACACTGTCACAGCACACTATCACAGCTCACAGTCACAGCACATTGTCACTGCCGAGGGTGTTTGTCACTGCGAGCAGACAAGGACAAGGACTCTTGATTCCCTCTCCAGGGAGGGGACTCATCAGTGACAAGGCCAGCACGCTGTTCCTTTCCTGAGGCCGTGCTGCTGTCAGAGAAGCTGGAGGATTTGCAGGGCAATCAGAACCAGCTCTCATTTCCCTGTGAAGGGCTGACTCATGCTGCCATGACCCAGCCTGGAAATATCCCAGAGCTCCACCAAAACTGAGCTCAGCCCCAACTGCTCAGGCTGCAACACCTTTTACCCACACGTGGCACTGCAAGGACCCACCTGGCTCTCTTGTTGGGGAAGTGAATTTCTTGGGCTGGGCTGCAAAACTGGATGGCTGCAAATATTTCCCCAGCTTTAATTTTTCCATGATTATCCAAGAAGCGCTTGGTTTGAAAATTTCATCACGAATTCCATTTTCACCACAATGAAAAAACAATCTGTAGGAGCTATATTTATCTTTGCTTTTATTTCCTACACTCTGGTCTTGCACTGTGTAACCAACACCAGGTGAAGAGTGAGAAGTTTTTTTCTGTGAAAAACCATAAATATTTGCTTGTGATTTATATATTCAAGGATGATGAAAGCAGCCCCAGCACCTGCCAGTGAGCAGAACACTGCTGGGGGGCTGTGCCTGCCTGGCTGTGTCAGCACAACCACGCTGAATGTATTGATGGTGCTTAGCAGGGACCTGAAAACAAGTTTTCCTGGAAAACAGTGCTGTGTTATATCCTCCAGTTACCTCCTCCTGCTGAAACTGCTGTGAGAAAGATCTTTGCTACTGACAGTAGAGGTGAGAAGATTGAAAACAAACACTCCATCATTTTGTGTCTGTAGGTCCTAGGAAAGAAAAGAACTGAGTGTTCCTTGAACTTCTGGTGTCTCCTGACTGCTTTACTCTGGAGTTACACCCTTATCCCTGTAGCATAAAAATACCTTCAGAAAGCATGAATTCATCTCCTGGGGGAGAAAGGAACTGAGTGAGAAGAGAGGGAAGCATTAAGTCTGCTAAAATAGTATCTGTATTATAACTCTTCCCAGTCCTGACATGGAGCTGCTGGGCTTTGCAATCAGCTGCACCATCAGGGTGGGAACAGGATTGGGAACAGTTGTGCTTTCCAAAGAGGCTGTAACCTGTTGGGACAGCTGTCAGGGTGGAGTTTGTAGAGCCATGGAATTATTGAGTTTGGATCAACAACAGTGAGGGAGCTTTGAGGTCATCGAGTCTACTTGTAAACCCAACACTGCCTCTAAACATCAGAGACAATCAAAAGCCTTGGGAAGGGGCAGGAAAAGGGTTGATTCTTCAACCCTGAAGGGGCTGTAGAGGCCTCTTGCTTTGGGCTTCTCCACTTGCTCTACCAACAGGAGTCCTCCTGCTGCTTCTCTTGATGTGAGTTACCTCAAACTTGTATGGAAAACTGGCAGCTGGAACAAGGTATTGAGGAAAAGAGGTCTCTTAGATAAATGCAGCATGAAATATTTACCACGTGTGTCACAGTCCTTCCTCCTTTAACTTATTTCACTCTGTTCTCAGAGGCAGAGCTTGCAGCAGTGATCACAAAATTCTGCGTTGCTCATCTTGAAATGTGTAATGAAATTTGCAAAAAAGTGTACAAAGTCTGCTTTTGATTACAGAAGATCTTTCCAGTCTTCCTTCCTTTTATTATCTGGAGGAGAAAAAGAAAAAAATCCCTTTCCAGTGCATTATGACAAACTTTTAAGTGGCAGCATGGCTGAGGTGAAAATGTCGTCAGGTTGGTACAGGCAGAGTAAATCAGGGTGAGCTGGGATGATCTCTTCAGAAACACCACTGTGAGCTTCACAGCTGGTTTTTTTGGCTTTGCAGGAGCCCCTCAGAGAGAGGACAATCATCTATAGTCCAAAAATCCCACATTTTCTAACAAGAACAGGAGAACGAGAGGCACGGATCGGGAATTGTGACAGCGTGTCACAAACGAGAGCAGCCAGGAGACAACCAATGCACAAATCTGCTTCCACAGGGAAGCTCAGGGAAGGTACAATTGGCATCATCCAAGACAATAAAAGCAGCATGAGAAGAATCACTGATGCTATCAGAAGTGCTGATGCATTGGAAATGTCTTTCCTCTCACTCATTCTCTGGGGACACTTCCTTCAGTGTCTGCGGCAGTTTAATTTTATTTCGGAATGTAGATGGAGAATTTGGAGTTGTAAAGCAGCCAGACTATAGGGAATGGGCCACTAGAATTACTGCTGTGGCTTGTAGCTGCTCCCAGTCCCACTGCTTAGTGGTTTTTCTCCCCATGAGGCTGCCAGTAGCACACTGAGCCCCCTGGGAAGCCCTCTGACAGATTTTGGGTGCAGGTTTTGGACATTCTCAAGCATTTTTGTTGCTGAAGTGGGCCAGTGTAACAATTCAGAGCTTGCAGCATTTTTCAGACTAGAAAACCCCTGCCAGTCTCTCACAGTGTGGCATCAAGAAAGCTTTAATTATCATGTGCTTGACAGTAAGAGGTAATTGATTTACAATTTGTCTTGGGTTTGTGGTTTGGTTTGGGTTTGGCTTTTAATAAGGAATTTCTCTAATTGCCATTTAATATGCACTGTTCCATCCAATGCTTATATTTTTCCGCTTGAGTGACTCTTCCCATAGTGGTGTCTGTTTGAAAGGAAGTTTTTTGTCAAAGCAAGATTTGTGATGGGCCATAATCTTCCTCCCTTGAAAGAAAGCAATTATTCAGCCAAAATATGTACACTCCGGTGATTATGTCAATGTATCACTTCCTGCTGGGTATTAAACTGTATTATTCCTGGAGTCTGAACTGGGAATATGATTAATAACAGCTTCTGATACAGCAGATAGCAAATGAAAGCCGAGTAATAGTAATTTTTCATTTGAATCACAGCCAAATTGGCTGTTTTGCAGTACTCGTCTGTGGCAATTATTTGTTGTTCTGCTTCCTAATGTTGATTTCCTTCCAGAGTTGATCAGCATGAATCTCAGGCAAACACTGGCACATTGCTTGTGTCTGTAAACACTTGTGGCCAGGTGGAGAAGGCAGAACTGCTGATTGGAACTGCTTGAATCCAGGCCCTCCTGCAGGACAGGGCTTTTGTGGAGTGCCTGGTCCTGGTCCTGGTCCTGGTCCTGGTCCTGGGGTGGCAGAGCAGTGGCCACCTGCCCACATTGGCCACCTGCCCACGGCCTCATTGTGGTGTTTTGGGGCCAAGATGTGCAAACCCTCTGCAGATGGAGTGAGCTCCCCAAGCCACAGCATCCTCTGGTGCCAGAATTGGCTTTGTTTCATTTGAGCTGCAGGTTTGTGGCTCTGCTGGGCAGCTGTGCTGAGCTCAAAGGGCTCCTCATTTATTTATTCCAGAACAGGATCTCGTTGGGAAATGCTCAGGAGTGCTGACCTGCTGAGATAGGTTTGGAGTCAGATTTTGGATAGATTTGCACAAGGGGTGCTCAGCACTTCACAGCTTGTGGTGCTCGTGGCAGAGAACCTGTTGTCTTCCAGAACTCAATGTTCCCATTCTCAGAAGAAATTTCATAAAATCACAGAATTCTCTGGGTTGGAAGGAGTTTAAAGTTCCTCTCATTCCATGCCATGGGCAGGGAGACCTTCCACTATCCCTGGCTGCTCCAACTCCTGTCCTGGGGCACTTCCAGAGACCCAGGGGCAGCCACAACTTCTCTGGGAATCTGTTCCAGCCTCACAAAGAAAAATTCCTTCCCAATATCCCACCTAAACCTTCTCTCTGGCAGTTTGAAGCCATTCCCTGTGTCCTGTCCCTTCATCCATTGGAAATCTTCTCTCCCCATCTTTCCTGCAGCTCCTTTAGGCCCTGCAAGGTCACACTGAGCTCATCCCAAAGTTTGTCCTCTCCAGGTTGAACAATCCCAGTTCTTTTAGCCTTATCCCAGTTTTCTTAGCTTGAAATTTGGCCCCAACACATCTTTAAATACAAGGAGAAGTTAAAAGGGAGAAAATTAAATAAATTAAAAAGTCACCTTCATTTTCTAATTTCTCCATCCACTTTCTCCAGCTGTGTTTTGTAGATCCACAAAATAAGAGAAAAATCGTAAGGTTGGAGTAAGTTGATAGAATGTCTAGAAGACAACCATGTGTTCATCTTTCTAAGTAAATTATAAACTGCTTTGTGCCAGTTTGTCTTCAAATGACCCTTGTAAATGTGTGGATCTCGTTTGTTTTCCACATTTTAATTGAAACTAGCTGGGTGTAAACCAGCAGAACTGAGGGTGCTTTAATTCTCGTTAAAACAGCATGAACAAAACCAACTTTCATATGTGCAAGGAACAAATGTGACTGCAAAACCCAGATAATTCCAGATTTTCTATGAATTGTCAGCCACTGATTCCAAGTGTGGCTTTGTAAGAAAAATGAAACATGGTTTGCACATTTACAGGTAGAAATGCATATATATGTATAAAAATATGTATAAATACATCTATAACTCATGATGACTGGAAAGTTCCTAACAAGCTGTTATTTTTCACTGTGAGCTACCAATTGCAGAATGTGAAAATGCCCATTTTGGCTACTTAGACCCCATGAATGTCCAGCCAGAGTGGGTGTGATTACCCAGCTTCCAGCACACTGGACAAGGCACTGCTGGATTCACAAAGGAAACAAAATGATGTTTGAAATCTATTCATTACAGCATTAACGTGAGAGTGCTAAGCAATCTTTTTGGGAACAATTACAACTTTTCAATCAGAAAAGGCTTTTTTCCAGACTTTTCTCCCTTGCAGAAATTACTCCTTGCTTTTAACACACGCTCACTGATTATGCAGATGGTTTAATGACCTTGTATTCATTGCTGCTTGAATGTGAGAGCTGTATTCTTAGTTAATTCCACCTTTGCCTGTATTTAGAATATCAGATTGCTCCGAGTTCTTTGATGTGGTGGTTTTGATCCTGCAGGGCTCTTGCTCACCATTTGCAGAGCTGTCTGGTGTACTTATCTCTTCAGAAAAAAGTAATATTGAACCTTGTGTTGCATGTCCTGCTCATTCCAGCTGCCAATAAAGCAAGGAAGGGGGCAGTCCAGCAGTGATTTCATTTTCCAAATGGCAATATTTGTGCATATGCCTCAGAAGTTATTTGCCTTTTCTGATCAGCAGTTAGACAACAAATTGGTAGTAATTATCACATTAAAAGGAAAGCATTATTTCAGGATAGCTGAATAATTTTTCATTAAGGAGAACCTCCAAAGGGGCAGCATTTAAGAAAACAAACCACAAAACTGTCACATAGCTCCAGCTCTCCCACGGAATTCTATTCCCTGAGCTATCTCTTGAAAATTTTGTTCCCTGGGCTAAATATCCTCCCTGCCAACTTTTCTAGTTTCATTATTTGGCTTTGATAAAGGCGTGGGGTTCCCTACATATTTTCTGATATCTCCCCTTCCAGGATGAAAACTCCTGAGCAGCAGGTTTTGGTGGCTAAATCAGAAATCCTGTTCTTTTAGGAGGGGGCACCAGCAGGGAGGGATGTAAGAGATAACTTCTGTCCATTCTGGTCTGGAAGGCATCGAGCAGAGGGAAGCAAAACCCTTTCTGCAGTTTTCCTAAAGAAAAGCAAACCCAGTGGGAAATCCAACACCTCTTCACATATTGTTTTGCACATAATAATTGAGCTGGGCTTGAATATTTCTCCTACGTTCAGCCTGTCAGTAATTTAACAGCTCTTAGATTCTGGTAAGGAGCTGCACGTAGGTCAAAAGATGATATTTAAAATCCATCCTACCTGAGAAATAATGAGTTCCATTTTGAGGGAGAACATTGATTTTCACTGAGCTTGTGCTATCACACAGAATGGAGATGCCTGTTAGAATATTTTTCGTTATTTGAACCAAAAAAAAAAAAAAAAAACTAAATTAATTTGTTATTGAAGTTTGTTATTTGGTTTTGGGAGCTTTAAATGTCTGTATGTTAAGTTTTAAAGGATAATTGGCTTATTTATCATTTCTCCCTTACATGTACAATATGTTTTTAGCTAATCCAAATTAACAAGACCAAAATAGAGAGACCAAAGCCACAGGACAAAATTTTCTGGAATCTTTTGGAAGTTTTCCTTTTGGGAATGAGGCAGTGGTTGGGACTAATTCCCATCAAACCAACTGGAGGCTGGATAAAACAATAGAAAGTCTTCTTGCTGAGGGAGCAGGGTGGAGGCAAATGTTCCTCGGTCTCATTTCTGTGTTTGCCTCTGGAAATAGCTGAGCAGGGGAAGTGCAGCTGCTGCAGCTTTTTCTGTCAGCCAGCAAAGGAGACATTTTAACACAAGAGACAAAACCCTTTACAAGGGTTGTGTCAGCTCCTGGTGAAGCTGCCAAATAAACAACCAGAGAAGGTAGAAATCAAATCCAAACTGAGTTAGGGTAATCTGAGATGAGGAAAGAAAGCAATCAATTGAAACCCGGAGAACATCATGTTTTTTCGGCTTGGTGGATTGGTTTTTAAAAAGAATATTTGGTCACTTATGTGTGCCCTGTCTGATTTCATGTATGCCTCGTTTAATTTCAATGGATTTTGTGCCTGTTTATTACCCACTCATAAGACTTCTGAAAGAGAAAGAACTACACTCTTTTATCTCTTGATGAAGATGTACTGTTCTATGATAATTTGTTTCCAACACCAGTCCCATTTTTCCAGATTATGATTTAAAATTTAGGGTTTAGTAGTTATTGTCTTTGTGACAGAATTTATGACATGCCTGGTTTCTATTTTAAAGAGACTTGTCTTACGAACAAAAGAATATATGGATTTTTGGCAATAACAATAGGATAGACTTATCAAATTACATATCAGATCATCCACAATAAGGCTGAATTCCATGAATCAGTGATGGAAATAATGCTTGCACTGTTATTACACCCACAAGTCCACTTGTACCTGTTCTCAGTTGGATATAATTTCAGTTTCAACTTCTCTTGCTTAGTTAAAAGCTAAACCCCTGTGTTTTTTGATCAGAATGCAGGTAGCAGAAGAGAACAATTGCTCATTAGTAAAAGCTTTTTACCACTGAAGTATGCAAGTGTCCCTTTGTCTACAAAGGCACACAATTCCTGATTTAACATTCTCAGTGCACGTTTTTCTGCTGCTTCTCATTTTAATCAAAGGGAGCGTCTTTGATTTTGTGAAGAATCCTCTGTGGGGTCGTGCTGGCTGCTTCCATTGACCTGAGCTGATTTGAAATGTTTGCTTCTGGACTCTGCAAAGTGGATTTGCCAAGGGGAAGTTGCTCAGAGCTCCTCCTGGGCACACATCTGCATCATTTTGGGAATAGGAATGACATCCCAGCAACTGGAGCCACATAGTTTATTTATGGAATGGAAGCTTTGTGCCACGTGTACACATGGATTATTGATTTTTTTTTTTTAGACTTCTTCCAGCATTAAACAGGGAAGCACAGGGAAGCACTGTCAAATAGTACTCAGGGAATGGGGGGAATTATTTATCTGTTGAGTTGCAGAGGAGTGCAGAGGAGAAGGGTGAGGGTTGAGAGACTGCCCAAAGTTCTGGGGCATGGATGGCAAGGGGGCACAGGGTGACAGCCAAAGACCCAAAGCAGCAGCTTCCAGCCCTGTTTTGTTGGTGTCTTTGTGAACTTAAACAAACCTGAGAGGAAAATTGATTTTAGAGAAATGTAGCTGATTCTGCTTTAAAAAAAAAAAAAAAAAATTAAATCTGTTTTAGCACTGCTTTGGTGCTCACTGATGGGTATTCTGTCCATTCCTGCTGTTCCCTTCCCCTGGAGCTGAATGTTCAGGTCACAGCATAATGCTGGAGTTGTTATTCTCCCTTGATTTGTGGTTTTAAATAGCCCCTGCTTTCACTGACACAGAGAGTTGTCCTTCAGAAGAAATAGATGTTCTGTTACATAAACACCAAAGATAATGCAGTTCACTTCATGATGACAGTAATGAAGTGTTTGGTTTAATTTTTGTACATCAAGTCGGATATGCAAATCCATTAATTACTTTCTTAAAGATAAATTTACTGCAGGCCTCATATTTGGTCCTGCCTCTTTTCTGTCTTGTTTTGCCAAAAGTTTGTATTCCCCAATCCCCACCTCAGTTCCTTTCATGCAGAGAAATTTGAAAATGAATGATGATATTTATTTACTGTCCCTGTACCATTTCAAAACCTGAAATTATGAGTCCTTGATTTAGATTTAGACCTTTCCAAGTACATGCTGTACAATTTTAAGATTACTAAAGGCAAATCTCTTTACAAGTAGCACATAATTGACTGTGCATAGAGGCAATAAAAGGCTGCCAGTACAAGGTCTGGTGTTTTGCCTGAGTGAAGAATAAGCTCAGGCTCATTTCAAGAGACAAGTGTTTTGTGAAGAGGTACTTTGGTCTTGAAGGCTGAAGACAGGAGTAACGTGTAGGCTTTGTGAGATCAGACAGGAACAAGCACAAAATCTGTCCTAATTAGCTGCAGACTCTTGATTTCACTCTTCTTGTCTCCTGATTGACACCAAAGACATTCACCCTCAGAGCTGGCCCTCTCCCACATCTCAAACATCACCACATGCACCCAGGGCTGTCTTGCACAGCTGCTCAGGCTCTGTCTCCCATCCAGCCTTCTCTTGCCTCTCTTTTTTTCCCCCTGATGTTTCCTCAGAGGTGTTCACCCTGGTGTGAGGAAAATCTGCATTGCATTGCCAGAATGAGCTCATGGTGTGTTACCATTCCTTGCTGCATGCAGGGCTGTGGGATCATGGAATGATTTGGGTTGGGAGGGAACTTAAAACCCATCCAGTGCCACCCCTGCCATGGCAGGGACAATTCCCACTGTCCCAGGCTGCTCCAAGCCCTGTCCTTGGGCACTTCCAGGGATCCAGGGGCAGCCACAGCTTCTCTGGGCACCTGTGCCAGGGCATCCCCACCCTCCCAGGGAACAATTCCTTCCCAATATCCCACCTAAACCTCCTCTATTTCAGTTTGAAACCATTCCCCCTTCTCCTGTCACCCCATGCTCTTGTGAATAGCCCCAGGTCTCCCAGGGTTTGAGCAATCTTTGGGTCAGATTTCCTCTGGTATCTCAGAGGTGATGGCAGAGCTGGAAGGGCTAGAGATGCCTCTGCCTGACCCTTTCCATCATTTCAGAAAATATCCAACTTTGTAAGTCTTTCACTATTTCCTTTCAAGTTTGGGAAGGTTAAGGTTTACCAGGCTGGATAGAAATCCACTATCTTTCACTGAGGTAAAGATGAAAAGACTCATTAGTCCTCAAACAAGTTATTTTTTTGAAAAATCATGCTCCTTCTCTTCTTTTTTTCTCAACACTGAATTTTTTTTTGTGGCCCTTCAGCTTGACAAAACTACCAGTAAGGTAAAAAACCCTGAATCAGGCTGTGTTTGAGCAGTCCCTGCCTGCTCCCTCTGGAGCTGAGCATGGAAGCTGCTCCTGGCACAGCTCTGGTGCAGCAGTGCCCTCGTTTGACTGTGGCAGTAGAAGTGATGCTTCAAGGTTTAACTTTTATATTTTTCAGACTCTGTGCTGTTTCATTGGGCAGTTTTATGTTCCATATTCAGTGCTCCTGAGCTCTCTGCACACAGCAGGCACACAAAACAATTCCTTCTCCAGTTTGGCACCAAGGACAACTTCCAGGCCCAAGAACAAAGCCAAGGGGGAAGGCAGAAGGAAAAGCAAGGAGGATGGAGCTGCCTAAGCTGGAGCTGGAATTGGACAATGAACTCCAAGGTGCTGCTGGAGCAGAACTTCTCCAAGTGTCAGCCCTGGTGGCCGGGTGTCCATTCTGTGCCCATTTTGGGCTGCCCTTGGGTGTGTCCCAGCCGGGCTCTGGTGCTGCCCAGGTGTGCCCAGGGAGGCCTTGGAATAAATCCCCAATTTATCCTTCTGCTCTGCCTGGCCTCTGCTCCAGGACAGCCTCCTGAAGGCAGCAGTTTAACCTCCTGCTCTCCTGTGCCTGCTGAAGAGGAACTACCCTCCCTGCAGCTTCAGCCTTTGGGAGTGCCCATTACAACACAACAAGTTTTTTACAGGAGAAAAGGATTTCAATAGGAGCTGAAGAAGTGCTGAGATGTCCCTCAGCTGGGTGTGTAACACTCTGCTCCCTGATGCACTTTTCACAATCCCACTTGGAGCCTTTGCCCAGGGTGCCCTGGAGCAGCTCCAGGTCCCACAAACCTTCCAGCCCTGCTCTGTTCAGGTGCATTAGGAACCCCTGGTGAACTGGGGGTTAAAAAGCACTCCCTACCCTTTCCCCTCCCAGGGAAGAACTGATTCCAGTGAACCACCAGCTGCACCTTTTCGTGTTTTGGTTGACAGTGTGACTGCCCCTCATTTCTGTGGCACAGCTTTGGGGGAGAGGTGCTGCAGCTGCTCCCTGACCATTTGGATAATTTGGGGTTGCATGGAGGGAGGCTGGGCTGTGTAACAGCACAGTTCTGCTGCTGCTCTGCCTCACCTGCACTTGCTTGTCCCTCTGTGGATATGTAAGTCTAAAGAAATATTCCTGTCCTTAGGTTTGTGCTTAAATGTTAATTCATGCCTAATTACTGAGTTTAAATAGCTCGGAGTGTTCCTGTATTTATGTCAAAGCCCCCACAATCTCTCAAGCTATTAATTTAAATTACATTCAGTTTTACATCAATAAATACTTGTTTATGATATTTATATGTGAATACAGAGTAATCTCACATCCATCAGGTTTGGCCTCTGGCTTTGGAGCTCAATTGCAGTTGGATTAGCCCCAGTGCTCATCCTGAAAATTGTAGCAATTATAACCCTCGTGTTGGGAGTGTTGTGCTGCCTGTGTTCCCCTTGAAGTGGAAAAGGGCTGCTCTCTGTATTTTAATTTTTCTCTGGAATGCTCATTCTTGGCCTTGAATCAGTAACAGACACAAAACAAACCCAAACTGAGGCATGGAGGTGGATTCTGACTGTTTGTAACTAATAGAGACATTTGGAGCAGTCGAATCATGGATTTATAGATTTTCTGAGTAAATCTCACTCCAGCAGTGCTTTTGTTTGCCATCACAAGAGATGAATAATCTTGAATAAAAATCTGTGTGTATTTTCATAAAGGAATATGTGAAAAAAATGTGAAACAAGACAAAAGAAGCTTAGAAATCCCTAAATGCTTAGGCCAGGTCCTTAACTGTGGGATTATGAAGATATCAGATTGTTTATTTAACTAGATAATAAATTTGTCTCCATCACCATCCCAGAACAGGGAGGTTTGTCCTGTTCTTGTGCGGAGCCATCTAAATCAGCAAGAATACCAAGTGCATCTACATTTCATGAGTGTTTTCAGAATGATCTGAACATTGCATAAATTTATCTTAACTCTTTGAAATCCTGGTTCAAGTCTTCCTGATAAAGCATCAACTCCTGGACTCCTGCCCCAAACCCAACACCAAATTTGGGTGTTCCAGTACTGTGGTTTCTGTTTCAGAGGCATTTCTGACTTGTCTGTGATATCCAACCCTCTCACACCAGGCAGATTTAGGACTGCTCTCTGTAGTGGGATGGAAAATGTGTCTTTTGTTCAGACCAGTGCCAGGAGAAAGGGCCTTGTGTTGGGGCTTGGCCCAATGGTTTTAGGCTGAGCCTAAGAGGTTTATATTTATGAAAGTAATGAATGAACAGAGCCCTGCGCTGAAATTTAAAATGCTTTTGATGAAGAACAAAGAGATGTTTCTCTTCCATGTGGATTTGAAGCATCAAAAGCTGTGTTTTTCTCTTTGGAGTGAGTCTGGTCGAGGTTGTTCTCACCACCAGGGATGTCTGGCTGGAGCTGTGACCCCACTCCCTGCCAGGGAAAGGACCCAGAGAGAGGTGCAGCTCTGATGCTGCCCCACTGCCAGCTCACTGAGTTCTCCTGGGTTCACCCGTGATTCTAGCCTTGAAAATCTGCTTTCTCCTCCTTCCTCAATGCCTCTGCCCACTTAATGTGCATTTTTAACTGAACCACTTAAAAACAAGTCCGTATTTGGATCTTTTCCACTCTAACCTTCAGAACTGAGCAGAGCAGAACATGTGAAAGCTCTTCACAGAGATATTTATGGACAGGAATTTTTATGAGTCTTTGCAGTGCTCCTTGAAAGCTGTTTCGTTCCTCTGTCTTCCACCTGAAAATGAATTGATGGAGGGTTCTGTGTGCCAGTGATGCCTTCAGGAGGCTGTCCTGGAGCAGAGGCCAGGCAGAGCAGAAGGATAAATTGGGGATTTATTCCAAGGCCTCCCTGGGCACACCTGGGCAGCACCAGAGCCCGGCTGGGACACACCCAAGGGCAGCCCAAAATGGGCACAGAATGGACACCCGGCCACCAGGGCTGACACTTGGAGAAGTTCTGCTCCAGCAGCACCTTGGAGTTCATTGTCCAATTCCAGCTCCAGCTTAGGCAGCTCCATCCTCCTTGCTTTTCCTTCTGCCTTCCCCCTTGGCTTTGTTCTTGGGCCTGGAAGTTGTCCTTGGTGCCAAACTGGAGAAGGAATTGTTTTGTGTGCCTGCTGTGTGCAGAGAGCTCAGGAGCACTGAATATGGAACCTAAAACTGCCCAATGAAACAGCACAGAGTCTAAAAAATATAAAATTTAAAACTTAAGGCATCAACAGGTGTGATCAAAAAGTTGGATTTGTGCCTGTGCTTGGAGCTGTTCTGAAGAGGGAACACCAGGGAGCCCTGTGGGGCTCAGTAACCCCCCTGGCAGTGGGTCTGGGGCTGACTTGGGGTTGTTCTCACGAGCTGGGTGAGCTCCCTGCCTGTATCCTGTAGCTGAGTGCTGCCCAAATTCCTGTGCCTGCTTTAGTAGAGATGGAATAGAATGGTTTAGGTTGGAAGGAGTCCTGAAGATTATCTCATTACCTGCCATGAGTAGGGACACCTCCCACTGTCCCAGGGGGTTCCAACCTGGCCTTGGACATTGCCCCTTGGATCCAGGGGCAGCCACAGCTGCTCTGGGCACTTGTGCCAGGGCATCCCTACCCTCCCAGGGAACAAATCCTTCCCAATATCCCATTTAACCCTTCTCTATTTCAGTTTTCAGACTTGAATCATCCCATATGAGTGGCTTGTGCCCTTGGATGTGGGTCCAGGAGGTGTGGAACAGTAGCTGTGCCCCTGCTGGGTCTCAGTGCCCAGGTCCCCTGGTGTCCCTTGTGCTGTCCCAGGGGGATGGAGCTGAGATGGGGCTGCAAACAGCAAAGGGGCTCCCAGTGTCTCTTGTGACACCCCATTCCTTTGTGGATTCTTCCCAAATCACCTCAGTGCTTTAGGTACAGCCACCAAACAGCAAACCCTGGTCCTCACCTAAGCCTCACCAAATAGAAACATCTTATTTCAGTGGGAATGCAATGAAGGTGTTTGTACTAATGGCCTGAATAATGACCTTGTTTGACTGCAGAGTTCTGTGCCTGGACTCGGTTATTTGCCCATTAATACAAATGATGTCAATTATAAAATATTTAGACAATTATTGATGGGAAAGTTGCCTTAACAGTGCTGAGTGTAATGTGAAAGAAGCAAATCTGTCTGTAATTTGCAGAATATGCTTTTTTGAGTTGACTTAGCAGGGTAACTCATGTCCCTGTGAATTCAAATATTTGTCTTAAACATAGGAGGATTTCCTAACACGTCTTTGAGCAAATGGCAATCCTACAGTGTCTTGATTTTCCTGCAGAAAAACTGACTCAATAAATCCATAATAATGATACCTTTAGATGCAAAAGACATAATTTCAGCTTGCCATTTCTTACACCATCTGGGGGAAATTGCACAGATCTTGTTTGGCCCAGCACTCTCCTCAAGGAAGAAACATTTCTTATTATGAGCAGATTATAAATTGGTTCATAACAACTCTGAACGTGGTGGCATTTCGGGGGCAGATTCCCAGCTGGAAATGTTGCTCTGGTTACCAGCAGGTGAGAGGGGCCCTGTCCCTGGGCTGGCTTTGGTGGCTGTGTGCACAGCCCGAGGGTGCAGTGCTGGCAGTTGGGACTGGGGTGGGCACTCTGGGGGGGTTTTGTCTCTTGGATGAGTCCCGGCTGGAGTTCTGCCCCTGAGGGGGGCTGAGTACCATTTCCAGGGCTCCCATCGCATCAGTGATGAAGGTTTACATCTGTCTCACTGGTTGCAGTGCAGCCCTGTTCTTCCCTTCTTTTCCCCTTCCCTTGTTTTTTCCATTTCCCTTTCCTTTTCCTTTTCCCATCTCCTTTTCCCATCTCCTTTTCCCATCTCCTTTTCCCATCTCCTTTTACCATCTCCTTTTACCATCTCCTTTTCCCTTCCCTTCCCTTCCCTTCCCTTCCCTTCCCTCCCCTTCCCTTCCCTTCCCGCCCCTTCCCTTCCNTCCCCCTTTCCCCCTTCCCTTTCCCTTTCCCCCGTGTCTGTAGCTGTGATTATTCCCTCTCTAACTCCTGCTCTGGGGTTCAGTCCCATTCCCTCTTTCCCTTCCCATCAGGTTTGTTGTGATCCTGCAGTGCTGGATCCCTGCACCACACAATTCCAAGGCAGGGCTGAGAGCTGGGATGGTGGACCTGTGGCTGAACAAACCCACCCCCACCTGCTGGATAACCTGTGGGGAGCCTGATGCCAGCAGAGAACTTGGGGGGATTTTATGGATTCTCTTTCTGTCATGTTTGAGACTGAAAATCTGGCTTTTTTTCCCTTCTTTTTGTGGAGCTCTGCAGGCAGAGAGTGAAGTTCCACGCCAGGAGCAGCCTGGGACAGTGGGAGGTGTCCTTGCCCATGGCAGGGGTGGAAATGACTGATAAAGGTCCCTTCCAACCCAAACCACTCCACGATTCTCTGAATTAAGAGACATTTTGCCTCTTAAACTCTATTTCTAGTTTTGTGAGCCCCCAGGTTGGTTTGGTGTGGTGTGATGCTCTGACAGAAGCAAACATGATCCTCAGTGATCTCCAGATTTTATTCAGCAGAGGTTGTTTTGCTTAAAGGCAAAGCACTTGTATGGACCAGTCCTGTTTAAATTGCTTTTAAAAGAGAAGTAAGTAGGACATCAAGTTTAACAAGAGCTAAATACACAATAACCTGAGGCAGAATATCATGGCAAACCATGCTCCAGAGTGTAGAGATGCACAACACTGAAAAAAAGCAGAGATTTTTTTACAACAGGTAGGCACTGTCTTTGTACACCATGAAAGTTCTGTGGTTCCCCATGCTGATTTCCTCTCCATGTGCCACATCAGCTGCTGCAGAGGGTGGCAGGCTGGGCTTACAGAGCTCAGCTTGGTGCTGCTGAGCTGGGCTTTGTGACACACAGATAAAGCTGAAAGCATTTGGCTTTGCCAGTCAGTGAGATTTTCTTTGGTCTCTTCTTGAAACAGGGAGAATTTTCATTTGTGCCTGTTCTGCTCCACAGTGACCTTGGTTTTGCTTTTTTTTTTTTTTTAAGGGTTATCAGATTAGGTAAGTGTTGGAACAGAGGGAGTGTTGGAAAGGGGGAAGTCTGGAGGATGTGATTATGGGAGGAAGTGAGAACTCAATTAGGGAATTTTGGGTGTGACCAGAGGGCAGGAGAAACAGGGAATGTGAGGTTGGTTTGTGGTGGGGCAGAGTGTGTCTGGAGCACAGGGAGAGGGGGTTCCTGGCCCCAGGAAAATTATACAGCCCATAGGACTGGGAAATGTAGGCTGTTCCTGTTCCCTGTGGGATGCTGAGGATCAAACAGAGGCCAGGCTGTGCAGAGTGTGAAATGTGACTGCCCAAGGCAGCAGGGCTGGGTCTGGAGCCACTGGCACTGGAACAGCAGCACCAGTGTGGGGCAGAACAGGGGATACAGGAGCTGCGGGAGCTCTGGGTGCATGAACAGCTTCTCACCTGGCAGAGGGGCGTCCAAAAAAAAAAAAAAAAAANAAAAAAATCAACCCAGCAACTCCACCCAAAAGAGGAAGGTGGGGGAAATAAAGGAGATAGTGTTAAGTCAAATGAGATCTTTGGGATGTTTGAAAGCATCAGACAGCTCTGAGGGTTTGGGGATCCCACCCCTCCTGAAAGCAAGGTACCAGAAAGGTGCTGAGCAGCCTCTAGGGTGGCTCAGGGTGTTCTCAGCCTGGCACTGCTGGTGCCACTGCCCGTGCCTGTGTCGTGCACAAACCCCAGCAGTGACAGGGACACTCGCTCGGTGACAATGTGCTGTTTGAAGGCCACCTGCAGGGTTTGTTCTTGCAGAAAGCAGAGGCAAAGACTGAACTGCTGCAGCTGCTTGCTTTGCATGCCACTGACACACAGGGGTTGGGACAGGCTGCAGACAGCCCTGCTGCTTTCCTGTCCCCAGGGCAGGAGGGGCTGAGCCCCCCCATGAGTGCAGGGTAAAGCTGAAATAAGCAGAGACTGCCCCAGGACATTTATTTCTCAGTGGATAAACCCCTCTCTGCCACACACATCTGATTCCTTCCAGCTGCTGAACCTACAGGTGGATATTTGTAAGGACTTCCCGCAGTTTTTACACAAAGCTGCATTCAAAGCATTTTCCCTTTTAGCTCTTTCTGATGTTCAGATCCACGGATGTCATTAGCGAGGATTTACCAAAAGGGAGACTTTTATGAGTTTTTACAAACATAGCAATTACAACATTGATCATGGCATTCCAGCTTTTAAAAAAATAATTAAAAATTCAAGGATATAATACTCTTATGTCACAATAAATAATGCAAAAGCCTTCACCTGAGTCAATCCTATCAGGCAGCTGTTGAAGCCACACTGTCACTGATACTGTAGTGATAACTGATTTCAGTGCAAGAGAAATGTTTGCTTTCACCCTTTGAATATTGTACTCAGGCTGCTTTTTATGGCAAGCAGCAAAAGTGTCAATCTATTCTTTCATTAAAAGGTGGGGGCATGGGTGTAGAACAATGCTGTTACCTGTTGGTGTTTGGAAAAAGAGCTTTCCACACAGATTACTAATGAAATCTTTTAGAAAACCCCCACCTGTTGACAGTGGCACAGAGATAAAGCAACAGGCACAAATGAATGCTAGAGGGAATATTGTCACAGTCTCTAGAAGATGGCATTCCCTTTCAGGGTTCATTTTTCCCAGTAAGTTTTTGAAGCTGCTTTGTAAGCCACTCTGGATTTCCTTCCATTATAGCTATTTAAAAAAAAAATAAACAGCTTCAAATAATCCAGTTGAAACTGGTTTTCACTCTAAAAAGTAGGAAACAAGGCATCATGTAGGAGCATCCTGCACCCTTCCTTCAGGCACTGCGTTTAAAGTGAGCTGCTCTGTATCTCAATACATACACAAATATATTTATATTCACACCCCTTAAGGGGTGAGAATTCCACCCAAAGCCAGGCGTTTACAGCATGCACTGTCCCACACTCATGCCATAGCAGCAACACACGATTTCTTTGAAAGTCTTCCTCATCTCCAGGCTCCTGAAGGCGTAAATGAGCGGGTCGATGACCGAGTTGCACATGATCAGCACCAGGTAGGTGTTGAAGTGCGCGGTGTAGCAGATGCAGTAGGGGTTCATGGGGCAGGAGATGATGAGGATGAGGTGGAGGAAGAAGGGAGCCCAGCAGACAATGAAGACCCCCAGGAGGATGGTGATGGTGACGGCACCCTTCATGCAGGTGCGCTGGGGGGGCACGCCCTCGACGGGCAGCGCCGCGATGCGCTTGACGTGCAGGCGGGCAAAGAGGAACATGTGCACGTACAGAGAGGCCATGAGCAGCAGCATGGTGAAGAACATGGTGATGAGACACACAATGACAGTTTTGCTCTCCGAGTAGGCAATGAAAATGATGCCACAGATGATGCAAGCTACCCAAATGAGCACAATGAGGGTCAGGGCTTTCTTCACCGTCATGATGCTGTGGTAACGGAGGGCATAGAAAATAGTGATGTACCTGTCGATGGCTATGACCAAGAGGTTGCAAATGGAGGCTACGAGGGAAATACAAATCATTGAGTCAAAAACATTGTCCATGTGCTGGATGAAGTGGTCGTCAATGATCAGGTAACCGTTGCTGAGGATTGCGATCATCACGGTCTCCAGGGCGTTCGACATGCTCACCAACATATCTGCCACGGCCAGGCTGCAGAGGAAGAAATACATTGGAGAGTGCAGGTTCCCATTCTTCAGCACTGCCAGAATGACAAGGATGTTCTCCAGCAGGCTGATGATCCCCAGAGTCAAGAAGACCTCGGCTTTGATGAAGACCTGCTCGCAGAATCCGTCGCCGCTCCTGTTGTTCGGGACCGAGTCGTTGAAGTCTTCAGTGGAGTTGAGCAGCACGGGCTGGAATGAGAATGCAAAGTGTGTGGTGTTCATTGTCAGCAAAGGAGCTGAGTTCACCAGTGATTGTGGACCTGAGAGAGCACAGGTGAAAAGAATAAAAAAAAAAAGCAAAAGGAAAACAAGTAAACAAGTCCTTCCGAGCTGCTGCTGTGCATGTGGGGTGGATTCAAGCAGGACTTTAGTCACTTTTATGAGTGCAAACATCAAACAATCTGCATTTACAGGGAGTTTTATGCCAGGCTGCTCTTTCCTTTAGAAGAAAGTGAGCTCCAGAGCCTGTAGGCAGCAAACAGCTTTCTGTGCAGGGAAGAATCAGCAGCTGGGTTCAGCTCTCCTGGAGATTAAAAGCAGGGAGTTTTCCCGTCTTGGCTGCCAGCATGTTGCAGCTCAGCCAAGCATCTGTTGCTATTTCAGTGGGAAGAAAGGAGACGAGAACTAAGGGATTTATACATGCAAGAAAGAAAAACCAACTCCTACTTCATCCTGCGAGCAGAGCATTGGCCATTGGAGAGCGAGCACCTTTGTGAGTGACAGCTGGAGCACCTGGAGCGGCATCCCGGCGCATCCCAAACTGTCTGGCGCCCTCTGCAGATACCGAGCAGGATGGATGCGCCGCGAAACTCCTCTGGAAAAAGGGTTTTCCATCCGCTAAAACTTTCTGCCTGCTCCGGGCAGCCGGAGGGAAGGTTTGGGGCAGGCAGGATGTTCATACACCCTCCGGGCATCTTTGAGTAGCCTCTAGGACTGGTCTAAACTGGGATTGTACCCGTTTAAACCTCTGCAGGACTGAGGAGGTTTTTATTTATCACATATGAGCAGGTAAGCATAAGGCAGATTTTCCTTGCACTTCATTCCTTCTATATTTCTTAGTTTGATCATTTTTTTTTAAAGCACTTGCTCTGTATCTCAATATATACATAAATACAGCACTTGCTGGGTCTAAACTCCTCCCACCTCATGTTTTTGCAGAAATTCTTTGGAATCGAGCACAATGTCACTTATATTAATATCTGGGGCTTCTGTTGCAGGTTTTTTAGCTTCAAAAAAGTCACAAATCTCTCCCAGTTTAATTCTGAGCCTGCAGAATTATTGTCTTGCACCCATAATTCAATACCAAGAGGCAACACTTCTCAAATTTAACCTCCAAGTGCCAATTTTACAAGGACAGTACTCAGTGCAGTAGTTTTAAGTGAATAAATAGCTGGGGATTTGCCCACCCAGTTGTACAGGTAATGTTTTCAAGATCTTAGTCGCCCCCTAAATTTGCAGTGATAGATAGAGCAGATATCTTTAACCAGCAAGCTGTCCCTAATCCATGGTGAGGAACAGATATTCCTTCCATCCCAGTGTGGCAGGTCTGGATGCAAACCTGGAGCTGTGCTTTGTGCAGAAGCCCCAGCGCTCCCTGCCAGCTTTTTGGGGCCCAAGGGTGGTGATTTCTGGACAGAATGGGTGTAAAAGCCCTCGGAAATGTTGTTTTTCCAGGTGAGCAGGAGCCTAGAAGGCTCCCTGCCAGCTCTGTCGTCTCCTCTGAAGTGGCAGGAGGAAGCTGTGTGCCCCCAGGGTGAACACAGGATCCAAAGCTCACCCTCTGGATTTCCTGCTGGTGGATGGGCACTTCTGTTTGAAGGACCCGCAATTAAAGCTCTTCCCAGGAGTGCTGGTGTGGTAAAACCCTTGGCTTTATCTGGTTCTTCTCAGGGTCAGGATTAAAAGCATGAGAGACAGAATTTTTGTTGGGATTTGAATGTTTGTTTTTCCTTATCCCAGTTCCAACCTCACTGAGTGTGAGTGCTTCTACCTGCTGAGTTAACAGAGCAAAAATGGAGCACAGAATTCTGTCTGAAAGGTCTTCTAAGCCTAAGCTCCCCAATTATGAGATGCCAACTCATTTATTTCAACTTTAAACCAAATAACCAGCTACCCAAGTCCTGCACTGCGGATTTTTACAACCAATCACACAAAATCACCCAAACTTGTGAAGAAGGAGAAGAAGAAGAAGAAGAAGAAGAAGAAGAAGAAGAAGAAGAAGAAGAAGACGAAGAAGACGAAGAAGAAGACTTTGCCCTAAACCCTCCATCTTGACACATATATATTATTTTAATCCACCACCTTAAATTCTGAATCTCTCACTCTGTGAGATAACACACTTCTATTCAACCACACACTCACAATTTCAGTGCTGTCACCCAATTTTTGAAGCCTTTCCCACAGCCTCAGGTGAGATGCTGTGTATCTTTGATACCTCAGTGTATCTCTGAGGATCAGCCCCTGTCAGAACAGAAAATCTGAAATTCTCTGTGCCCAGGGTTCCAACATGCTGTGCCCTTCACATTCCAGTCCTGTCCATCTGGGCAGTCTCAGCAGGATCTGTGTTATTCCTGTAAGTGTTGACTCCATCCCTGGGTGCCACGCTGCTTCCAAAGCCACTGCAGATTTCTCCACCTCTCAGCTGGGATGGGAAATCATTAAATGTGTTGCATCATGAATTTCCGAATGTATGTGACAGCAGGACAAGCTACCATTTGCACTGAGGTGTAATTTGAAGGGGAAATTGGATGTAGTACACCCAAGTGGATTAATGGCACTATCAGCTTTGCCATTAAGTGCTAAAAATAGTGAGTTAGAGCCTCCTGTGTGACAGCAAACTCACACTGACTCTGAGGCCTGAGCTGAGAGGGGAAGAAGCTGTGTCTGCACAGAAGACAGCAACATGTGAGCCCTCATTTTCCAAAGGATTTCTCTGCTCAACACTGGAAAACCTCCGTGATCTGAAATGTCACAAAATATTTTGCATTCTCCTCATTTTCCAGAAGGATTTCTCTAATCAGCACTGGAAAATTGATCTGAAATGTCACAAAATATTTTGTACTCTCCTCATTTTCCAAAGGATTTCTCTGCTCAACACTGGAAAACCTCCGTGATCTGAAATGTCACAAAATATTTTGCATCCTCCTTATTTTCTAAAGGATTTCTCTGCTCAGCACTGAAAAATTGATCTGAAATGTCACAAAATATTTTGTACTCTCCTCATTTTCCAAAGGATTTCTCTCTGCTCACCACTGGAAAACTGATCTGAAATGTCACAAAATATTTTGTATTCTCTAAATCTAATAAATTGCTGCTCCTGAGCTGTCAGTTCCTGCTTTGTGTTGGGGGTACTGGGGGTGACTGGGATTATTGCAGTGCAAAGCAGGTTGCTCTCACCTCCACCCCAGTGCTGCAGAGGATTTGTGTCCTGGCAATGCTGCTCTGCACCTGGGGAATGGAAAATTGCCCAAATTGTCACACATTGCTGTCCTCAGCCTCCTGGGCAGCAGAGTCCACTCACCTTGGGTAGGAGAGAGAGTGAGGGCAGAGCATCGCTCCAATCCACGGTGGATAAAATGAAATAATAGCTTGGTTTGGGTCCCCTTTCCATCAGAACCTGGTGAAGAGAAGGTTGGAGAGTTAAGGGTGGGAGATTTCTGGGTGTATTTCCCAGGTTTTGCCTTGCCCACTGCTCTTCCCACCTCTTTGCCCAAGGCCTGGAGGGAAGGAGCTGCAGCCTGGGGTGTGCTCAGGGCTGTTTCCCCCACGAAAACACAGCTGGAGTGACCCAGTCAGGGCTGGGAGCTCTGGGCTTTGCTGGGTCAGGGTGAGTCAGGAGGCTCATGGTACATCTGATGTTTCCTTGCAGCTCTGGTAATGTCCAAAAAGTGTCATCACCTGCTCAAATCAGTGAGTGAAATGCCCTCCTCACCTCTCCTCTCACTCGGCACTCCCTGACTCATGTCCCCTTTTGTTGGAATCTTAAATGCAGAGAGCTCTTAGAACATTGGGCCTGAGGGCCAAAGCTTAGAATTGAATACTGGGTTTGATCTGAGACCTTGGAAAAGGCTTCTAAATTTAGATACTAGAAGCAAGAATGTGGATTTGTAGTTAAAGGAGAGACATGTTAAGCTAGGTGGAGAAAAGTTCAGAGTTTAGAGTTTTAGATATAGAAAAGATAGAAGTAGTTATAAAGGTAATGAGTTTTAGAGCGTAGCATTGTAAGCTGTGTGTGACTTTCTGATTGGTTAAGAAAGCCCTCACTGCAGGAAAATGTAGAATTATAATAATATTATATAAAATAATTAATCATCGGATTAAAATTATAAATAACCTTTGTGGCAGTATTTTATTGGTCAATAAATCTTTGTAACCAGAGGTCTTGTGACCTCCTGAACCATGAGGTGAAGATGTGAGCAGAACTCAGCCTTCCTGCCTGTGTGGAAGATAAGAAAAAAAATAAATCAGCCCATCTAAAGCAGCTCAGAGATCCTATCTCTAATACTTAAAACTCCTAACAACTTCCACAGCCTGTGAAAGCACATTTCTTTGATACCCAGGGAGCAGAATCCTCCTTCAGCTGTGTTCTTGTTGTTTTTCCATCCCCTGGTGTCTCTTGTGAACAAGAGAAGTCCTTGGCTGCTGTCCCTGCTGTTGCTGCACAGCTGTCACCTCCTGGCTGTGCCCTCCCAGTCCAACAGCACTGGGGCCAGAGGTCAGGGGAGAATGGGTTCTGGGGAGGGAAAACATCCCTTGCACCATTGTTCATGCCCTCTCTGCTTCCCCCAACAAGAATATTCTATCTCCTTCACATCTTTTATTCTTTCAGCCTCCGAGCCAGAATCCCTGACCTGTTTTGTTCCCTGCAAGTGGAGAGGGAATGTGTGTTTCAAAAACCTGGCATGACTCAGGCTGTCATAGCTGTGGTGATCAAACAAGAGGTGAAGAAATCTCTGTGGGTTTGGCCACCAGAATCACCCTGAGTATTTCTGAGTATTCCTTAGGAGGAGTTTTCACACCCCCAGAAGTTTATAGAGACGAGGGGTGATTTTTATGCTTGTTTTGTTTGACCCCTTAGATTGATTCTGAATGCAGAAGAGCTTTTCAGTCCCCAGAGTGATTTACTGGAGGTGGGTTCTGGAGATTGGCTTCAGGGTCTCATTTACTGAGAAATAAAAAACCTTTGGGATGCATCTCAAGTTCAAAACCTGTGCTGGCTCTGTGTGCAAACTCCAGCCCTTGGGTGGGGGGCTGCAGTTAAAACCTGTTCTCTAACTAGGACAGTACTGAGGAAAACACCCCCTTGTGCTTCTGTAATGATTATTTAAACCCCCATAAAAATGGTGTTAAAGCAGGTCCAGATTTGACAATGTTTATCAGCAGCCTCATCCTTTTAGGGTGTGCTCAGGGGAAAATGCCTCTGTGCTGTTCTGTGCTCTGGGCTCCTGCTCAGTGCCCTCAGTGCCAGGGATGTGCCAGACCCAGTTCCCATTCCTTTCTTGGCCAGAAGATTTGAGAATTCCCAAGCACAAAGCTGGATTTTTCAGAGTTTTGCACTGCCAGACCTTTCCTTCAGCCCCTGACCCAGCCCTGCCATCATCTCTGCTTATCTGCACATACCAGAGGCTTCCAAACTTGAAATTACTATCCAGCCCAAGAACCTCTAATAAAAGTGTTGTGTGCTTCAGTCATAGCAGATGGATCCTTTAAAGAATCATGAGCAGCTCTGAAAAAAATGTCAGGACAACCCACCCCGAGCCCATAAAGATGCAATGGGTTAAATGTGGAAATTCCATTTATTGTGATGTCTCTTACATTGCTCTCATTCGTGTTCTTTCCCAAAATAACTCCTTTTCTAAGAAATGTAAGCTCTAAATAAGAGGATGTCAGCCCAGTTAATGAAATACTGGCTGTGATGAAGGCAAAGCAAAGGTTTGGCTGCTTTGGCTACCAGCAGAAATGAACAATTTTCCCAGGTAAAAACATCTGCCATGTTTTACAAAGCAGTTAAAAGCAAGATTGATTTTTTTTTTAAATGTTGTTATTGCTCAGTTGTTTCTTCACTAGTGAAACTATTTAATCTTCAGGGAAAGGTAAAGAGAAAATAAGATTTACTGCTAAATGTGGATCATGGAGTTTTCTAAGAGAATTCCCCAGTGCTGTTGTTGTATGAGAAATCTCATTTAATGCTTGACATGAGATTAGGCTGATAATGGCTGATAAATGTGCATCACTTACCTTTATTTTTACTCTTTTTCAACAACAATTTCTGCCAGACAAAGGTGGAAATTTTAAAGGAAATTAGAAGCAGATGGTTTCTCTCATGCAGCAGGGAATTATTGTTGTCCTGAAGTTTCAAGTAGCCAAACCAGTGAGTGGAAAACTCTTGAAGAGCTTTTCTCTGTCTTTTCCGTTATAGAAAAGGACTTAAAAGATGAAATATTTTCTCTTAGCAAAGCAAACTATGGTGGTTTTGAATCCTGGAGTGTGCACTCTGGTTTGATTGGGAATATCTGTAAGCACAAGCTGGAATTCATCACCTGGCTACTGGAAGCTGCTCAGGGCTCTGCTGACCTGCTGAGTTGTTCAGGCCTCAGCAGAGTTCAAGTTTTTGATAATGGGATACTTGAAAAAATAAATGAAACTTTAGATCTGATTCAGCACACGGCTTGTAGAATATGGACTGCTTGACTGCTGACTTGAGAATAAAACCTCTTTACTAATTTTCACTGAGACATGGAGAGATCACTCGTTATAATAAAGAGCAGAAATACACTTTGGGATGTTTTCTATGATTATATAAAATGATTATAATATATATAAAATGAGATAAAATGATTTCTAATTCAAGATTATAAAACTAAAAAAAAAA
>VXBV01000093.1:91968-111500 GCA_013400355.1 Certhia brachydactyla
TCTGGAATTAGGAGCCTCTCAAGAACCTGGCACATGAGGAAACAGAAGTAAAGACACAGGTGATTAAATTCTGCGTACTGAAATGTCTTGAGGAACAGCTTTCCAAGAGCAATTTTTATCCTGTCAGAGTCACAGGCTTCAGGATCACTTGCAACATCAGGTACTGGATGTAATAATGGGAAGATTTCCATGGTCTTCTTCCAAGAAGTAGTTCCTACAGCTCCCAGTCATGCCCATAGCTAAGGAAGTTATTTTATAATTATTTTATATTTTAGCTAATAATGTCATTTTCTAGTCTGAGGCAAGAATGAATCTGGCATCAGCGGAAGTTAAATTTGTCTGCACCACTTTGCTGGCAGAGGTTTTCAAATGGGAAGAGTAAATCCTCACCTTACCCAACCAACTGAATCCCTGATGAGGCCAAGCACCAGGAGCTGGCATCCTTTGGGATGTTATCCACGGAATTTTCCTTCAGTCCTGGCTGGAGCAAAAGCACCAGCACTGCAAGGGGGGAGGCAGCCTGCCAAAGTGTGATTAGTGAGGAGAAGCAGCACGAAATCCTGATTGCAATGAGGGGGTTTTCAGATGAGGATTTCTAGAATATCAGCCAGTTAAAAGGTTAATTTAAACAGACTCAACTTTGGGAACGTTTTGGACAATTTCCCTTCTCATTCTTGGGTAAAAGGAGACAAAGCAGACCTGATTGCAAAACACTCACCAGCACCTGCAGGTGCTTTTCATGTTAAAGGGATTTTCAGTGCTTTAGATTAATAATGCTCAGTGTCAGTTTTGTTTTACAGAGCGAGAGACAAGCAGATGTGATTGAGCCAGCTGCATTCTGCTCTCCAGCTTCATCAGGGCTAAAGATCCCTGAAATATCTTCCTCACCTCCCTGGAAGCCTCATAAATCTCGTTGCCCTGTGGTGCTGGGGCAGAGGGATGGGTGAATTTGGCATTTTCCAACCTGATTGCTGCTGCTGACTGACCTCCTTCCTGGAGCAGAGAGAACTGAAGGATGTTAGAGGCTGGAAAGCCTTAAAAAATTATTTCACTGAGCTGTCAGGTGCTGTGAATGGATGGAGATTTTTCTGCAAATGCTCAAAGCTCCTCAATTTGTTGCAGTACTTGCAGTCCAGTGTTGCTGCCTTCCAGACAAGAAGAACAGAAAAAAAGCCCCACAACCAGACCCAACCCATTAATTTTATTTTATTTATTTTTATTTACCAGTTAGGTCTGACTTCTGCCTTTCTAATTTTGTCCAAGGGTTTCCAGCTCTATTCTTTTAGTGTGTGGAAGATCGTGTCCTATGGTTATAAAAATCCCAACTTCAGTGCTTTTATCTGCATTGGTTTTTGCTAATAACTTCTAAAACAGAGAGAGGCTGGTTAATTGTTATGGTTTGGGGACAACAAGGAATTTGCTGCCCTCCAAAATGTTGCTCTTCAACAATAAAATGGGATTTAAATGTTCTTCAGGGTTAGAGAGGTTCTCCTTTCCAGATTCTGCAGTCTGCAAAGCGAGCCAGGTGTTTTCAGTAATGGCAGACTACAGGGTGTCAATATAGAATATTTTCTGTCAGAAACAGAACTGTCTTGATTTAGAAAGCAAAATAGATTTGGAAAGCCAATATGTAACCTTGCATGAATTTATTGTGGAAAACAGAAGTGACAACCAGTTATTCTAGCATTTCTTCTCTTCTTTTCCTTTTCAGTTGAAGTGTACAAAGTTATTTACACATCTTTAACTTTAAAAATAATCCATAGTTAGGTGTTTCTGAATAGCTCATTTTCCTGTTTGGCACAAAAGAAGAAGCTGAGGTTTAAGATTTTGTTTGCTCTGAATATTGTCTCGAGAAGAAAAGGGGTTGTCATGAAAAGGTTACATCTGTCACTCATTCTGCATCACTTCTGATGGCACAAATAATGGAATTGCAGCTGGTTTCACACTTTTGTGGCTGCTGGGAAAGTTCCCAAAGCATTTTACAGCCTGGAGGACGCAGGTGCCAGAACTTCCAAGAGATCCAGCTGAGCTGAGGAGCTCCCTCACCCACAGAAGGGTTTTGTGTCACTTCTCCACAAACTATTGCAGGGGGGCAGAGTGAACCTCCAACCTCCTCCTAGTCCTCCTCAATCCCCTCTTTGTGCTCTATTATTATCTCCTGTGGATTAGTCATTAATAATTTTTAGATATATTTGCATAACAGATGTGTCTAGATACGATATAGAGAAATAGCATCGCTTCGGATTTTCTTCTTTTGAGCCTTGCCAGCTTGAAAGGTTTGTGTGGAAGGAGAGACTGTGTGCTAGCAGAGTGTCCAGAGATCTGTCATTGCTGTAAATTCACCCCCTGCCTCGAGGGTCATTGTTCCTTCCCTGGCTAACTAAGTGTCAGAACACAAAATACTGCTTTTAGCGTTGGGCAGGTAGAGCTGGGGTTCAAAGCCAGGTCACCTCATTCCTTTATCTTAATTTCAAGAGAGGTTTTTTCCCCTCCTCAGTGTAGTTCTGGGGATTTTGGGGATTGCTTGGACTTTGTGTTTGCAGCACACCTGACTGTGGCCAGTGATAGAATTCCCTGTGCAGGAATGGGCACAGAGGGATGAGGAGCTCCAGTGACATTGCTGACCTGTGGGGAACTCTGCTTTATTCCCATCAGAAGGTGAGGAGGAAGTTACAAGTTCCTGTCATATTTTTTAATATTTTGTACTTTAAAAAAACCCTCAAAAACATCTGTTTTGTCAAAACAAGAATGTCTGTTTTTTAATGATGAAAAGATTGAAGTTTCAAAAGGAGGTTCCAGGAGAAGAGGCATCCCTTGGTCTTGGAGCCTGTTCCAGGGGGAGAAGACCCTCCTGGGCTGTGGAAAAACCTGACTCTGTGCCCCGTTAGAGAGTGCTGCTGTTTCCCAGCTTTCAGAAGTTGATCTGGCTTCCCTCAGGATTGATTTTGCTCTCTCTCTCTGATTCCACAGCCAATCCCTTCCTGTTTCAAACCTTTCAGCAGATGCTGCTTGTCCCTGCTGTGTCCAGCCCTTCCCAGGAGCCATTCCCAGGTCACAGTCACTGCAGACCCCGTGGTTTTCTGACCCCTCTCATTTAAACCCACAAACTCTTCCAAGTTTTGCTTCTTATAGGCTGAAATTAAGGCAGTGTCTGGTGCCACCTTGTGTCACAGAGGAGCAGATCTGTGGGGCTCTCACCTCCTCTGGGAGTTGGAATAATGTGGGTTTTAATTCTTGGCTTTGGGATGCAGCATCAGAATTAGCAAGGTGAGATCACCAGGGAGATTCAGAGGGAGAGACTTCTGCATGAAATGAGTTTTAAGCAGCTGAACAATGAGTTAAATCCTGAGCTGGTGCTGTGATGCTTTGGCTTTTCCTGGAATTGTTCAAGGCCAGGTAGGACAGTGCTTGGAGCAGCCTGGGCTAGTGGAAGGTATCCCATGACAGGGGATGGAATGAGATGAGCTTTACTTTTCTTTTTCAACCCAGAGGATTCTGTGATTCCATGATTATTCCCTTCAAGGCTTTTTGTTGCACACACTGAGGAGCTCAAAGGAAATTGCTCAGGTAGATGAAGAATTGTTATTTTTGGGGACATGTGGGCTGTCCCTTTCCTTTTGCTGACCTTAAACCACAGTCAAAGGCACAAAGCTGCTGGGAACCTTTTTGTTGTTCAAAATTCAGCAGCTGAGTTGTTTGTGCATTATCAATCAAGGGAATTACTAATAGCTCCACTGCTAATTACTGATTTGCTTCATTTATGTATCAAGCTGCCACTGTGCCTTGCTGATGTATTGTGCAAAAAAGTGAAGGATAAGAAAAGAAGCAAAAAAATGACACTTCCATCAGTCAGACCTCGTGTGCCAACTTCATTATAATGAGATGTATTTTCTCTACCTCCAACTTCCTACCTTTACTTTTTTGTCCTTTTATGAATTCTCCCATTATGCATTCAAAATATTGAATCAATTAAAAAAAACAAACTCATACTACCTGACAAATTTTTTAACTCACATTTTATGGGATACTATTTCTTTTATGGTGAAACATGGTAAAGGTAAAATTATTTTTTTTTTGAGTGAGGGTGCTGCAAAAAGGAGCAGAATTTGTGCTGAGCATCACTAGATGTCACCCTCGATCTGAATTTAGTTTCACAGAAGTTTTAATTTTAAATTACTCATCTTCACTTCTCATAGTACCCCCTCTCTTTTCCTTCCTCCCCTTGCATTTAATGCACCTTCCAGTCAGTGTAGCACAAACTGTTGTGCATCAATATTTTCCTTGCTTAAAAACAGATCCAAAATTAGGCCAAATGGAAATTGCTGGAATTTGCAATATCAATTTCTGAGGAAACAGAAACAGCAAAACCTCCTGGACCAGGGTTTCTTTCCAACGTGCCTGGTTGGATTTTGCTCAGATCTTTTTGGAATCTCCATCGTGGGAAATGAAGAGGAATGCTGAGATCAAACCCTCATGAAGTCACCAGGAGCTCTGACTTTCTCTCTGTTTCAGCAGCATTTCCACAACAAAAAAAGAAAAAAAGAAAAAAAAAAGAAAGAGCCCTTTTATAAAACAGGTTTAGGCAGTAATTTTCAGGTGAAGCAAGTTTTCAGGGAAAGGTTTTGTTTCTCAACTCTGAAATATTTTGTGAGAGCATTCCAGCCCGGCTGCAACATTCATGCTTGAATGAGAGGCAAAAATGTGTCTGTGAAGTTCATGCTGTATTTATTTATTTATTTATTTATTGAATCTTTTCACTCAGTTCTCATTTTTTTTACTGAAATAGCTGATTTCATGATGTTGGTTTAGGGAAATTCTTTAATGAAATTAAAAAAGAATTAATACTATTAAATACTATTAAAAATGTGTTTAAGTTGACTGAAAACATACTGGTCATAGGTTTAGAGTTTTTTGGGTTTTTTTTACATTGACTTCTACAAAAAGCACAAACCAAGGAGTCCACACGTGGATTTGGGGTTTAGAATTTCAGGGCATTTGGTTTCTGGTCTGTGAAGTCCCTGGCAGGGCTGTGAGATAACAGAAAGCAGGAGGTTGGAGTGGATGCTCACACCTCGTGGCTGGAAGGAAGTTTGGGAAAAGCTGTTGAGAATCTCTGAGAGTAAATCTGAGAGAATCTGGACTTTTTTGGCCTAAAAAGCACAAGGTTTAAGGAGACATTTGGGATTGTTCAGCCTGGAGAGGAGAAGCTTTGGGGTGACCTCACTGAGACTTCCCAGGTCCTGAAGGAGCTGCAGGAAAGATGGAGAGAGAGGATTTCCCAAGGGATGGATGGACAGGACACAGGGAATGGCTTCAAACTGCCAGAGAGGAGGGTTTGATGGGATATGAGGCAAAAATTCCTCCCTGTGAGGGTGGAGAAGCCCTGGCATGGGTTGCCAGAGAAGTTGTGGGAAGTGTCCCAGTCCAGGCTGAGCAGAGTTGTTGTTTTTCTACAGCAAAACTTACATTGCTGGTGCCAAACATTCCCCTCGTGCTTTGTTCAGACAATGCACAAAGGGTTCTTGTTCTTCCATGGAGATTCCAAGCCCTTTCCCCCCTAATTTTCCTCCCCACTCTGGGGTTGTTTGTTCCAGCAGGGAATTCTCCCGTGTTTACTGCAGCAGGTGATTCTGGCATATGTTGGAATCCATGCACTGAGAGCAGAGAAAAGGAAATTACACCAGAGCCTTTATTAAAGGGAGGTGTAATTAACAGTTCAGATTAATTGAAAATGTTTGCTCCAAGAGCAGCAATTGAGCCCTACTCTGATTTTCTGATTAACTGCTTGCTCCCAGGTTTTGTGCCCTTGCAGAACGTGCTGCTCTCCAGGCAGCAGAGGGGAAAGGACCCTCTCACATCTCTGCAGAACCTTTGTGAGAGAAACCTGTCACTTGCCCATTCTGAAATGTCCTCTGCTGCTCTAATCATGTTGTAAAGAGAAGTTCTTTGGGCTTCTTTAATTTAAAAAGAAAATGGTAGCTCCTCAAGGGCTGAGGATTCTAAGGGGGAATAGGCCAGTACTAGAAGTGTGATTCTGAGTGAATTAGTTGCTATTTTATTTTAACCAAATGGCTTCAGATAGCTGTCAAAGAAACGTGTTTCCCATTAATCCTTTTTCTAGCTCAGTGAAAAAACTTCCATCTGTCATGCTGGACACGGAGCAGTCAGAATTGAGGGCATTGAAAGACAATCTTTTATTAAATATTTCTTTAGAAGCCCTGGATTTAGTCAGACCCTGTTACATTATTGGCTGTGTTAAGCTAACACTCCTTCAAAGCCTCACTTTGAATCAGTTCAAATGATGAAACCCTGTTGATATCAGCATATATTGACCTTCCATTTTATTTCCAGTGCCTCGAGTGATCTGGGGGAGTTCATTCCTATTCCTTCCTCTCCCATTTCTTCCTCCCAAGCTCTGGATGGGATTTGTACCTGTGGGGGCAGATCCAGTGGCACCTGCTCTGCCCCGACCTCCTCAACTTCCTGTCTTGTTTCTATTAAAAAGCTGTTTTTTACAGCAGCAGAGGAAGGAGACCCATCATCAACCCCAAATGTTTTCAATTCCTGTTGCTTCTTACAAACTCTGCTTTGCAGGTGATATTTCAGAGTTTTTGATTTTCCCCTCTGTCTTTGCTTGGAGGAGGAAAAAAAAATCAAAATGTGAAGAGTTCACCTTCCAACTGTGCCTCTTCAGAACTTTCAGTCTCCAGATTGAGTCTGACACGGGTTTGTGATGTTGCAGGAGTCACCACAGAAAGGTGGGGAAGCCAAAGTGTGCTTTCCCTGCAGCTGCTGAATAATTTTTGTCAGGGCTGTTGGATTTTAGGAATGATTTGCTGGTAATTCCCTCTCCTAATCACAATTCTCTCCTCCGGTACAGACAGCAAAGGAAAAGTTTAAAATGCTGTTTATCTTTGGAGGAATGTTGTGAATTAAACTGCAGTGCCTTGGTGCTCCCATCCAGCATGTAAAAATTCAGGCTGGAGTTTGGAGATGTGTTAAAATTGCTGCTGTGCATAAAAACACTGCTGGGAGCATTGAGCACTGTGTTTGTAGCCCCTCAGACAAAGTACTTTACATTTGGCATGGAATTTATTTGGGAACTAACACACGTTGGGTGTTCAGACAGATGCAATGTCATAACCCATAATAAAGAGTAATAAATCATAATAAATAACAAGAAATCATAATTTCAGCATTCAGGGCTCGGTGATTTCGGGAATTCACTGGGACATAAATATCAGTTCAGGAAAAGCAAACAAGCAACTTCTACATTTTTTTTGGTCTTTCCACAGAGCTGCCATAAGGAAGCAAAGCATCGTTATTGTTTCTTTCAGTTCTCAGCATAAAAGGAAGTAACACTTAATAAAAGCCATTGGCTGCAAGATTTCATAAGAGAGAGAGGCAGAGAGAGAGAGAAGGAGCTGCATGCTGTGGAGAAGCAGGTGTGATTCATGAATAAACTGCTCCTTGCCACCCTGTAGGATACTGATGAAACAAACAGAATTTCCCCAGACATGGATAATACAAGAACAGCAGATGCTTTTTCACAGGTAAAAGCAGAAAGTGTTATGGCTGGTGTGGAAGTGCTGCTTGTTGTGGGTAGCTGGAGATGGTTTATCAGAAACTGGGAATGACTTTGTGCTTTATTGGCGAGGAATCTGCAGCAGGTTTTGATGTAATGGACTATTATGTGATATGAGCTCAGCCTGGTCTAATAGATCAGACAGTGTTTGCAGAAGGTGTGTAGGAGACAACATTTTTCTGTGCTTTATTCTTGAGAAAGTTGAAACGTGCAAAGTTTTCCTGATACAAGGAGAGAAAATCAGTCTTCCTCTTGCCATGCTAGAGAGGATTTATTAACACTTTATATCATCTGTGCTAAAAAATTTCCATAAGGTAATTGGAGGGGAGAAAAAGTGCTTTATATTACAGGCAAAAGCAGTCTTTTGATGATCCTACTGGAATCTGAGGTGATTGATGTGCCAGGATTGAATATCCATCAGCTTGCAGCACTGTGGATTTGTCTGAGTGCCTGCCACACACAGACTTGGAGCATTCTGCTTGTTCCAATATTTGCACGTTTGGGAGTCTGGTACCTGGGGAACTGAGTAAGGGGCAACTCCTCTCTGACTGGGACAGCTGATGGGATTGGCAGAGGGAAAAGAGCAGTCAGGGAAAAGAACAGTCAGGGGAAGGAGTAATCAGGGAAAAGAGCAATTGGAGAAAAGAACAATTGGAGAAAAGAGCAATCAGGGAAAATAAGGATTCTGTGTTCTGTGCAGAGTCTGAGTTCTCCTGGCTGACAAAGGGTGAGGGCTGGGGTGGATCCAGCCCTGCTTGCATGGTTCCTCCCTCGTTCCTCAAGTGTGACAGATTTGCTAGACCAGGCTCTGGAAAAACCCATCACACAAACGAGGAGGAAAACCAATTTATTGCTCTTTGGTTTGCAACAGGGGAAGAAGGGCAGGGGCTGCCTGTGGTTACCTGCACCCAACACCTGCCCCTTGGCCTGAGAAGGGTTTGGAGCAGGGACAGGTGACCCAAAGACTAAATTCTTGAGTTTGTCAGACATGAACTGCTCCAGAGCAGGGACAGGTGAACCCAAAGACTGAATTCTTGAGTTTGTCAGATGTGAACTGTCCCAGCTGAATTGTGCTAAAGCTGCAGCTCCCATCTGGCACTGCTGAGGTGCTGCAGTCTCTCTGGAGCAGCTGTTGATGCCAGAGGGGCTGGAAAGGCACGAGCCAAGCTCTGGAAGGGTTTTCCCTTCTCTGCCACCCGTGGCTCGGGTGTTTCTGACTTGGCACAGACACACAGGCTCATGGCTCCCCCATCCTCCCTCCTGGGATGATCGGGGGCAGCACAGATGTGGAACAGCCAGATGTTTGCTGCCAGCGAGGGCTGGACAGGAATGAGAACCAGCAGACAGGAAACCACGGCCAGGTGGTGCCACTTTTCACTGATTTTCACCCCTCCCATATTCAGCCTGCAGTAAAGCACATGCACAGAGCTCAGCTCGCACCAAAGGACCCACAAAGTGAAACTGACCCTGAGAAAAACGAGTTTGAAACTTCTTGTGAACTCCTCTTAAAAGCTGACTTTTTATCTTCATGAGGCTTTTCATCTGAGAGCTGATAAGATCACGGTGCAAAGTCAGACCTTTTGCTTTTCCACCCTGCTTTACTTTAATCAACTCCTTTAAAGCACTTTATCCCCATGGATTTCCCCTACAATTTTCATTAGATTTTTTCTTAAAGGCCACCTCTCTGAGGTGATTGATTTTTTTCCCCCCTTTTTTTTTTTTTTTTTTAGATTTTCTTTCCCTGGTCTTTTCTAGGCTAGCTTAAGGTGGATTTTCACTGTATACTTATGAAAGGATCAATTCTATTCAAATGAGGCCAAATGATTCCATATTTTCTGATCTGTGTATTCATGGGCGTGCACCCAGCCCTGGCAGCAGCCCTGGTGGCCTGAGGGACAGGGGTGACATCCTGAGGGGTGTCCTGCTCCTCACCCAGACAAAGCTGAAGCCCCTCAGTTAAATTTCCTGCTCCTGAGCCATTTGGAACTCCTGTTTCATTTTCAATATTGCCCAAATTCCTGAAACTGGGAGCACAATGAATATTCCCAAGCTTCTTTAGTTGAACAGAAACTATTTTCTGGCTTTAAGACTCAGCTTAAATACATGTCCAGAAGGCTGACCCTGAGGAATCTGCCTGTCTGGAAAACGTGGTGTATTTTTATAGGATTCAGAACAGAACAAAGCCATTTATGCAGACAAGGATCACATCCTGCTGAATCTCTTGGAGTTTAGGAGGAGGTGGATAAAGAGAAATTTACCTCAATATTTTGCTCAGATGATTTATTAACAACCCAGAATCCTGGGGAAAGGAAAAGTCAGGTCAGAAATGATACAACAGCAGATGGATGCTCGTTGGTTTGGGTTTTTTTGCAAGCTCTTAATCCATGTTTTGATTAAAACATAATGAAGGGTTTGTTCATTAAATGCTCCAGCTCATTAAAGTGAAACTCATGGAGACCCTGGATCCTCAGTTAAATGTGCATGAAATCAGTGCTGCTTTCTCTCTGTCACACCTTTTGCTTAGCAGGTGTTAATGGGATTTAATAAACCTCCAGCAGAATGAAACCTCTTGCTCAGCATTTAATAATTTTAGCAGCCCACTTCTGTCTTGGAATTAATCTTTTACGAGACAGGAGGTCACAAGATGAGATTGTGAGCAGAAGGATGCATGTTGTCCCCCAAAATAATTAGATGTCACTGTTAAGTAGCCCAGCAATCTTTGTTTCTTCACAGAATTAATTTGATTCTCATGTTAATAAGAAAATACGATAATCCTTGATACTTCTTATCACTGGAGATAATTTTAGTTACCATTGCTAAAGGCACAGAACTATATTATTTTAGTAGCAAACTGAAATGCTCCTGTATGAGCCACATTCTTTATTCTATTTCAGTTCATTTTGTAGCAGAGCATTTAAACTATACCCCAGCACAACAAGAAATTGCTGGGTAAGTTCACACTTCAGCATTATTTTGAAATCTAGTCTAATTTAAAATATTCAGGCCATAGACTGTGGTGTTGCTGAGGCTGGTTTTGCTAAAGTAGCACATGCTGCCTGAAGGAGATTTCCAGGAAATATCTCTGCCTTGGAAATAAAAGCTCATAGGCTGGATGGAGTTTTCCAAAATTTTTTTATCAGTAGAGCCTTCAGTTCTTTGAAGGCTTGGACTGAATTAAAGTGCAAAACAAGGTTGGATATGGCCTGAAGCATTTGTTGAGTTCTTCTTCAGGATGTTTAGTGGTGGCAGACTCCATAATTTCCCCTGGATGGCTCAATGTTATCCTTGTATTTCCCAAACATCTCAACAGAAGCTCTTTTGCTGTAATTTCTCTCATATTTCTCTTCACCCCACCACTCTGGGAGCTTCCTGCTCCTTCTCTTCTGGAGCAGCCTGAACCTGCAGCCTCTGCCTGTCCTGGAATCCCAATCCTTCCCCTGGGAATCCTGGTTTTCCAAAGCTCTGATTATTCTCATTATCCTGAGCTGGACTCATCCAGCTCTTTTCTAGAGGCATGGGAATCTTCTCCCCCTATTCCAGCAGAATCCTCTGTCAGTGCTGAGCATTCTTATTTCAGTGTTTTGCTGCTGTCTGGGATCTCCCTGAGGGAAATTCCCTTTTATTGCAACAGCACCATGTTGGGAACTGCTGTCACTTTGCAAGCTGTTCAAACTTCTGGGCTTTTTCTGCAAAAAATATGTTCTTCAGCCAGTGCTTGTGAAGCTGGCAGTTCCTGATGAACATCCAGATTTTAATTTTTTTTTTTTTTTATCTCTGCTTGCTGAATTATAGATTATTGCTGCTCTCATTTGTCAAGGTTGTTTGGAATTTGAATGCCCCTCCCAGTTCTTTCCAGCTGCCCATAAAAATCTGCAAATTTAGTAAACATAACCTCCAGTCCTTCAGCAGATCACTGATGAAATAGGGAATAGCACAAAACCAAGTCAGTCTCCTGTGCAAGCAGCACCACTCAGTTTATCCTGAATTTTGGCAGTGAAATTACTTTCCAAGTGTCATTTCCTGATGAGTTCTCAGAGCTGATGGAGCAGGACGGTCCATGCTGGTGATTGAGGGAGAATCTGAAGTGCTTGCCTCATGTGAGACCTATAAAGTGTCATTTTTTTTCAGAGGGAATTGTAAGAAATGTTAAGGTTTTGATGATATTCTCAATACTAAAAAGAGCCAAAGTTGTTGGTATTATAACTGTGCTATGGACACATCACTTCATATTTTTCATATTTATCTCTTCATATTTTTCATATTTATCTCTTCATATTTTTGAGAACTGTTCTTTGAGATTTTTATGTTGTTATAATCAATCACTCTGTACCTTTATCCCAAGAAATAAATTGCAATAAAATATCTTTGGATTCCTCTAGCTCCTTCAGGAAGTGGCAGAGTTTCCAGTGTTTTCAAGGAAATCAAGCTCCTCTTTGATGAATCCCTTCTTCTTTGAATAAATGTTGACAGATACTATTCAGCTAGATATGGATCTGCAAAAAATAATGCAAAACATTATTACAGATGGATAATTTATTTGATGAATAGCAGCTCTGTTTGACAAATAATATTAGTCTGTCTCTAGGCTACAAAAGATGGTATTGCCACATGAAAATACCACATCAGTCACCTGGTTTGAGATTTCATGTAAATTAAACCTGAAGGCCTCTCAGATACCCCAGTCCTAGGAGAAAACCACTCCCCTGGAAATGTTTGGGAGCACTCAGCACATTTTGGGCTGAGTTCAAACCTGGTGAAAGTGAATAAATAAGGAGAGAGAAGCTGATAACACCAAGCTGGAGTATTAAGGCAATCCAAATTGTGTCTGTTGTCTTTGAAACCACTTAACTGACATGTTCAGCACGCAGGCAGAGTGAAGTTCAGTCAGATTTATGTCCCAAAATTAATGAATTCTCTGTAAAACAACAATTAGCCCTGACCTGATCCTTTCCTCTTGGGCTGAGCCCACTTTTCCTTGGAGCACAGCAGGTGCTGCTGTGGAGGGCAGAGGATTTGGAACAAGCTCTCCCAGCCCCACCTTCCCCGTGGATCCTGCACACCCAGGAGCTGCTGTCTCTTGCTGCTTGCAGGGAGCAGCTGAGGATCCCAGAATCCCAGCTGGGTTGGAAGAGTCAGAATCAACTGGGTTGGAAGAGACCTCCAAGATCGTCAAGTCCAACCCATGCCCTCACACCTCACCCAGACCCTGGCACCGAGTGCCACATCCAATCTTTTTAAAACACATCTAGGGATGGTGACTCCAGCACCTCCCCAGGCAGAACATTCCAGTGCTCAAATCACTCTTTCCGTGAAAAACTTTTTCCTGATATCCAACCTAATTTTCCCTTGGTGCAGCTTGAGGTTCTGTCCTCTCGTTCTGTCAGTGCTACCTGGAGAAAGAGACCAACCCCAACTGAGCACAGCCCCTCTCAGGGAGCTGTAGAGGGTGATAAGGTCACCTCTGAGTCTCCTTTTCTCCAGGGTAAACACCCCCAGCTCGTCAGTCATTCCTCACAGGGCTTATGTTCCAAGCCCCTCACCAGCCTCGTTGTCTCCTCTGGATGTGCCCAAGCATCTCAATGTCCTTCCCAAACTTAGGGGCCAGCTGAGGATGTTTAATGTTTAATCAGAACAAGTGTTAGGAATGCTTAACAATGAAAAGCTCGACTAGAATCGAATCAGAATTGTTCCCCTTTGGTGCAGGGAGCAGGATTTCTGCGTGACTGGGCTTTGCTGTCTCAGGAAATGGTAGAGCTGGGGATGGCTGAGCTGTGATCTCCTCCCAGGTGAGCCTGGTGTGATGTCTCAGCCAGTCATGCCAATGTTTGGGACAATTGTGTGGGGCTGTGGAGCCACATTTCCTGCTCTGTGCCTCCAGGGATGCACGTACACACATCCCAGCAGCATTTTTTATCAGACTGCTGTCACATTGTAGGATTCAGGTAGGGTGGTCCTGATGCCTGAAGTTTGAGTTTTTCTCTTTCCCACATTGTGTGCAGTTGGTGTGTGACTCTGAACTCCATGGAAAGTGTCAGTGAGCTCTGCTCACAGCTCAGGCACACAGAACAATCCTTTGCCAGCCCCAGAGCCAAGGACAGCGCTGCAGCTTCAGCCCCAAAAGTGCAACCAGCAGAGAACTGAGGGGAGAACCTGGGAGGGTGGGACTGCAGAACCTGGGGCTGGAATTGCACAATGAACCCCAACATGGAAATGGACCCAAACTGATCAAAGAGTGAAAACTCCTGACTCGGGGTCCATCCTGGGTGCAGCCTTGGCCAGGCTCTTGTCCTGCCCAAGGTGGATCCTTGGAAAGCCTTTTAATAAATCCCTGCTTTATTCCTTCAATAAATCCCTGATTTATTCCTTTAACTCTGCCCAGCCTCTGCTCCAGGGAGCCTCTCCTGGCACCAGTCTGAGGAATAAGAACGAGCTGAGCAAAAGCTGGCATTAGCTCAAATTCCTCTGCAGGGACAGGGCTCTCAGGTGACAGGATTGTCCCCTGGAGAAGCCCAGAGGGCTCAGGTGGCTGCACAGGAGCCTGAGCCATCCTGTGACCCTCTGGGGGAGGGAACCAGCGTTCACTGCAGGCTGAGAGCCAGAGGGAAAAGCCAGAGGAGCACATTTGGGGTTTTATCCTTGAGCAGTGCCTGTGTGCTCCCCTCTGCCCTGCTCAGGAGTGACTCGGATGATGTGGCTTTAAACCCCTTTTCTTCACTGGATCTTGGAAGAGCTGGGATTATTCCAGTAATATTTCCACAGTGTCTAGACTCCATGCAAACCCTCCAGTGAGTCCTTTTAGGTAAATGGGGAGAGGCAGGAAGGCCTGGGAGGGGTCATGTGCAGGGCAGCGTTGGCAGCTGCCCCAGAACAAGGCAGAAATCTCCTCTCTCCCCACTAAACACATTTTATACCAGGCCAAAAATATAAAAACCTCACCTCTCCTTCCAGAGAATTCACTTCTCCTTCTGGAGCCCCAGTCCCTTCCTTCAATTGTGAATTCTTTCAGATCACTTGTGTGGCTCCACTGAATTTGGGGAGGGTGATGAAAATTTAATCTGTTTTAAACAAGCTGCTTTAACCTGGCAGGTAAGTGAGGGCATTATTAACACAATCTCGTGTATTTCCTTAATGTGCCTGCTTTAGAATAGAAGAATTTAATTTTTTTTCCTAAGTTTTGTTATTCAGCCTTGTACAAAACATTCAGTTTAGTTACTCCAGTCACATTTTATTAGACACTATAACAGACTGTCTTAGTGGCATTTTGGTGGATAAATTTTGGGTTTTTTGAAGAAAAATGCAACCAAAACAAACACATTACAAAAATTGTGTCATGCTGAGAGAAAAGCCCCAGAGACACAAAATGATAAAGGTCAGGGTCTGATACAAAAGTCTTGTTTGCAAGTAAAAATACCATGAAACATAATTGTCAACAACCCAAGTGAGCCAGGCAGACTTCTGACAAATAATTCTCAGGAGCTGAAAAATGCCCTTTTTTGCCTCTATTTGCTTTGGGAATGTTTCCCTCCTGCTTCCAGATGTGCAGAGAGTTAGAGAGGTGGAAAACAACAAGGTGCTGTCAAAAATAACCTGTCCCAAGCAGTGCCTCCTTGGGGCTCTGTCAGGGATCTAACTTCCTAAAAAACCTTCCTGGCTTTAACCACACAGAACGAGTTGTTTCTCTTTTGTGAACATGTTTTCCCTCATCCATTATTAAGCAAATTAAGTAATGCGCCTTGTTGCTTTCACATCTTGGGCAGAATTCATTGGAGTCTAGAGGAGACTTTGGTGAATGTAAGGAAAAGCAAGAACTGAATATGGAGTTGAATGTCTTCCTTCCTGCAATGTTTTCCTTTAAAAGAAAATATCTTAAAATATTAACTTGGGAGAAAAAAAAAATAAAAGAAATTTAAATTGTCAGCGTGTTGCAAAAATTCTTTGAACCTTTCTCCAAAAGGCAAAAATACTTTCCAACTTTGTCTCAGGAGCTGCTGCCCTGAATAAATAGGCTCTTGCACTTTGGAGCTGGCAGAGCTTTGCCTTAAGGTAACTCTGTTTTTCAGTTCAAATATATCCATATTCCTGTTTACTCCCACAGAGCCTGTTGGGTGGGGAATTGTCTTGTTAAGATCTAATCCTACTCAGTGTGAGGGGTGAATATGTGGCCATTTAAAATTCCAGCTGCGAGCAGGGAGGATGTTGTAGGAGCCTTCTGTGAATGAAATATGAATTTTCAGGCATTTCCCTCCTTCCTCACTGTCCCCATTGCTGAGTGCAGCTGGGAGCTGGGCCATAAGTCATCTTTGTATTAACATTGAAAAGTCCAGGCCTTTAAAAACAAAATATTTCTCTTGCTTCTGGTTTTATTTGGAGGCTGTAAAAACGTGCAGAATGTGTGTGCCCCCCCACCAGGGGCTGGGGGAGCAGAAATTCAGTAAAATTGAGTGTTGGGCACAGTGTGGCTTGGGGAAAGGGGGAACCTGGGGGTTTGCTGGAACTCTGTGGTGGGACTGGTGGTTTTTATGGGGCACACCAGCTGTGCCTGGTGTCTGTGGGGTGTTTGGGGGGCTGGAGGTGGCCAAGGAAGGACTGAACACGGTGGGGATGGATCACCGGTTGGACACACTGGTCTGGAAGGTTTTTCCAACCTCAACGATCCTGTGTGGCTCCAAGAGGACTTTGTGCTGCAAGGCTGGGGTGTCCAGCAGAGGAGGGAGAGTTCTGGGTGTGGGAAAAGCTGGGCAGGTCCTCAACATCTGCTCCAGCTGCAGGGGAGGCTCCTTCCCTGACCCCCTTCTCTACCCCTTCCCAACTCTCCTGGTCCTTCCCAAAGCCCCTGACCCCATTCTCTACCCCTTCCCAACCCCTCTGACCCCTTCCCAACCCTCCCTGGTCCTTCCTAATCCTTCTGCCCCTTCTGTGCCCCTTCCCAACCCTCCTGCTCCCTTCCCAACCCCCCTAATCCCTTCCCAACCCTCCTGCCCTTTCCCAACCCTACTGACCAATTCCCAAACCCCCGATCCCTTCCCAACCCTCCTGCCTGCTTCTTCCCAACCATCCTGGCCCATTCCATACCTCTTCCTAACTCTCCTGGTCCTTTCCAACCTCCCAGGCCCATTCCCTGCCCCTTCCCAACCATCCTGGCCCCTTCTCTGCCCCTTCCCAAACCTGGGTGACAGTGGCAGCTCTGTGTCCCTGCTGCCTCCCTCAGCCCTTTGCTCTTTGCCTGATGCCTCTTTGCCATTTAGAGGAATGAGGGAATTGTCTTTCCAAACAAGCTGGGGGTCTGCTGATGGATAAAAACCAGCAAAGAGAGAGAAAGGGAACAATGGGAAGGATTTCACTGATAGAAGAATGGAAAAAAAGATATTTGCCTTTACAAACAAACTGTAGGTTTGCTGAGAAATGAAATTGGATATTGAAAGATGGAAGGAACAAAGGGGAGAAATAATAAATTCCATAAGAATTAAAAATGAAAAGGGAGGGTTCTGCATTAGAGGGGAGTCTGAGGGATCAGGATTTCTGGGCAGTCTGTGCCTGTCAAGGAGCTCAGGCCGTGGGGACAGAGAGAGGGAAATGGGGTTGGGAAATTGGGATTAAAAGGAGGAAAATTGGGATAAAAGGGAGGGAAATTGAGATAAAAAGGAGGGAAATTGGGATAAAAAGGTGGGAAATTGGAATAAAAAGGAGGCTGTGTACTCCAAACATTGTAGAGACCCCAGGGGATGTCCAATGGTCTCTGCCATTTATTGCCTTTATTGGAATAAAGTCAAAGGACTCCTCTGTCTCCTTTTTGGACATAAACCTCTGGTGTTTGTGGATGAATTTTCCTGACACCATCACAGCTGCACCTGCTGCACTCAGCAGTGACAGGAATTTGTGTGGGAGTTGGTTGGCAGCTCAAGCTCCTGTTTTGGGGAGAGAAAAAGGGGAAGTGCAACTCTGACTTTTCCTGTGCCTCACCAAGTCCCTGTGGCAGCTGCACCTCGCTGGAGCAGCAGCAGCTTGCCCCCTCTTCACCCTGAACATTTCAAATGCTGCTGATTTTTCTTTCATGTTGTCTTGTGTGCAGGGCTTTACACTCAGGATGAGGCAGGCTCCCATGTAAAATTGATGTTTTCACTTCTTGCCAGGGTTTCTAACTCAAAAATGTTTCCCCCTGGCAGTTCTGTCTCCAGATATTACCACCACATCTTCTAAAGTTGTAAAAGCCCCTGTATATTTGATATCTTGTGGACTTTCACTGGGTTTCAAAGGGAGATTATATTTGCTGGGCAGGTTGTCAGTAGAACATAAAATATGAGTGAAATTGTGATTTTATGGCAGCTACCATGGCTGTGTCACGAGCGCTCTATATCCTTCACAGCCAGATGAAAAAACAGTCTCTAAAAACATTTGATTGACTTTTTTTTCTTTTCTTCTAGTTAAGCCAGGAAAAAATCCTCAAAATTATGAACATGGTGAAAAATAAAGAAGTGAGCATCGAAGGAGCTCTGCATTTGGCCCAGAAGGAGGTGTTTGCTGAAAAGGTAAGGCCACTCCTTTGATGTATTTTGTAATTTATACAGGTGTTCTGAGGAGTGTTTATGGATTGCTTCCAAGGATCCAATCCCATCTAGGGAATCACAAAGAGCCCAGTTCCCAACCAAAGAGTACAGGTAGCACTGGCTGGTGCTGCCTGTGTCCTGTGGGATGCCTGTTCCATGGAATGCTGTGACTGCACTGATGGAATTTCCTGGATTAAGGAGTTCAAATCTATACCAGGGCTGTTATTCCAAGGGTAACAACAAGTTCTGGATTAATAAATGTGGGGTAGAATCATGGAATTGCAAAGCCACAGAATGATTTTTGTTGGAAGTGAGAGGAAGGAGGGATTTGTCTGTGGGTTTGCTGGTGGATAAAACCAGCACTGAGAGAGAAAGGGAAGAGTGGGAAGGATTTCACTGATTGATGAATGGAAAAAAAGATATTTGCCTTTACAAACAAACTGTAGGTTTGCTGAGAAATGAACTTGGATATTGAAAGATGGAAGGAACAATGGGGAGAAACCATCAATTCCATAAGAATTAAAAATGAAAAGGGAGGGTTCTGCATTAGAGGGGAATGTGAGGGATCAGGAGTTCTGGGCAGTCTGTGCCTGTCAAGGAGCTCAGGCAGTGGGGAAAGAGAGAGGGAAATGGGGTTGGGAAATTGGGATAAAAAGGGAGGGAAATTGGGATAAAAAGGGAGGCTGCATCCTCCAAAAATCGAGAGACCCCAGGGGATGTCCCATGGTCGCTGCCTTTATTGGAATAAAGTCAAAGGACTCCTCTGTCTCCTTTTTGGACATAAACCTCTGGTGTTTGTGGATGAATTTTCCTCATGGAAGGGACCTTAAAGTTCATTTTGTCTCACCTCCCTGCACCTCCCACTATCCCAGCTGCTCCAAGCCCTGTCTGGAACCATTCCAGGGATCCAGGGGTAGCCACATCTTCTCTGGCACCCTGTGCCAGTGCCTTCCTTCCCCCACAGGGAGGAATTTCTTCCCAATATCCCATCTAGCCCTCCTCAATTTCAGTGTGAAGCCATTCCCCCTTGACCTGACACTCCATCCTTTGCAAATCTTTTCTCTCCATGTTTCCTACAGCTCCTTCAGGCACTGGAAGTCTTCTCTTTTCAGGGTCTCACCACCCTCACGGTAAAGAATCCCTGCCTCACATTTAAGCCAGACTCACTCTCTGTCAGTTTGAAGCCATTCCCCCTTGTCCTGTCCCTGCCCTGGTGAATAATCTCTCTCCCCACCTTCATTAATGGAATTAACACGAGTCAGGAGGCTGCTTCCCTCTGTCTCCAAGTGGAATTCTCCTGCAGCCCTCCAGTGCTGTTCACAGAGAGAGATTTCACCCGACAGCAGCTGGATGTGGGTGGCCAAACGTTATCCCAGCATGGGAAGTGCTGCTGATTCCTGTTC